>CAJQZP010001325.1:0-430000 GCA_907164705.1 Parnassius apollo
TTAGGGCTGATTTTTTGAATCGTCAAATAAAAGTTCTCAGTCGAATAAAATATAACAGAATGTAAAAGTGAAACAATTGAACTATTTTATCCGACAACCGATAAAATGACAACTAGTGGGAAACTGAAGCAGGGCGTAGGAAGCAGCATCTTCCTGATAACTGCTCAAAATTATAAAAATCGCGACTGCCAAAGTGCCTGCCAATTGTGGCAACTTTGGCAAAATATATGAGGAAATCTTTTGGGGGAGGCTAGCAGTGGACTTTTATAAGCTGTAATGGATTGTTGGATGGATGTATGGATGGATAGTTTTATACAACTGTAATTTTTAATTTGGTCATGTTGTATGTTATTCTATGAATAAAATTAATCTTATGTTTGAAAAATCGGCCTTAAGAAAAGTAAAGGGCTGTAAAATCTTTTTCAGTAAACGTTAAAAAATTACTCGAGTTGTTTACGATTCAGAATTACAATTCAGTAACTGATCGGCAGTGGACTATAATAGAGATGTGACCCGCTGACAGTTGCTAATGTCACTTTCTAAACAAAATGGCCTGACGGCACATCCCTTTCTGTAATGTTACTCCCCCTTTGAGGGACCTCAGTGAGATGAGAAAATGAACAAACGAAGTAATTAGGAGTGTAATTTATTTCTTTTGATGCTTTTTAATTAGAAAATCAACCAAATATTTTCAAAGCCCATGACATTAACGCAATACAATAAATGACAAATTCTTATGTAAAACACACATTTAATGCATCACTGTAGCCGTGTTAGCTACTATCTGAGTGCAGTAAACTAGCATTTATTAAATAAGACCTCGTAACCAGGAAAGCTATTCCATTACGAATAAAGAAGATATTCAACAATTTAACAACAGTACAATAGTTTTGTACACATTGTACTACATAGTAGTACTGAAGTTATTTTTGTTAGATTTATTAATCTCTGATTTTAACCACGTAGTGTATTTTAATAAAATTAATAAAATAATAAAAAATACGCTATACGCTTAGGTTCATAATCTGAAGTTTACCTTCAGACTCGGATTTTATAATAGAGAGGAGGAGAATGGGTAATAATAAAAGGATATGGTGAATGTAAACATAACATGCGACTGCCTCGTGGATCTAGTGGTCGTATACGCGCTGCTGTTCATGAGATCACAACTTCGGATTCCGAGTCAAACAAAAACAAATTTAGTTTACTGTCAAGAAATTTTCAGTGGCAGCCGTCAGAAAGTTGACATTGCTTCACTTCCATGCTTCGAAAAGCACGTAAAACCGTTGCTCCCTGACGCCTGAACTCACTCCGGTCGTGTCGGATGTCGTCTCATGGAATTGTGAGAGTGAGGGAATAGAGAGTGCTCCTGTGCTTGCGCATGCGCACTCAGGCACTACAATCCTGTCCTGCGCAGACGGCTTGTCTCCGTTGAGGCTGGCCGTCATGACCGAAATTATGTCTGAATAACATATTTATTATTATTATAGGATAATCTTAACCACACATAAAAATAAACGCACCTCCTTGTAAAAGTAAATATTATTATAGTGTCGAAATCTTAAAAAATAAAGAGACACAAATAGCGAAACGTGTTGATTCTTTTCACTTTCATACCAAACCGTATAAAACAGCATTAGACGCGTCTCCCGTGCATAGTTATTGCAAGCTTCATTTAAATTTATACGATCAACGACGTCTGGCTCAAATTGAACGCTCGCTTTTTTTTTTCCCACAGAAGTAATATTTTTGCGTTGCTGAACGAGACTGAAAAAAGACGAACGCTATCATTTGTGTCTTTGAAGAACTTAAAACGAAATTAAAAAGTTTTGTTGGCAATACATGACGCTGTATATTCAAATTATTTCTATATTCTTCCCTTATTTTTGTCACATAGTAAAAACCAACGGCTTACAAGCTTTCCGAGTCATGCAGTTGAAACACCACTAACTTTCACTCCAAAAAACCCGAGAACTGATTTTGGATTGACCTGGGTTTAAAAAAAGGGACCTCATGATCAGCAACCACGGTTACGACCACTAGTCCAAAGAGGTAGTCAAAAAACCATGCAGTCGAATAGACAACTCCTTCTCCTGCTTTATTGAAGTCGACTAATCATCTAACACAGTGCAACGCAGTAATAATGTGTGAAACTAGTAATATGCAATCATACAGCAATCATACAGCTACTATACCGCGCTACTATTTATAAAATAATTTTAAACGGCTCATCAAACAAATCAGAAACTAGGAAAAAAAACTTCCAAAAAATGTTGTTGAATTTAATGAAATAGCATTTTTGATATTATAAGAATTTAAAAAACTTAAAATAAAAGAATTAAAAACAGAACCTGAACTCAGTTGTTCGTAGTAAGGCCAAGGGAAACCTAAATTTATATTTATGCAGTACGAATACCTAAAAGGGATTACTGCACATATGTAATAGAAAACACGTATCAGTAAATGCAATCTATCTTTTCACAGCCACGAATGCTTTTCATTTCGGATATCCGTCTCCAATATCTTATGCGGCATATTATTATCTGTCTTATCCTCGCATTTACATCCTTCATTTGCAAAGAAGAAACTAAGAAATATTTCTTGTACTAAAAATACAATATTAAGACTATAATATATTTCTTTGACGCTTTTTTAATTACAAAATAAACGTTTTTACAGACTATCTGAAATGAATATTTAAATTTCTAAACACGAATTTATTTTCTTAAAATGGTCAAAAAATGCAAAATAGAATCCGTAACGAAGTTATCCGCAGAAGAAATCCTTTTACTTTTATTATTTTTAATCCTTTTATTTTTATTATTTTTTTAACTCAACAACATTTTTTTGTCAAGCCGACTTAAATATAATATATTAAGACACAGCCTATAATAGAGTTTCACAAAACACTGAATAATACTGACGAAGTATAAAGGTAAAAATGTAACATAATATATTTTAAATAAAAATTTACGTTTGGAGCCACAATATTTACAGTACAAGTATATTTTTTATTGTTTTGATTTTGTCTAATAAAGTTTACAAACAAACATCATGGAACGATCGTGCGCTGACCAGCCTTTACAAGATTAAGTTTATCAAATTATTCATGATTAGTTACATTATTCAAACTTTTGGAACCGTGGTAACTCAGCATTTGCTCAAAATAACAAAGTACCAAACCCAAGTCTAATTCCAAAATAAGGCAAGTAGGTCGTCGTCGCCCTGCCTCAAAGCATATTGGCAAAGGTCCGCAATACTACAAAATACTATTCAGAAGTCCGCAAATACTCTGTCACTTCAGGAGTATCTCCTCTCTTCAATCTTTATGCAGACGATCTCCAAATATATTTTCAAACAAGTATTGAAAATCTTCCATCCGCCGCGCAATTATTTCTGAATTTTGCACATCTTTTTGGAATCAAGGCTAACTCTAGTAAAATACACGTAATAGTCATAGGTAACAACAAAATACTACAAAAAATTAGATGGCATACGCATTTGTTTGTTTTGAGAACTCTGTTATTGCTTATACTAAGGTTGTAAAAAATCTAGGGGTTCTAATTGACACTACAATGTTTTGAGCACCTCAAATTGAACAGATAAGCAAGAAAATGTTTGCAGCTTGAGAGTCTTAAGAGACTCCGAAATTTCCTTACGCTACACTGATATTACAACGGAGCAATTAAACATGCTTGAGCGTCTTCAGAATATACCCATTCGATTCATATTTGGTTTACGCAAATATGATCATGTATCCCAATTTCAAAATACATATACTGAAATGGCCTATTCGCCTTCGCCGGAATGTTCATTTACCCTCTTTACTTTTTTGTGTACTTACTTGTTATATATATATAATAATTGATGTTCATTTACTATATCTATTTTCCCATCTTACTAAAAATGTCTATAATTTTTATAAGGATAAGATATATCTTAGATCAATAACCGATCTAATGACCCTCTCAGATGAAGTAAAAGCCAGTTATTCCGACATTTCAGATAGACACTTTTATTTAGTTTAATTATATATATATATATATATATATATATATATATATATATATATATATATATATATATATAATCATTAAATACTTTATATATTATTAATATATTTTTATAACTATTATTTTTAATAATATTTTATTTCTTTTTTTCAGTTTATTTTATATTGCACCTCGCAAAATAAAATTACAATGACCTTTTACGTTTGGTTTGTCAGGTAGAAATCGCTTAAAGTGATACGACCTATTTTGTAGTTCATAAGTTTTCCGTTACTGTAATAACTTTTGATCAAAAGCAATAAATAGTTTATTATATGTAGTGTAAAATCCATCACCCATTTTGTTCGTAGGTGTCTTAAGTAGCGAATATGGGAAACACCAGAAAAAATGCAATGGCTTCTGATAGATGGCGGCATAAACCTGTGGTTTTACCGAGACTTAAAATATTCAGATCAGTGCCAACAGAAAAACACAAGGAATCAAAATGCAGATGAATTGTTATCCCTGAGGATTAAGATGGAATGCCTCGTTCCCACTAATATGGGTCTCTAGTTCTCTACACTCACCATATGAAACACAGCAGCATTGAGCTGCTATTTTACGCTGATATTCCGTGCGAGCGTATTCCTACTCCGATCGAGCCTACGCATTCTTGCTGCGACCATAATATATGGTGTTACTACAGTGGTGTTACTATAGTGAAACTTCCTTTCCACTTGACCAAATGTTCACTAAAAACGGAACAAAGTAAGCAAATATTATATTTGCGGCGCCTCTTTTTGCCTATCTTAATTATGAAAATTATAATATTGTTGCATTTGTTACCAACAATTTTTTAAAGTAATAATAATTAATGTTCATTTACTATATCTAATTTCCCATCTCACTAAAAATGTCTATAATTTTTTCAAGGATAAAATATATCTTAGATCAATAACCGAACTAATGACCCTCTCAGCTGAATAAACGGCAGTTATTTCGATATTTCAGACAGACACTTATAGATTAAGAAAGCTTTACAAAGCGGGATTACAACTGGTGTGCGAAACCGTCAAATTATTAACAACAGCTTAACCATTCGTTTAATTGAACTTAAGTATAAAAAATAACATATTTTTTACGGTATAAAGTTTTAGGTACATTAAAGTGTCTTAACTAAATTTCTATACCAATTATGGTGAAACTTTGCCAACTCTCAAGAGAACCCTCTATGTGAGGCTTAAGCTGAAAATGCGTAATTTTGAAAAACCGCACGTTACAAAAGTATAAGAAAGTTATAAAACTGCGAGGAAGTTGCTAGCAAAATCATTTTTATATATGTAGGACGAACAATACCATATTAATGTGTTGCAGGTTTGTTGCAACTTTCGCATAAAAAGACGTTCGCCTCTTTTTTACACGAGCTTCGAAGTAAAGCTACGCCGCAGTTGAGTTAATACTGCAGAAAAAATTGCTCGGCTGTAACGTGGACGGAACTTTTCATTTTTACATAAGGAAATGTCTACGCGTACCCGCTTCGCGGGGGACTCGCACCGACTAAAATCCCATGGTGTTCCACCTTCGTCACGTATTGACAGGGCCACGGGAACGCTTTTGCACACATCCCCACCAGCGGCAGCCGCTCCATAGCGGCCTCTCCTTGGGGGGAGAAGTACTCCTCCCCATCTCCTTCTCAGGTAAAGCGCAACAGAACACATGGCGCGTTTTCTTCCGCAGCCTCCAACTTCACGTACGCAAGGACGCCCCTGTGTGCGATGTGCGAAGGCCATTGGGCCAAAAACCAGAACATTCAGAAGTATTAGCCTTTCTAACCCCAGCAGCGGATCCGCCACAAACCAAGATTCGGCTGCGGAGGGTAGGGAAAGCGGCGCCTCGCAATACAGTCACTCCTCTTCCACCGCAGACTCATCACCACCGCATCAACGGTGCGGTCCCTTCAGAGTTGCGGAGGATGGGGCGAGTGACGTATTGCCATTCCTCTGCTACTCTAAATCGGCTGCAGCAGTAGGGGGAGAGGACACGCATCTCGTTGCAGCCCACCAACACACATACAAAGTGGGGTCGCAAAGCCAACTCGTAGTGGCTACCTCGAGTCGGCTCAACACCTTGGGCCAGCCGTATGAGTTCCCCTTTGTACGCCGCGGCTACTAAGCCACGACAAGTTTGGAACCCGTTCGAAGGGGCGACCGTGGAAGGATTACACCAGCGTGAAATAACAGATTAATGGTAAGTGTAGAAGCCCTTTATACTGGAAACAAGTCGTTGCATTTTATTCCACAGAGGTAACAACGCATCTACATTTTTATTCTCATTATAGGGTACATGAAGGTAAGATAGATAGATAATAAACTCTTTATTGCTTTTGATCAAAAGTTATTACAGTAACGGAAAACTTATGAACTACAAAATAGGTCATATCACTTTAAGCGAATTCTACCTGACAAACAAAACGTAAAAGGTCATTGTAATTTTATATTGCGAGGTGCAATATAAAATAAACTGAAAAAAATAAATAAAATTATTATTAAAAATAATAGTTATAAAATTATATTAATAATATATACAGTATTTAATGATTATATATATATATATATATATATATATATATATATATATATATATATATATATACATGTATATATATATATATATATATATATATATATACATAATTAAACTAAATAAAAGTGTCTATCTGAAATGTCGAAATAACTGCCTTTTATTCAGCTGAGAGGGTCATTAGATCGATTATTGATCTAAGATATATTTTATCCTTATAAAAATTATAGACATTTTTAGTGAGATGCGAAAATAGATATAGTAAATGAACATTAATTACTTTAAAAATTGCTGGTAAAAAATACAACAATAGTTTCTAAATTCCAATTTTCATAATTAAGATAGGCAAAAAGAGGCGCCGCAAATATAATATTTGCTTACTTTGTTCCGTTCTTAGTGAACATTTGGTCAAGTGGAAAGGAAGTTTCACTATAGTAACACCACTGTAGTATTATGCTCGCAGCAAGAATGCGTAGGCTCGATCGGGTTAGGAATACTCTTGCACGGAATATCAGCGTAAAATAACAGCTCAATGCATTTTAGTGGGAACGAGGCATTCCATCTTAATCCCCAGGGATAACAATTCATCTGCATTTTGATCCTTAATCGAGGATAGATGTTAATGGATAACGGCCACAGCAATCACTTACCCCTATGTGAACTGTGAGGTCGTTTGTCACACTTGTTCTACAACAAAAACTTTCTTATAATGCCACATATACCACTGCTGAATATGGACCTTTCCCGCTGTATGGATGATTCACCTTGACCGCCATTATTGACAATCTGCTGCAATGCTGTGTCAGACGTCTCACACTGTTGGCACTGATTTGAATATTTTAAGTCTCGCGAAAACCACAGGTTTATGCCACCATCTATCACAAGCCATTGCATTTTTTCTGGTGTTTCCCATATTCGCTACTTAAGATACCTACGAAAAAAATGGGTTATGGATTTTACACGGCCACTACTATTCTTAATCATCATCATTACATCATTACACCCCTTCACAGGTCCCCTGCTGAACCCTGCTAAGTCTTCTACAATAAATGCCACATAGCACGGTCCTGAGCCACCTGCATCCATCGACTTCCTGCATGTGTTGTCAGGTCGTCACTCCATCTAGTATCTTATTAATCACGCAGAGAATTTCCTTCTCCCTAGCCCTCTCCACAGCACGCTGAGTGGCCTTGAGCTTCCTCATACGGCTAGCAGTGAAGGACATCTCAGATACATAAGTCATCACTGTATGTCTGACTAGAAGTTATTACTACTTTTCATTTTGGTAGTTTTTTCGAAGGATTATTCAAAAATAATTAATTGAAAAATTATCGCAAGGATATTATACTACTTATTGCAATAAATTAAAGTCTATTTTCATTATACGAACGTCAAAAAGCCTTTCCAAGAATATGCCTGCTGGCTATGCAGAATACAAACGGCCTAAGTACTTGCGGATACAAGTATTCTTTTATTTGTATGCGGGTTTTTGGAGCATATTCCAAAAATCATCGTTAATAAATGTTAAATTAAAATGTTAAATTAACAAACTTCTTAAGAAGCAAAAGGTTATTTTCCGTTACATTTGTGCAAATCGCTTCTAAACCCTATGCGTAGTAGAGTACCCGGCTCTACAGACGTACATTATTCATTCGACTGCCGCTGCATACAGTGAGCCACGGCTGTCAATTGGGATTTTAGTCTAGAAATGAATTTCAAAGGTAAAATATTTTGTACTAGACTGCACTAAAAGTATCGGGATTGGAATATTTCCACTGTACCTGTGATATTAAACTCTTTTTTAATTGAAAACTCCTTGGTTTTAAAAATCGAATACCGTTCGAATAGTCGTTGAGAAAATCCAGGTTGACGTTTTACGCTTTTAATCGACCATAAAACATGTGATTTCTGATCACCGTTATAAAACAAACATTAGTGTTTTCTCTGAGCGTATGCCAATAAAATAACGTTCAAACATGAAACAGAACTTTTGCAGTCTTATTACCTAAATATTAAACCAACCCATATAACTTACTCGTTTATTGCGATACTTATGACTTAGTGAATAAAACAATATAAACATTGAAAGTAGGTACTTATACTATCTTCGCTATGGTAGACTGGAAAAAGATCATATGCCTTTTGTTACCTCTAAGGTTTATACAAAAAAGATTTAAAATAAAATATAAATAAATTTGCGTAATTTTTAGAATATGATGAAGGTTTACCTAAAACACAATGAAAAATTAAGAGAAAAAAATCATGTTTTATATAAGTAGGATGTCAAACAACTACATCTCTACACACGCCCTCTGCAATAAGTTATATTTGTGAGCGTGATCCTCTCCCGGTCTAGCCCACCCATTCGTGCTACAACTGTAATATAACTGTAGCATGGCCTTACCACGACATAAGAATTTCACTATAATAATCATCATTAAGGCTCTTCACGATACACTGCTGGACATACACCTATGCCGAGATATGCCACAAAACATGGTTTCAAACCAGATGACGTAGGTACCATAGACGTAGGGCAGTGTGACGTATCTACGTGGATGTACTTTCTACATGTCTTACGGGATCGTCACTTCACCTATTGGACGGCCGCCCTACACTCACTCTCAGCTTACTAGTGTGGATAGTGTGGTTATCGAATCCTTTTAATGAATGTAGTTTCATAAGGCCTCCTTAATCTTCGCGATTAGCAGTTGATTGCAGTTATAGACGTATCGCAACGAAATGGGGTGATGAATTTCTGCATCTCCACCACACGCCAAAGTTCACAATCTTCTAATGTCGTTCGTTTAGAAACTAATTCCATTGTATATACAGGCATTAGATTCTATCCCATCTATCCATTAGAACCTATAGAAGCACTGCTGAACATAGATTGCCTCATGGTAGGATATTGTCACAGTTGTCAAGTTTGACGCGCTGGCAACCATAGTTGTTTATTATTTTGCTGCCTTGTGGCCTATACCTTATAGACAATGTTACATTTTATCCACTAATTCTACCCCTACCGTGTGAACGACCCCTGCAAAAGAAATGTCCTGAATTTTGTTTTCTTACAGCTGATGCACTCATCGGGTTTTCTTTCATTCATAACATCAAATAAAACTCCACTGCTATATATAGACCTCCTCATAGGAGGGATTTTGCAACAGTTGCCACGCTTTACAAGCGGGCTCGCAACCGTAATATTTTTTTGAGTTGTTATGAGGATGATGCTGCTGCATATCTCCTGTTTCAGTTTCTCTGTGTTTCGAATCGAAGACCCAATGTCGTAGGCTTATCGGTTTTATCAGCTTATAAACAATATAATTAATACGAATTTCATAAAATTGTTGATGTTAGGATTAATTCACGTATTAATTACATCATATTCGTAAACGTGTGGCGTAGGTAGGCATACTCGTAAATTCTCTGCTAACCACACGTCAAAAGGATACTTGATTTATGTGAACGTACATAAATCTGAGACTCCTGTGGCCGACAAATATGGCAGAAATAGAACGCCACCAGAGGGTACACTAGTCGCTTATTCTTCCATACAAAGGTAGTCTGGCGATTACTCTACTGTTTGATGGTGTACGTTCAAAATAAAAAATGATTTCAATTTGTCTCATCATTATTTAGCCCTGTATGGAAACAAAAAAGTAAAAAAAGAGTATGTTTAAAAGTTATAAGCGTCGAAAATTCCAAATTTCAACACATCATTGGGCGGAAATAAATACCATAAGAAGAACGAAAATTGCAAAACAGTTACCATACAGGGATAGATTAGTTGTTCAAAAATGCAAATAATTTCATTTTAAACAGATATATTCAATAGATTTTCATGACATCCAGACTACCAAAGGTCTGTTTATAAAATTTCGTGCGCCTCTTTTTGTTGTAAATCATCTTGCCTTTCGCTACAAATTGTTTCCCCGATCAGTGGGACGGACGGAGGGAGGGCGCAGCGCGCACTCACACATGCTCACTAGGTTAGCCGCTGCCTTTGAGTATTAAACCAAGAATACACAAATGCCGCTGCTATCTATTTACGGTTGTAATACCTACATATCTACATGTTTATTTAGAAAAATTGCTTCCTTTTTGTTCGTAAGTTTGTTGAAGCACATGTAGTTAAAATTGAAAACAGGTAGGTACATAATAATGAACTTTCGATACAGGTAGTACATTAGGTACTTAACTACTTTAATTTACCAACTAAAGAAAACATCTCATTGATAAGCACGATTGTTGAAAATCTTAAAATTATCTATAAATTTAATTAGAATAGGTAATTTTTAGATTTTCGATAATCGTTCTTACGTATAGGAATGTCATATCCTAATATACCTATTGTAATTTATGTTAGTACATAAGAATTAAGAGCCGTGGTAGCTTAGATGGTTAGTGCTCGCTTTAAATTTCACATTACGCGAGCAAACCGGGTTCGATCCCCGCCAGCACCAATGAAATTGTTAATTGCAATTTTAAGTGCTGATTTACCACGTGCTCGGCGGTAAAAGAAAACATCGTGAGGAAACCTGCATGTCAGAGAAATAACAAAAAAATATATTTCGAAGACATGTGAAGTTCGCCAACACGCATTGGGGCAGCGCGGCGGACAATTACTTGCTCTAAAACCCTCTCAGAAATGAGCGGAGGCCTGTGCCCAGTAGTGGGACGTGTATATAGGCTGTAACTTTACTTTACTTTACTTTTACATAAGAATCTAAGAAGGGCAGTCAATGATAAATAAAACTTGTTTTGTAAGTTGTTTTTTTAAAAAACACTTTAACACAACAGAAACATGAAACTGAGAAGAAGCACCCGATCTACCGAAACAAACTCAGAGAGGTCAGTCCAGGTATTACATTGGTCATGTCATACGAGCACCAGGCCAGGTGGCTAATGGTCCTTTGAAGAAAGAACCATACAGATGTGAGTGGACAACTAAGTACTTTTTAGGATTCCGTACCCGAAGGGTAACCAGCAGGGCCCTATTACGAAGCCTCCGCTGTCCGTGTGTTTGTCTCTCAGCGGGCTGTATCTCATGATCCCTAAAAGGTAGATGCTTGTAATTTTCACAGAACGTGTATTTCTGTTGCCGCTATAACAGCAAATAGTAAAAATAAATTTGAAATTAAAGGGTTTCCTACTAGAAAAATAAACGTGTATTTTTGGCTTTTCTTGATCGATAGTAATATGTATATTAAATCTTGTAAGATGGTACGGAAGCCCGGAAGTCGGATTCGAACTTAGACATACTCATATTTTTTATATATATACTTAATTTACTATACTACTATATAAGCTACTACTAAATAAGATAGTAGTAGATTTGCTATGGTATTATAGTATATATTTTGGTTTAGATTTAATATACCTATTACAGAACAATACGAACTGTTTAAAAATTAAGGAGCGCATCAACCTACCTCAGATATTAGGTTACGAATACAGGTAAGTACACATAGGATTTAGTTTCTAATTTGTACATATTTTATAGCCTTCGTTATCAATAGCATAAACAGGCCAAGCCCCCTAGCCTACAAATGTTTCGTAACGAATCTCTTTCTACAATCGCGCCTTTTATTTGTTTGGACTGACCACCTGACTAGTTCAGTGATGTCATTCCCATACAGTGTTTAGTTTTCAACTAGCGTTATCTACTATCATAAAATAATTCAAAATTTTATTTATATTTCGCTAATTGTGTCTGTACTGTGAATTTGATTTACAATCGATCTCTAAATTGTAGTTTTCTTCTAACTACTTACCTTGTTACCTAGACGTGTTCTATGGACTTCTGTAAGGAAGTCTGTGCTGTTAGTCCTATTCCGTTTAGGTACGTTACTATTTTGATAGACGTTTGTGCTTGTCCCTGCAGTGACACAATTCCATTTTGTCACTGCAGGGACAGAGAGAGAATATTACAAACCGCTATTGAACACAAACAATTAATAAACAATTTACAAACTAACATTTTTATTTATTTAATTAACCTACATAAAAGCGCCACTCACATCAGTCGCGCTGTCGAAAATGCAGCTATCCTGACACTGGCTGGCATATACTTCGGGGGAGTTGCATATATTTATAACATATATTTGTAGGCCATACAAATATTTGTTCCGTGCGGGATTCGAACCCGCGGCCCTTAGCGCTGTAACTCATTGCTAAGCCACTGCACCACGGAGCTTTCAATTGCGGTTTGAGTTTATGTTGTCATTAAAAAAAGAATCGCAATATGTAGGTACGCGATGACGCCGTCGCGTATTGCGTCACTCAGGAGTGTGTATGTGTGTGTGCACTAGCTTCTTATTACTCATTGTAGCGGCGCTGTCGTCTCCGCCACAAGCGAAAACACACCGAAGCCTAAATCGCGCTATCAACATTCCGAATCATAAACAGTATATATAGAACATCTCCGAATTATCACACGGAGTGTCGGCCGCTCCCCGGGCAGAACACCTTGCCTGGCGGGAGATCTCCCCTTTTCCTTCCACGGCTACACTCATCACAGCGTCTATCCCTATCGCACGTGATGTCGGCTGAGATAGCATGCATTTTAACCCCGCCCACCATTTAGTTCGAGCAATTGCGGTTGATTTGCTGTCATTTATTGAAGAGTTACCTCGATTTCTCCAAGATCCCATCATCAGATCCTGATCTGACCATCATCGATTACCATGGGATCATCTGTAAAGTATATATTCTTTCAAACCAAAAAATCATTTTCCAAATCGGTTCAGGCATTTTCAAGAAATCGGCGAACAGAACATTCATAACCAAAAAACAACGAATTGAGAACCGCCTCCTTTTTTCGAAGTGCTAAGCCACTGCGCCATGGAGCTTTCAATTGCGGTTTGAGTTTATGTTGTCATTCAAAAATGAATCGCATAGGTAGGTACGTGTTGACGCCGTCGCGCATTGCGTCACTCGAGTGCGTATGTGTGTGCGCAGTAGCATCACAGTTCCTAATAACTGTGCTATGTATAGAACATACGTAGCGCTGGCCGCTCCCCAGGCTGAACACCATTCCCGGTGGGAGATAACCTAATTTTATTCACCAGTCAAACGAACAATGTTATGGTTGTAGCATGAATAAGTTCACTTTAGTTGAATCGAATGAGTCGCACCCGACCGGGGAAGGACCATACTCTTACAGAATACCGGCGTAAAATAGCAGCTTTATGCTGCTGAGTTTCGTGTGTTATAGTCAGAGAACTTGAGACCCTCGAAATTAGGCATTCCGTCTAAATCCTCAGAAGTGACAATGTATCTGTGTTTTAGTTTTTTTTTACTGAGAGAGTAGATGTCTGTGTACCAGAGTATCCACTTATCATTAGCACAGATTAAATAATAGTATTATCATGAGGTGGACTGTGTGCTCGTATGTTACTTTATTATTTAGAAAAAAAAACCTGTGTACTTAAAGAATATTACCTCGTATTTCTTTAATTTTCGGAAATGAATTCTTTTCGGAAATAAATTGAATAAGTACTACGATTTTAACGCGCTCGGTCCAAACGAGAACCGATACTTAACCATTTAATATTTTATTAACATTACACAGATTCGTGCATTCAAATTCATATTTGATGAATTATAAGCCAGTGTTTTACTGCGACGCTACCTGATTGTGAATAGTCATGCCGTTTTTGGTGCATAAACGAATTTAATATCGGTAAGACTGAGAGTAAAAATATTGTAACGTTCCGTGGGTGTCGTAAAAGGAGATTATAAAAACGCAAAATAAATCATTCGGCTGCCGACAGATGGCATTAAACAAACTCGTTTAACGTAACGTTAAACTTCCAGCCGGCGACAAGGCGTCGGCGTCAAAATATGCGGTGCGTTGTACACACCTATCCTGCCAAGCGTGACGAAAGGAAATAAATAATTGAAAATAACATTTTCTTTCTCTGGAAACTAAGAAAATATTTAATGAAAAAATGTGAAAATTATACCAGACCTTTCCAAGAAAGCGCAATGATCCTAGTTTTGTGTATAGGAATATGAATGAGTTGTCAATACATATTACTTTCTAGGTAACTTTTTCAGTCCAATATATTTTTGCGACGGAATGTTCCGACAAATAAGTAAAAAAAAAAAAATATCCAACTTATCCATGTTATCCCGTTCGTAGAAAGTATATAAATAATTTATTTTTGAATAATTGTTTGTGACAATTTGTGTTGGTAGAATAGCCGATAAGTATGCATTTCGTATGTTGGGTATATGAAATAATAAAATTCTCAATCGAGGATAGAATTAGGTGTTTTTTTATAGGATAGGGTGATAAACGAGCACACAGTCCATCTGATGGTCAGTGGTTGTTGTGCCCCATAGACATCTACATCTATCCTCGATTTCGGTTAAAAATTCAGATGCTTTGTCAGCCAGGTCTAAGATGAAATGCCTCGTTTCTAGTAAAACGGGTCTCCGGTTCTCTACACTCACCATACGAAACAAAAATCATCAATCAATCATCAATCATGATCATCAGAAACAAGCATCAAGCTGCTATTTTACGCTATTATTATGTTAGAGCGCGGTCCTTCCCCGGTCGAGCCTACCCATTCGTGCTACAACTGTACTACTAATAAAACTGCAGAATGGCTTTATCATGTATAATGAGGTTGGCAACAACATCAACTTACCACCAGGTGGAATGTGTGCTCGTTTGTCTCCTACATTCCATTAAAAAAATTCATCATAAATTATTTTACGTCATTTACGTCATAAATAATGTGAAAAATTATTTTTGCTCAACCATGACATACAAAGATTATCTAAATTCTTTAGTGATACTTAATCAACTTAACCTTGAATCAAACTAAGAATAAAAAAAGCTACTAGATTGATCAATAATTTGTCGACATATAAAAATAAGTTATAGAAACACATTCAATTTTTTTCGAATCTTAAATTCATTAGTAGCTAAGGCCAGAAAAAATGAAATAAAAACTTTACCAGTTTTTTTTTAAACTTAACATTTGGCTGCAATTTGATTCTGAAAATGGAAGAAATTAAAACGAAGAAACTCAACATTCATGAGGTTATTAAATATTTGTGCCAGGAAATTTTTTTCATAAAAATTGTTTTTAAAGAACTGCAGTCTACTTTGGCAGATAATCTTCCGTCTTAGAATAAGCACACTGGTGCGCTGAATTTAAACGCGGCAGAATCGCCTGCCGCTATGCAAAACGTTAAAAAATAGAAGAAATTGTTAAGGGCACAACAAGAGCCAAATAAACATAATCGGAACAAATATATATACATAATCGGAATCTCAGAAACGGCTCTGCCGTTATGTGTAAGGATATAAAAGTACAAAATGGGATTCTAGGCGGTCCCGAAATCGTGGGACTCCGGTTAGAGCCCAGATGTCCTCCATCCGACAAATTTTACTTATTTTTCAAGTTCCCTTCTTTTAATTCGAGTCCTTTTTAGTATTTTTTAAAAGCATGAAAAATATTATTCATATTTTATCAGTATGTAAATATAATTTCCTAAAAACAAGATTTCCAAAAAAAAAAAAATACCGAGCAAAGCTCGGTCATCCACGTACTTAATCTAATAAACGAATAGATGGGACTATGAAATTACTTTTTATTTGAGTGTTACTTGAAAATTAAAGCATGTAGGTGATTTTTAAATAAAACCGATTCGATTATACGTATAAAATCAGAAATAAGAATATGCGATTTAAAATTACAATAAATTAATTGGACTAAAAAATTAAAACAATAATAAGTTAATATGTATGACTGTTGGCGACGCGCCTATTAGAATATTTCAATTTATTAAGTCAACCGATGACGAATAGCTTCTAAAAGGCAAATTGTCCAATAGCAAGGTTCTGATAAGAAAATGCTTAGTTAAATCTTAAAGAAATATCGAATTAATGATATGAAGGTCTTGGGTTCGACTCCCAGGGCGGACTAGTTTATTCGTTTTCCTAAGTAATATCGCTTAATAAATTCATAAGGAATTTAAGATATAAATTATGTTACCGGATTTGTTCCCCGGTTGAAATCATCTTTCCAATGATGTAAATTCAAAGGAATATTAAAGTGAAGTTAGAGATCGGATTTGTTCCCCGGTCGAGATGATCACTCTGTGCATAAATAGAATTAACGGAAATTAATCGCATAAGTATTGTCTTATATAAGTTTGATATGTTTTGTACGAAAACAAATGCCTATTTGCTATGATTGATTTATGAGCAACATTCACTTATATTGTTATCTGATAAGAAACATGATATCTGATAAGAATCTGATTAGAAATAGTTTTCTACAGTTTGAAAATTGTGTAGAAGCATTTATTCACCCAATATTGTTAAAATTGGTGTATATCAGACTTTCATTTTTTCTGATAGCCGAGAGCCGTGCAAAAGTTAGTTGTTCAAATAGTGTGAGTTCATAGACGCACGCTAGCCACGTACTTAGGAGGCCAAATATGTAAAAATTTAAATATTTGTAATTTCAGCAATTTATGTAAAAATGACTTGTAAAACATTTCAGGTTGATTGTACGTGCTAAAAAGGTGAATTCTGTGTTATTTTTATGTGAAAATTCCTGTGTATAAGTGAAATAATGATAGTTTTGTATAAGAAATTTAAAAGTGTTTTAAATAGTGAAATAAATAGAGTAAATGTAAATTAAACTATTGTATTAGATAACATATGTATAATTTCAAGTGGAAAACATTGTTTTAACTTTCTATGTTAAATATTTAAGAAATTTCGACTTTGAACTTGTGAGTAAAATAGGCATGTTTTGTTAAATAAATAATAGGTTTTTCGTGATATGAAAATGTAATGTATATCGTAGTGTAGATATTGTTTTGTGCTATCTATACAGGTAAATTATGTTGATGTATGACTTATGCAAATAAAGTAATTAAGAAAAACGTGAGAGAGTAATAGAACAAATTCATGTAATTGAGTTGCGCAAGCGCGCGAATGGCGCGGCTCACTTTCGCGTATAGCTCTGGGGTAGCTTAGTAAATGAGTTTTATTGCAATTCGTTTATATTGTTGCATGAATAAGTCAACTAGCGCCATCTAGTGTCAGGAACGAGAGCGAGGGGAGCATTGAGAAAATGACATCACAAATCGCTCAACTGACAGCGCCTAGTCGAAACTCGAACGCTCGGTACCTTCCGCGTGTTTACTTGAACATTCTGGATATTTCTTTGCTAATTCAAATATATAGGCGCTGCAAGATGCGATAGAGGCAGTGTTGATTTGGGCGAAACAAGCGAAGCTTCGGAGTGGAATTAAGTGAATTAGTGTGTTTAAATTATTAGTGTTTTAACTTTAATTGTGTAAAGTAAATTAAAGTGTTAATTTAGGTAATTTTATCGGCAATTTTTATTGTCACGAACCTCAAGCTCGTAACAATATCAAGGATCTCCTAGGTGTGTGTTGTTTGCAGTTAGCAGTGGCTGTAAATGACCGCCGGTACGACATACTCCGCCGAACGTTGAGTCCCGTGATTCCGTGAGGCGTCGAGGTCACCGGCCCCTAGGTGATTCTTGGGCACTTTATGCGCTCCGAGCATCCTGTGCCTAGTCGCGACATAAAGTGCCACCGTTGCACTTCCCCCAACCCTTTTGGTGTACAAAAGGGGTAGGCAGTGCCCCTAGTGTCGAAAGCCATAGACTTTTACTACCATAGTTTAGATAGGGCATTTTAGAGTACGACTGACGTTGTTAGGGCAGTAACATGTCAGGTAGGGATAAGGGGGAGCCACCTCCTTCAATAAGAAAACCACCAGACAAAAGAAAAGGTGTGTTGGATCGACCACTGGTTGTGAGGGATCTGTCGAACCCGGAACGCACGAGGGTTGTGTCCTCCTTTTCACAGATCCCCCAACGCAAACCCGTCTCGCCACGGAAAGAGCCCGCACCGGGCGTCGCGCTCACGCCGGCCGTATCTGAGCATACAGTCAGGCGAGAACCATCGCCCCAACAGCAGCGGGCAGTGAAAACGGCTAGACGCCACACGCCACCGGAGACTGAAGCCTCCTTATTTGAGAAGAGGCAAAGGATAGGCTCCCAACTGTCCTCCGATGAAGCACCGTCCACATCGGAGGAAGATGACGAATTCCACCATCGGGTGACGCCGAAGAAGGTGTTAAGATCTCCACCCAAATCACCATCTCCACCGCAACTCCCCCCCCCCCGCTCCATATCTCCGGATCGACGAAGCCGAGACTCGGCCCAGTATGAGCAGGGGGTGAAGAATCCTACAGTTGGGGGGTCCACTACATATGCCACCCTCGCTGCATCCGCCAGCCGGTCCTCGCCGGCGGCAACGACCAATCCGTCCGGGCTTCCACAGGACGATGGCCAACGGCCATCTACCAGTTATGCCCATATGGTAGCTGCACCAGCAGTACCACGACCACCTCCGGCGGCAGTGCCAACCGAGAAGCCTGCCGACCAAGATAAGACCCGATATCCGCCCATAGTGGCTGAATGCCTACCGGATTGGACGAGGCATTTTAAGGAGCTCAACAGAATGTTGGGCCACCCCTTGAATGCCCGTCCATTCGGGAAAGGCGTGAGGTTCACTCCGCAAAGCGCGAATGAATTCAGGACAGTCCAACGTTACATGATCGAGCTGACTAAGGAAGTACCAACATTGTCGTGGTATTGCTATACCCCGGAGGAGGACAAGCCCACTAAAGTGGGCATTCGGGGTCTACCAATGGGCACGGACACCAAGGACATAGAGGAGGCAATTAGGGCAAAAGGCTTCCCAGTCAAATATGTCAAGGCAATCCCACCGCGTAGAAGCAGACCTGGCTGCATCTACTTTGCCCAGTTTGACCACCTGAGCCTGGAGCAGCTCCAAGAACTGTACAAGATCGACGAACTCCTCTTTATGAGAGGAGTAGTCATCGAGGCCTGGCAAAGGAAAGCAGGACCGGCTCAATGCCACCGCTGCCAGGCCTTCGGACATGCATCCGCAAACTGCTTCAGGCCAGTGAGATGCGTGCGCTGTGCCGGGGAGCACATAGCAAGCCTTTGCCCACGGGGTAGAGAGGAACAACCCACATGTGCCAATTGTGGAAAAAACCACACGGCAAATGACCGCCGCTGTCCAGTCCTGAGGAGGACTGCAAGGAGGCAGGGGATAACTTTGCCGGGGCTACTCCCGGAGGCCCCCAAAAAGCCCCCTCAGAGTCGCCCAAAAGCTGTAACCATCCAGCAAGACGGGTGGGCCACCATCACGGGGAAGGGCAGACAACCAGCCCCCCCACCTCCCGTAACACCGAAAGAAACGGTGGAACCCGCAGAGATAAGGGCAACCACCGGGGCGACTCTACAGCCCCCCGCCAATCCTGCCACAGAACGGCAACCCTCTAAGAAGAGGAGGCGGGAGAGGAGCCGGAAGAAGTCGCAGGCTCCTCAGGCTGTTACCTCTACCCCGACACCAACTGCACCAGTAGCCTCACAGGCGCAGGTTACCAGGGAGAGAACCATGAGTATGGGTAGAGTGCCGGAAAGGGCTGAGCGCAGAGCCCGCTCTACTGGAAGAGCGCGCCCTACCCAAACACACAGTGAGCAAATCCAGGACACCCAACGCCCGAGACAATTGCCAACGCCTTCGTATAGGAGAACACCTACTGCCGGCCTCGAAACAGCAGACGCAATCCAGCGTCTGGTTGGCATTGCCATCGAGGTCGGCATGCAAGTACTGACAGATATCAGGACCGGGACAGACCCAATCACAGCCATCATGAAGGCGCTGGCAAACCTCCTAGCCCGGCACTACGGAGGAGAGTAACCTGCGCCTCTTATACTGGAACCCGGACGGTATACAGCAGAAGCTGCATGAACTCCGCACAGTTGCCCAGCAACAGGATCTGCACGTCATCTTGCTGGGAGAGACGAAGCTCAATCCAAGGACGCACATAAAGCTGCCCAATTACCACCTGTACAGAAGGGACGAGGTCACTACTCAAGGGGCTGCCTATAGAGGGACGGCAGATCTGGTGAGGAGGGACATCGTCCATCAGGAACTGGAATTACCACCATACCAGTCAATGCGTTCTATCGGCATAAAAATGGAGGCGGCGGGCGAGGAACTTAGGATCTACGCAGCATACCGCCCGCCAGGGACTCCATTTTGCCCCTCAGACATCCGGACAATAATGGAAGGTGACACGCCCACTATTGTCGCCGGGGACCTAAACGCCAAACACCCGGCGTGGGGGTCCAGAGTGATCACCCCGACGGGTCGTGAACTTTATAAAGATGCAGAAGACAACAACTACGACGTCTTAGGTCCCGAGGAGCCAACACATATCCCGTCCAACCCACGGAGCTATCCGGATGTATTGGACATCGTGCTCTCCAGGAACATCAACTACCCAGTAGTGGTAGAGGTGCTATACGACCTGAGCTCCCAGCACCTCCCGATTCTGATAACCCTTGGCACAAAGGCAGTGACTACGCCGCCCAGAGCAACCAAGACACGTGTCGACTGGAGGCGCTATGCACAACACCTGCAAGCGAGACCTCCAGCACACATGCCTATAAGCACAGCGGACGACGTAGAGGCCGCTGCTACTAGAATTACTAAAAACATCCAAGAGGCCCTCAACGCGGCCTCTACGATCGTCCCGATAACAGCAAGGCGTGACGATCTGCCGCGTGAGATAAGCGTGCAGATCAAGCGCAAAAGAGCGCTGAGAAAGCTCTGGGCGCGTACTCGCTGTCCTAGACTAAAAACACAATTAAACACCGTATCGGAGGAGCTGTCGGTGGCAGTTCAGGCCTACAGAGGGGGAGGCCTGGGAGCGGCGCATATGGAAGGCGGATGAGCATGATGCGTCGCTCTATAAACTGAACCGACAGCTGACCAAAACTAGACCTCCCGTTTGCCCACTGACCAACAGCGTGGGCGAACGTTGCTATGATGCCAAGGGCAGAGCGGATATCCTGGGAGAGCACTTCGAGGGGCAATTTATGCCGAACCCAGCGAGTGCGGAGTTCATGGAGCTTCATGCCCGGAAGGAGAGTCGCGTACAGGAGTTCCTGTCGTCGCCCGCGCCACCTCTTGCAGGAGAGTGGTTCATCTCCCCCGCTGAACTGCGGAGGACAGTAACCCGCCTGCAACCGAGGAAGGCGCCTGGGCACGATAGGATTACCAACGCTGCACTCCGACAGCTGCCCAACAGAGTCCTAGTAGAGATTGGTCGACTCTACAATGGGATATTGCGGACATCCCACTTCCCGGAGGAATGGAAAAAAGGCAAAATTATCGTCTTGCCGAAACCCGGGAAGGACAGGCGTAAAGCTTCCAGCTACAGGCCGATTACGCTATTACCACACATAGCTAAACTGTTTGAAAGATTGCTGCTAAGACGTCTCCGTCCGTGCATCCAACTTCGGGCGGAGCAGCACGGATTCAGGAGGGGTCACTCTACAGTCACACAGTTGACTAGAGTGCTGCACCTGCTTGCGGCAGAGTACAATCGTGGCCGCATATCGTTGGGCGTCTTTCTCGATATCGAGAAGGCGTTCGACCGGGTGTGGCACCCCGGATTATTATATAAACTACATGAGCAGACCAGTGTCCCCCCTGCTATGTTGCGGTTAATGGCGTCTTTCCTGGAAGACAGGAAGTTTTACGTCTGCATAGAGAACGCCGAGTCCGCAACAAAATCCATCAGAGCCGGCGTTCCACAGGGCAGCTGTTTGTCTCCAGTCCTGTACGCGGCTTATACCAACGATATACCTACATTGGCAGGCAGGCTGCAAGAATGGGAGGACGATGTTGAGCTGGCGCTATATGCGGACGATAGCGCCTATTTCACATCGTCCAGAAGAGCCCATATAGCCACTGCCAAAATGCAGCGTCTGCTGGACCTGCTGCCACCTTGGCTAAATGAGTGGAGGATGGTTGTCAACGTTGGTAAGACAACCGCTCTGCTCACTCGTCGCCTCAGGAATTTACCACCACCATTGCCTCTCAAGGGCTAGGAGATAGCGTATGAGAAGGCCGTGACTTACCTTGGGTGCCGGATCGACCGGGCGCTGCGCATGACTGCGCACGTCGACCTCGTCGTCCGCAAAGCCAGATGTGCGCGGGAGATGCTCCGTCCGGTCCTGGCATCCAAATTACCATTGAAGACTAAGATCCGCATATACAAGATGTATATCCGGACTATCACCACCTACGCTGCTCCGGCCTGGTACGCGCTCCTGAGCATAACCCAGAGGTGGCGACTACAGGCCCAGCAGAATCTGACATTAAGGACGATTGTCGGAGCAGGTCGTTATGTCCGGAACGACGTAATAGCGGCCGACTTAAAAGTCGAGAGCATCACCGACTTTGTGGCCCGGATGGCGCGCGGCATGTTTGACCGTGCCGACAACGGGCCACACGAACACCTCAACGGCTTTGCGCCGTTGCACACTCGGCCACCGGACGGGCGACCTCTTCCAAGAGAACTCCTCTCTATATCGATTAGAGAGTCGAGTAACAACCCACAATGCCGCTGAAAGGCCAACCTTGACTCTTAACCGGATAACCTCTCATTTTCCGTAGTAGGATAACTACGGAAAACTATTAAGACAACCTCCTATTTTTCCACAGTCGGGTAAAGGACTATGGAAAAATATTATCCATTTACGGACACTCCGGATATGTAATAAACCACCTACGACATAGTAGGTGAAGAAAATGACTGCCCCATAGTGATGGGGTATGAGGAAACCCGGGCAATGGGGTACACCCCGAGGCCCGATACCTGTATTGCATCTCGGTGCAATCAGACGACAAACTGGCTGCAATTCGTTCGGGAATCGTTCGGGAATAGTTCGGGAATCCTTCGGGAAAGTTCGGGAATCCTTTGGAAAAGTTCGGGAATCCTTCGGAAAAGTTCGGGAAAAAGGTTCGAGAAAAGTGAAAAACCAGCAGTCAATAAGAAGAGTATAGGGAAGTGATAGGGAAAAAGTGATTACTCTCTCACGGAACGGTTTGAAGATAATTGCTGTTTTATTCCCAAGTAATTCATCCCTCAAGATTATACAGTCCACATCGAAGAATTAAGGCGTTGGGACTGGGACGACTTCGGAAGACCCGTAATCCCCGTCTGAACCTACTCGCTGAAAAGGAAGAGGTTATCGCTCTTGTGTGTTACTCCGTTGCGGAGATCACATACGTTGTTCCCGAACCCAACGTAGGCGTTATAGGAGGCCGGATCGAGAGAAGCCTCGATTCCTCCCTTCTGTTTCTTAGTTTAACGTTTGTCTGGTTCCTTTTCAATGACCTTGAAGTAAAAAAGGTAGACACAGCTTGGCCTTTGTTATTGGTGAAGCAAAAAAAACTCCGCTCCTTCATGTAAGCATACGCGTTCATGCACACACGTGCATCAAACTACGCTCATTTTCGCTCAGTACTTTCTGGGGCGTCGTGCAGTAAATTTGCCTATAAAATGCCGTCCTGTGTAGTTAAATGTTACAAAAACAATACTAAAGTGAACAAAAAGTCTGAAGCTGAAGTCGTTTCACTCGTAAACACTCATTTAACTATCTTTTAATTTGTTATTCCAATACAATTTTGAAGGTTATTCGAAGCACGAATGTCAACGTTTCGTGATTACGTAACGGGAGAATGTTTCCAGTATTTCTTATTTCTAATGGTCCAAGACTGGGCAATTAATTTTTTGGTAAGTTATAACAATATATGTAGTCAGCATATTTTTTTAATTAGTTCTTATTATGTTACATCAAAATGAATTCAAGGTAAATATTTAATTTTTTAAGTCGGTGATGTTTCTGTTTTAATTGTTTAGTAATTACAAACTATTTTACTATCAAAAATATATTTATGATTTTAGGCTACCAATGAATATTTTAATATTATTTTTTTACGTGGTAGAGCCATGCTGAAGTTATACTATTATAGTATAGTTATAGTACTAGTATAGTTATAGCACGAATGGCTCGGCTCGACCGAGGAAGAACCACGCTCTCACATTCTGTGTGACACCAGTGAGTGCGAGAGCGAGGTGAGTGTAGAGAACCGGAAACCATTTTTACTGGAAACTAGGCATTCCATCTTAGTCCACACGGGTGACAACGCATCCGCATTTTGATTCGTAATCGAGGATAGATGTAGATGTCTACGGGGCACAGCAACCACTTACCATCAGGTGGACTATGTGCTCGTTTGTCACCCTATACTATAAAAAAAGATGAAGGGTAGCTGCTATAAGACTGAGCTGAAATGAACCAAAATGGTGGCCATCCTCTTGACCTGACAGTGGTAGAGCCACGCAGCGGCTATTGATGTCGCATGGATGGGCCAGCTTGAACCGGTGTGGTACCATGACCTCACAAAATACCTGCGTGAAGTTGAGGCTTACCTCTGCGTTTCGCTTGGGCTAGAGGTCCAATTCCCCTTCCCCCTTAACATAGTAGCGGAATCAAATAAAAACTACCCCAAGGGGGGTATCCTCACTACTGTTGACGGAGAACCCCTCGCTGAACATCCACGACTAAGCTACTTTACTCTTCCTGAGCGTGGGTGCTTAGGCTGCTCCGCGTATTCTGGGGAGGGGGGGGGATACTGCTCGTGACTAAAACTGCTAGAGGCAAGGGGAACAATAAGATCAAGGCAACCCCTGTCACGCTATCCGTGAATTTATGCAACATCAGGACACTTCATTCCAATCTTAATGTTGTCCGCTACCACCCGGAGATGGCGAAGCCGGCCTTGCTCTTTTTAACCGAGACTCAGGCGTCCTTTCCGGCTGGTACTTCATACCCTACCTACCTACTACCCGGGATACAAATTAGAATTTTGTGCTCTAGGCTGGAGTTTGTTCCATTTTGTATTCACTAAAATATACTTTTTTTCATTTAGAAAATTATATTTTTAATTCAATCAAATTTTATATTTCTGGTCTACAAATATAAATAAATCCCGGCTCACAACATAAATAATTGGAAAATAACATTTTCTTTCTCCGAAAACTAAGAATATATTTGATGACAAAATGTGAAAATTATACCAGATCTTTTCAAGAAAGTGCAAAATAGAGTATGATCCTAGTTTTCTGTATAGGAATATGAATGAGTTGCCAATACAATATTACTTTCCAGGTAACTTTTTCTATCCAATATGTTTCTGCGACGGAATATCCCGACAAATAAGTAAAAAAATTATCTGAATTATCCATGTTATCCAGTTCATAGAAAGTATATACACAAATTATTTTTGAAAAATTGTTTGTAACAACTTGTGTAATAACTTATATTTTTCTTACGAATAAGCATAGAATAGCCGATAAAAGTCGATGTATTTCGTATGTTGCGTAAGTATATATGACAACACATCTACATTTTGATTCTCAATCGAGGATAGCATTAGTTGTTTTTTTTTAAATAAAATTTGGTGTCAAACGAGCAGACAGTCCAACTGGTGGTAAGTAGTTGTTGTGTCCCGTAGACATCTGCATCTATCCTCGATTACGATTAAAAATTCAGATGCGTTGTCAGCCGTGAGGTCTAAGATGAAATGTCTCGTTTCCAGTAAAACGGGTCTCCGGTTCTCTACCCTCATTATACGAAACACAGCAGCCTCTTATGCTATTATTCCGTGAGAGCGCGGTCCTTCCCCGGTCGAGCTGACCCATTCGTGCTACAACTATACTACTAATATAACGGCAGCATGGCTTTAATATGTATTGACAACAATATCAACTTACCACCAGGTGAAATGTGTGCTTGTTTGGCTTCTATATTCCATAAAAAATTCATCATACATTATGTTACGTCATACTTACAAAATAGCACCTGGACATCAATGGAATGAATAAATCTAATACCCTCGTACCCGCCCGTTCCGTGTTCAGTCTGATGCAGTAAAATATGTTGGTATTTTTAAATATTCTTCAGATATAGTGAAACGTTTTTTCGGACAAATATATAATTAAAGAGTTTATAAACGATTTAGTGTAATACTAAACTGCCAAAAAAATGACTCATTAATATCACGAATGAGTGCTGCTTATTATTATAACATATGGAACCAAAAATCCAATCAACTAAAAAGCACAATGTTTGTTGACCGTTGGTCTGGTAGCCGCAAGCGCAACTAATGATCATGCGTTCGAATCCTAGATCCAGTAGCAGCCCGAAGTCAGAAAGTTGCCGTGTTTCACCTCCATGATTCGGAAAGCCCTTAAATTCGTATAATATTCTATCCCTATTTTCTCTCAGGTTGTGTAAGTTTGCCATCCAGATTGAATTATCCTTAAGGCAAACCAGGCACGTACCTAGGGGCGCGAGATTTTTTTTTTAATTTCTGGTACTATCCTAAGTTGTCATTTAATAGGATAATCTGGGAAGATCGAAGATCAGAAAAAAAAATGTATCACAGTGCAATTTGTCACGATAGACTATAGGATGTAAACTACCCTTTTGAACTTGCACCCTGTGCCGAAAAGGTTTGTCGCAACTGAACTCACATTTTATTACTATATAAAATGTACAATATACATTTATACGTGGTAGAGCCATGCTGCAGTTATATTAGTAGTATATAGTTGTAACACGAATGGGTCATCTTGACCGGGGAAGGACCGCGCTCTCACAGAATACCAGCGTAAAATAGTGTTTCGTATGGTGAGTGTAGAGAACCGGAGATATTTTACTGGAAACGAGGCATTGCATCTTAGTCCTCACGGGTGACAACGCATCTGCATTTTAATATGTAATCGAGGATAGATGTAGATCTCTATGGGTCACAGCAACCACTTATCATCAGGTGGACTGTATGCTCGTTGGTTACTACTATCGTACAGGATGTTAGTGTAAACACCGTTATCTTATAACGGTGTTTTCGTATATTGAAACCCGTGGTTTGGTTTCACTTATAGAACGTAAATTCAATGAAAAAATAACACAATTTTTTTATTAAAATCTTAATTTTTCCTTAATTCATCAATTTTTGCCTGTCCTAAGCCAGGATGAAAGTATGAAGGAAAATTACATCACGTGTTTTTGTTGGAATGTTGTGTAGGTAGCTAGCGCGAGCGGTGATCTTTACAGTGAATTCGTCACTCGGGCACATAGGGTATCCATGAATTTATGGACGGTGTCGGACTGAATTTTTTTAAATTTTATGAAAGAAAATAGCGTTTTTTTAATTCATTGAATTTACTTTCTATAAGTAAAAACCAAACCACTGGTTTCAAGGATAACGGTGTTTACACTAACAACCTGTATAAAAAAGCACCCAGCACATTAGCAAGATTAGGAGATGTTGTCTTGGTCTTTAGTTTTAAAATGGGTCAAACACTTCATATAATGTCATATATAAATTACGTGTCACGTTGTTTGTCCGCCATGGACTCCTAAACTACTAAACCGATTTTAATCAAATTTGCACACCGTGTGCAGTTTGGTCCAACTTGAGAAATAGGATAGTTTTTTTTCTCATGAGTGACACATTTTTTTTTCGAATTTAAGGGTATTTTAACAGGATATGACGAGGGGTCGTCGAAAAAGGCGGAACAACGTCTGCCTGGCAAACTAGTATATTTTAATATGATTGTTAATTTACACATGGTCGATTTTCACGAATGCCAAATAAGTAATAAAATATACAAAATTTTATACAAAATATGCGTTACCAAGACATCAGGTCTAGGTCCATGGTACTATGCAGGAGCCCTAGAGCAATCAAGTTTTAAGGGCATTTTGAATGTTAAAAAAATAACTCAAACAAATTTTAATCAATTACAGTTAGTTAGCTTCTTTATAAGATGCTAGATATGATAATATATTTGAATTGTATTAAAAGTATTAAATAAACACGTTTTAATATTAAACTAACACAGTTATTTGAATTTTTAAAGTACTACCGTATTTCATTGAATTTCTATTAATGCCAAGCTCCAATGCACAAATTAATCTATTAAGTTTCTAAAAACCTTCGAAATTAATTTCTGCGATTTTCACTATTTGAAGGATGAGAGAATTGCCTTGTTAAACAACAGCAAAATTACTGTACTTTACTTTGATTCTACTTGTAGCAATGGGTCGTCTCGACCGGGGAAGGACCACGCTCTCACAGAATACCAGCATGAAATGGATGCTTAATGCTGCTATGTTTTGTATGGTGAGTGTAGAGAATCGAATATCCTTTTTACCTTTTATAGCGAGGAATTAAATCTAAGACCTCAGTGGTGACAACGTATCTGCATTTTTATTATATTGAGGATAGATGTAGATGTATATGAGCCACAGTATTCACACTCGTGCACTTTAATCGTGTCCTGCGCTGATGGCTAGTCTCCATTAAAAATGGCCCAATTTTTTTTTTATAGAAGAGTGGGCAAACGAGCATGTGGCTCACCTGATGTTAAGTGACTACCGCCGCCCATGATCAACCGCAACACCAGGGGAATTGCAGGTGCGTTGCCGGCCCTATAGAAAGGAGTAAGCTCTTTTCTTGAAGGTCCCCAGATCGTATCGGTCCGGAAAAATCACCGGTGGTAAATTATTCCACAGAGAGGTTGTACGCGGAAGAAAACTCCTTTTGAAACGTACAGTGGTGGACCGCCAAGCATCCAGATGGTGTGGATGGTATCGAGACGTTTGCCGCGTAGTGCGTTCACGAAATTTGGCGGCTGGGATTAATCCGAACAATTCCTCAGAGCACTCCCCGTGATAGATGCGATAAAATACGCAAAGAGATGCAACATCTCTTCGCAGCGCCAGTGAATCAAGCCGATCGGAAAGCACTCGGTCGTCGACGATTCGAGCCGCTCTGCGATGGATGCGGTCAAGTGGAAGAAGCTGGTACTGGGGAGCCCCAGCCCAGAGATGGGAACAGTATTCCATGAGCGGCCGAACCTGCGCCTTGTAAAGTTGCAGGCGGTGTGCCGGCATGAAATACTGTCCCGCTCTGCTGAGCACGCCAAGCTTTTTAGAGGCCAATTTGGCCTTCACTTCCAAGTGACCACGAAACTGCACGTCACTCGATATGTCGACGCCGAGGATTCCGATACTGGCTGAGGCAACAAGGGGGAGTGCCTTGAAACTGAAGGGATACGACAAAGGGGTTCTTTTTAGCGGTTAACGCGCAAACTTGTGTCTTCTGGGGGTTAAACTGGACTAGATTTAGTCGCCCCCAATCCGAGACTCTGTCCAGCAGAGACTCGACTTCAGACATAAGACCCAATGTCCAAAGTTTGGTTTAGAGGACATTAATCTTACTCTTTTACCAAGTCACCAAATGGAAAGTTTATAGTCAGTATAAACCGAATCACACAGTCTTTTCGTAGCACATAGGTACTTAGTGACAATTTTAATCAAACTAATTTATAACAATTTTTCCCAACTTAGTTCGTGGTGTCGTAAGAGACGTTTATAGGAAATGCTACAACGTTCACGGTTCCGCTCGACTGGAGAAGAACCACGCTCTCACAGAATACCGACAGAAAATAGCAGCTTAACGCTGCTGTGTCTCGTATTGTTAGTGTAGATAACCGGAGACCTTTTTTTACAAGACATTCCATCTTAATCCCTACGGGTGACAACGTATCTAGATAGACCACATCAACCACTTACCATCAGGTGGACTGTGTGCTCGTTTGTTACCCTTATCTTTTAAAAAACCTACTTATGTAGACTAAAGTAGAAGTTATTATTATTATTATTTCGATGTTTTGGTTTTCCTTGTCTGTATAATGACTTACTACAATGGCTAAAGCTCAAGACTAACTAACGTGTGGTTTTTTCGTGCAAGGAAGGAACTTCGGTGGCTATTTAACCAGATGCGCGGTCGAGACGCTGACCCGTTTCCGTTTCGTCTACATTACAGATTGTAATTTGTGCACAAACATCGGACAAGCGACCATTATTTCGTATGGTTAGTGTAGAGAACCGGAAAACCTTTTTTTACCGGAAACGAGGTGTGACAACGCATCTGCGTTTTGATTCTTAATCGAGGATAAATGTAGATGTCTATGGGCCATAGCATCTACTTACCATCAGGTGGACTGTGTGCTCGTATGTCAGCCTTATTCCATAAATAAAAAAGAAAAAGAAATATCTCCCACTAATGTACAGTCATCTGTGAAGCATAACGTCTTTTTGTCTTTAACTAGTTCTGTTTTTTTTTGTTTAATATTGTAATTGTAATGTCGCCTCTACACGTTGGCCAACACAGTGGCGAATGTAGTGGCGAATATATTGGCCGAGAGTTGGTGACGGCGTCCACAACAGTACGATAGTCTTGTACACATTGTATTACGTACTAGTACGTAGCTGAAGTTATTTTTATTAGATTAGCCAAAGTCTAATTTTAATCCATGTAGTGTATTTTAATAAAATTAGTAAAGTAATAAAAAATGACGGTATATGCTTTGATTCATAATCTGAAGTTCAGAATCGTGTTCCACAAGAGAGAAGAGGAGAATGGGTAATAAGAAAAGGATACGGCGAATGTGAACAGAATATGCAACTGCCTCGTTAATCTAGTGGTCGAATACGCGCTTGCTGCTCATGAGGTCACAAGTTCGAATTCCGAGTCAAGCAAAAAAAATTTTAGTTTAATGTCAAGGAATTCTCAGCAACAGCCGTCAGAGAGTTGGCGTTGTTTCACGTCCGTGCTTTGGAAAGCAGGTAAAGCCGTTGTTCCTACGCATGAACTCACTCCGGTAGTGTCGATAGTCGTCCCATCGGACTGTGAGAGTGAGGGAATAGGGAGTGCACCTGTGCTTGCGCATACACTCAGGCACTATAATCCTGTCCTGCGCAGACGGCTTGTCTCCGTTGAGGCTGGCCGTCATGACCAAAATTATGTCTGTGTAATGTGTTTATTATTATTATAGGATACGATTAACCACACAGAAAAAGAAACGCACCCACTTATAACAATAAATATTATTACATTGTCGAAATCTTTTGACTTAAAAGACTAAAGAAACACAAGGTAGCGAAACGTCTTTTAACGTTCATACCAAACGGTAAAAATAGCATTAAGCGCGTCCCACGTACATAGTTATAGCAAGCTTCATTTAAATTTCTCCGATAAAGACGTCTGGCTCAAATTATAAGTTCGATTTTTTTCAAAGAAGTTATATTTTTACGTTGCTGAACGTGACTGAAAAAAAGGCGAACGCTATCATTTGTGTCTTTGAAGAACTTGAAACGAAATAAAAAGTTTTGTTGCCAATACATGACGCTCTATAATCAAACTAATTCTATACCCCTTATTTTGGGCACGCAGTAAGAATCAATGGATTTACGTGCTTTCAGAGTCGCGTAGATAAAAAACCACCAACTTTCACTCCTAAAAACACAAGAACTGACTTTGGCTTGACCTGGGATTCGAACAAGATAGCTCATGATCAGCAACTGCGGCTACGACAACTAGACCAAAGAAGCAGTCATAAAACCATGCAGTCGAATGATAATCTCCTCCTTTACTGAGGTTGTCTAATAATGTAACACAGAATAGCGTGTACGAACAGCTCGTTTATCGTCCTACTATGTATATAAACTGATAAAACTGAAACTTGTTGAATTAACGAAATAGTAATTTTTTATTATGAAAATTTAAAATCAAAAAATTTAAAATATAACAATTAAAAACAGAACTCGACCTCATTTATTTGTAGTTAGGCCAAGGGAATTCGATATAGCCTAAATTTATATTTATGTTGTACGAGTACCTAAAAGGGATAGCTTCGCATATGTAATGCAATACACGTATCAGTAAATGCAATATATCTTTTCACAGCGAAGAATACATTTTGTTTCGGATATCCGTCTCTTATATCTTACAGCGCACCTTTTATCTTTAATATTTATGCATTTATATCCTTATAGGCAAAGAAGAAACTAAGAAATATTGCTAATATTGAAACTATCAGAACAATAATTATCTTTTTATGTTTATTATTTATTTGTTAACTCAACAGCATTTATTTAACAACCATACTTAATTATAATGTAAAGACAGTCTATATTAGAGTTCCACAACATACTCAATAACACGAAGTATAATGGTAAAAAAATATAACTTAAAATAATTTAAATAATGATTTCTTTATATTAAAGTGAACACTACACATCAATAAAAACTACTTTTACTTTTATCGCGTTTAATTTTAAATGATTTTTAATTCCCGACGCGACGTTTTGGTGCTTTCCAGTACCACTAACTAAATATATAATTTAAATAAAAAATGTACATTTAGGGCCACAAAATTTATAGTTTAAGTATATTTTGTTTTTGCTTTTATTTTGTCTAATAAAGTTAAAAAATAAACATTGGTCTTCACACATCGGACATAAGGGCGTCCGTTGCGTACTTGAAGTTGGAGGCCGCGGAGGAAATAGCACCATGATGTGTTCTGGTGCACCTTACCTGTAAAGAAGATAGGGATGAGTAATTCTCCCTATCTCCTTCTCGGGGCGGCCGGCGCTGGTAGAACTGCGGGTGTGTGCAAAAGCGTTCCCATGGCTCTGCCAATATGTGACGAAGTTGGAACACCATGGGGTTTTAGTCGGTGCGAGTCCGATTAAACCCATCCTTGCCCTCGCCAGGCGGGTTTGCGTAGGCATTTCCCAATGTTAAAATAAAAGGTACTTCCACGGTAGAGCCGAGCAATCATTTCTGCCGTATTAACTCAACTGCGGCGTAGCTTTACTTCGAAGTTCGTATAAAAAAGAGGTGAACGTCTATAGGGAAAGTTGCTACAAACCTGCAACTCATTAATATGGTATTGTTCGTCCTACATATTATATAAAAATGATTTTTCTTGCAACTTCCTCGCAGTTTTATAACTTGCTTATACTTTCGTTACGTACGGTTTTTCAAAATTTCACATTTTCAGCTTAAACCTCATATAGAAAAGGTCTTGAGAGTTGGTAAAGTGTCACCATAATCGGCATAGAAATTTAGTTAAGAATCTTTGTTGTAACTAAAAGTTTACGCAGTAAAATAAGTAATTTATAATACTTATATTCAAGTAAACGAATGGGTAAGGTGTTGTTAATAATTTGACAGTTTCACAACACCAGTTGTGTTTTTAACAGTGGTAGAGTCACGTGGCTGTCTTTGCTGTTGCATGCATGGGCTGGCTCAAACCGGGGTGGTACCACGATCTCACAGAATACCAACCTGAAGTAGATGCTTTGCTTCTGCGTTTCGTCTGGTGAGTGCAGTGCCCATTCCCCCCCCCCCATTAACATGGTAGCGGAATCAAATGCAAGACTACCCCAGGAGGGTACCAGCACCCCTGGAGAATCCCTCGCTGAGCATCCACGACCAAGTTACTCCACTCCTGAGCGTTGGTGCTCAGACTGCCCCGCGTATTCTGGGGCGGGGGGCAAAATTCCGCTTGAAACTAAACCTGCTCGGGACAAACGGAGCAATTATCAATATGTTTTACTCACCGTTTAGTATTTTATTTTGAATTCAAAAACATGCATTTAATTTACAAACACCGGCCGACCACACGCGTTACACATAATCTCAAATATAGTTAAAAAAATGTCAATGAACATGAAAAAATGATTTACGTTCAAAATAATGACAAATATGCTTCTTCTAATTTAAGGTATTATTAAAGATCAAGTTTTTCATAAGGCTAGAAAAAAATCATAAACTTTTGATTCCATATATGGCTTGGTATGCGGTAAGGGGTTAAGCAGGCTGAACTCATTTCCCAATGACAGCCAACAAATTGTGATCATCCGAATCAAAGATTATTGTTAAACTGGCTGAGGACATTTCGCAAATTGCGTCAACGTTTTGCACGAGAGGCAAAACGATGTCCAACGGGATGAGAAGTACTGATGTTTTAACTTGTAACTCTGGTCGCAGTAGTGTTAATGTGTGTGTTTTATACAGCTTTATAATTATGTTAATACCATAAAATTTATATTGATTTCTTTTTTTAATGTAAATATCTTTCCATTGTGATTTAAAACTCGAGGAAACTACAAGCGACACTAAAAAGAGACAAAAATATATGTATACCTTTAGGATTTAGCCTGCGAGAGAATGAGATAGAGTACAGAATACAATGTTTCCTATTATTTCAGTCTCAATCAATTTATAATAAAATAAAAATTAATGATAAATTTGTATTATTAAAAAACAAATAAGCTTTTACTTCTACCACGTGTGAACTGCACATATATTTTTTTACGTTAGATTTTTCCTGTATCGTGGAGGCAGTTTACAAACATAATTGCAAATTTGCGTTGCTTCTATAGCGAAAGCTGAAAATGAGGATATAGGAATAGATAGTAGTAATGAGGAAATAGTCTTTGAACTTTGAAAAGTCACTGATTAAAAGCTTGTTCTTGAGTTACAAAGTCTATGCCTTTTTGTGGAAAACCTATCGCTTAAAGCAGATTATATATTGCATTAAAAAATCTAATAAGTACCGGTAGGCGAAGGGTAGGGCGACCTCCACTAAATGGAGTGAAGACCTTGTAAGACATGCAAAAAGTCGATAGATGCAGGTGGCTCAGTGGTGTGCTTTGTGGCATTACTTAGAGGAGGCCGAAGTTCAGCAGTGGACTTAAGAAGGGTTGTAATGATGATGACGATGGTGTATCTAATAAGTTACTCTACGCGCACCATAAAATATACGATTTCTGATCAATGTTTTAAAACAAACATTAGTGTTATCTCTCAGCGTATAGCATTGAAATAACGTTCTTTTGTGACATACGAGGGTGGATTGAAAAGTACTCGGCCTAACCAAGAAAATAAACACATACTAAATCAGTTATATTTTTATTTTTCTACATAATCAACATCAAGTTCAATACACTTTTGCCACCTCCCCTTCCAAGCATTTAGACCGTTGAAAAAAAATGATTCTTCCTTAGAGTCAAAATATGCGTCTACAGCTGCTTTGACCTCGTCGTTTGTCGATAATCTTTGACCTCCCAAGTGCTTTTTTAGGTTAGGGAACAGAAAGAAGTCTGATGGTGCCAGATCAGGTGAATACGGCGGATGCGGTAACAGTTCAAAGCCACAGTTGTGAATTTCAGCCATTGACTGTACTGACGTGTGAACACGGGCGTTATCTTGATGAAACAGGACTTTTCTTCTGAGCATTCCTCGACGTTTTTCTTTTATTTCCTCTCGTAAACGACGTAGTAAGGTGCAGTAGCAATCAGAGTTTATAGTCTGACCCCTTTCAAGATAATCAATCATAATCACACCTTTCGAGTCCCAGAATACTGAAGCCATCACCTTATTTGCCGACAAAATCGACTTAGCCTTTTTAGGGGGTGGTGAACCAGGTCTTCTCCACTGTTTTGATTGTTGTTTTGTTTCCGGTGTACAGTAATGAACCCATGTTTCGTCCATAGTAACAAAACGATTCAAAAAATCATCTGCATCGGCTTCAAATAACTCCAAACAGAGCGTGAAATAGTCAATCGCGTCCTTTTTTGTTCAACTGAAAGCAGTCGCGGAACCCACCTCGCAGACACCTTGTGGAAACCCAACTCGTTGACAATGATGTTTTGAGTTCATTCATAAGAGATGCCTATAATCTCGGCTCTCTCTCTAATTTTTAATTTGCGGTCTCCCATTATTAAATCAAGTACTTTTTTAATATTTTCGTCAGTAGTTGACGTCGAAGGCCTTCCAGAGCGGGGTTCATCTTTCACACTCTCTCTACCACGCTTAAATCCTGCTATCCATTTTTTGACGGATGATTATGACAGAGCACAATCGCCTAATGTACTGACCATGTCATCATGGATGGCTTTTGATGATAGCCCCTTCTTATGGAGGTACTTAATGACGGCACGCTGCTCGATTTGCTCCATTCGCGGAAATTATGTCCGATTACTTTGTTAATAAATTTATAAAATCACAACTAATTATCGCACACGTTTCGAACTTCACACAATGAACTAGTCTGAACTGAACTAAATAATGTGGGTAGATTTGATTTTTAGAATTGAATGGATCTGTGTTAGGCCGAGTACTTTTCAATCCACTCTTAGAATAAGGGTGACAAACGAGGACACAGACCTGATGGTAAGTAGATGCTTTGACCCTTAGACATCCACATTTATCCTCGATTAAGAATTAAAATACAGATCTTGTTGTCACCCCTGAGGACAAAGATGGAACGCCTCGTTACCAGTAAGAAGGGTCTCCGGTGCTCTACAGTCACCATACGAAACACAGCAGCATTAAGCAATTATTTCATGTTGATATTCTGTGAGAGCGGGGTTCTTTCCCGGTCGAGCTTACCCATTTGTGCTACAACTATATACTAGTATCATGACGTACATACAGATTGCCGTTCCACTCTTAATCCTAAAACCTATAGCTTTATATACTAAATGGTATAATCTATACATTAACCTATGTGGACCATAAAACATGTGATTTCTGATAAACGTTATAAAACTAACATTAGTGTTCTCTCTCACCGTATAGTAATAAAATAACGTTAGAGCATGAATCAGAACTTTTGTAGTCTTACTTTAGCAATTTTACCTAAGTATTAAACCAACCCACATAACTTACTCGTATTTGTAGCAATAATTCACTGTTTATTGCAATACTTATCACTTAGTGAATAAAAGTAAAGTAGTACTTATACTATTTTCGCTATGGTAGACTAACAAAAGATGGTACGCCTTTTGTTACTTTTAAGGTTTATACAAGAAATATTTTAAATAAAATACGTATTAAATAAATTTATGTAAATTTTACAACAAAATAAATGATTAAGAGAAAAAACTATGTTTTATAGAAGTAGGATGACAAACAAATAGTCTACTACAGTAACTACAGTACTAAGTGTTCTGTGAGAGCGTAGTCCTTCCCCGGTCGAGCCGACCCATTTGTGCTACAACTATACTTCTAATACAACTGCAGCATGGCTTTACCACGTATAAAAATTTCATTATAATAATCATCATTAAGGCTCTTCACGACACACCGCTGGACATACACCTATGCCGAGATATACTACAAAACATGGTCCCAAAGCAGGTGACGTAGGTACCGTAGACGTAGGGCCGTGTGACGTATCTACGTGCACGTACTTACTACATGTCTTACCAGATTGTCACTTCACCTATTGGATGGCCGCTCTATACTCACACTCAGCTTACCAGTGTGGATAGTGTGGTTATCGAATCCTTTTAATGAATGTAGTTTCATAAGGCCTCCTTCATCGTCGCGATTAGCAGGTGATGATCGCAGTTCTAGACGTATCGCAACTTTGAACTTGGCCTCTTTTTTAGCTTCTAGTTATTTTACGTCTCGCGAAAACGAGATGGTTATAGAGCTATTTATCGGAAATCATAAAGATGTTTCTAGCTTTTTTCAGAGTTGCCTCTAACAACAACCCAGTGACGAAATGGGGTGATGAATTTCTACATCTCCACCACACGCCAAAGTTTTCACACATCTAATGTTTCATTTAGAAACAAAGTCCATTGTATTACAGGCATTAGCTTCTATCCCATCCATCCATTACAGCCTTTACCTAAGTTCACTGCTGAACACAGGCCTCTCCCATGGATTACCTCATGGGTGGATTTTTCCTTAGTTGCCATGCTTGACAAGCGGCTGGGCAACCGTAGTTTTTTATTGTTATACTACCTAGTGGCCTATATGTTATAGAGAAAAGTTACATTTTATCCACTCAATCTATCCCACCCGGGTGAAGGTCAGCCCCCGCTGCACAAAAAGTGTCCCGCGAATATTTTCAGTTTTAAAGAAAACCGTAGACGATACATGAAGTGAATAAAATGTTACATTGCTCTATAACGTACGCAATATACCGATAGATAAAAGTAATACATTAATTTCGCAAATTTTTCCATACATTGCTAACCAAAATGCTTGAAGTAGGTGTCATGTCATGTAGCGCTGTTGACGCATGATATTCGCGAGTGAAGCCGCGGGACACAGCTAGTAAAAAAATAAACCCTATACGGCAGATGCACTCATCGAGTTCTCATTTGTTCATAACATCCAATAAAACTCCACTGCTAAATATAGACCTCCCCATAGTTTGCCTCCTAGGAGGGATTTTGCAACCGAAGTCTTTTACTTTTTTGAGTTGTTATGAGGGTGACGCTGCTATTTCCTGTTTCAAATTATACGAATTCCATAAAATTGCTGAGGTTAGGATTAACTCACGTATTAATTACATCATATTAGCAAACGTGTAGCGTAGGTCTCTCGTAAATCCTCTGCTATCCACATGTCAAAATGATACTTGATTTATGTGAACGCACATAAATCTGAGACTCCTGTGGCCGACAAATATAGCAGAAATAGAACGCCGCCAGCCATTAAGCATCAATGTCAGACATTTTTGTAATATATGTTCCTTCATAATAATAATTTTCTTTATTATTTACATATTCTTCAGGTATAGTTCAGCCCTTAATGTGCTGTAGTTACATCTTTATAGCTTATTATACTTCTATAACGGTAACAACATCATTATACCGATTTATTTGTAGTTTATTTTAACATATTTTTAATTATTTATTTCTTGTATTTATGCGAAAACTACACATTTAAATAAAACAAGTTTTTACTTTTTTATCGCGTACATTAACTTTATATTCCAGACGTTTCGAGCAGCTTACAGCACCCATGGTCACGGGGAGGTCTGAGGTGTTCGACGTCCCTATGTCATAGCTAACCACGGCTACTTCCAGATTAAAATTAATAATTTTTGTTCCGGTCTACGCAGTATGAACTTATAGTATCTTGAAGTCTTAAAGTTGTATATTTTGGGTTAGGGTTTAATTTTATTAATTATAGGATCCCAAGTAGATGGTAGCACCCAGTTACATTCTCTATTGAAATTAGAATGTTTTTCGATTTCAGTAGCCTCGTGAATAATCTTTGGAAAAAATCGGTGTTTTTAGCGAGGTTTTGTGGTCTATCGAATCTGATGTAGTGACGAGAGTGATCCTGTACTTGTTCACCGACTGCAGACTTACTGGAGCGTCGATTCTTCACATCTACTAAGTGTTCTTTAACTCGGGTTTTTATTGATATTTTTGTTTATTCTATATAAGAGAGACTTCATTCACAATCAAGCTTGTACGCTCCGGCATCTTGCAGAGGGACATTAAACTTATTCTTCTTCTTCTTTGGCAGCTTGTAGTATATTTTACTGGAAACATGCTCAAAAATGTAGCCAATCTTGTCAGTGACCTCTGACATATGACAGTACGGCAGACACACGCTAGTAGGTGTGGGACCCGAAGCTTGTAGTCATACAAAACATGTTAATTAGCTTATTATATCTTGAAGTCCATTGGGTATGATTTATTGCTTTTTTTTCATTTCAATAGCCGCGGTAAGCACCGTTATTAGAAATCGTTGTAATTTGTAATTAATTATATATTCATTGCGTAATGCTATGGTGCTGCATATGGTCACATACTGCAACTTTTCGATTTAACGAATTTTCATGTCAGCTGGATGTTCATTCAATGGCCGTGAAAAAACATCAGTCAAATCAGCGCCAAGTCATCGAATATTTGCATAATTTCAGGACCGTGAAATAGCTATTTTCAATATTTTAAGCCTGTGCTTCATTATTGATACTGAAGCCTGTGCTAGATTAATCATATGTGAATCAGTGGACTGTAATTAACAAGGAATATGGTGTTACTAATTTCTGCATGTACTAAGTAAATAAATACTTTCATAAAAATTATTATAGACAGTGAGCACCTATCTCAGTCTTTAGGGGTGACATACTCGTAACAACTTTAGTCGTCTTTGTATGTACTCGGTTTCTTCACTGCAGTAGCCACTTACAATCAAGTGGACTTTCAGCTCGTCTATCACTTTGGTATTATAAATAAAAATAAAGATTATAGTAAGAATCCGCGACAACGAAGTCTTTAGTAATTCATTTGCTGTTCGCAATTCGTAAGGAGCTAATTGTGAATAACGGTTCTCACTAATAGCAAAATGCGGAACAGCTTCCTGTGACTAATTGAAGTAGTAACGTAATTCACGTCGCACTTTAATTGTACCGCGTTTATTTACGACTAGCCTGCGGCTTTGTTCATATTGCACTTACAAATCTATAATAGCGTTCTTTGACTAGTAGTTCAATTGTCTAAAAGTCACTTTTTACTCAGATTTTTGCTATGAAGTGTTTAGATATGAATATTTAACGTTAATATGTCTTAAAACTTTATCTTTAACACCAATAGTATAGCTGTAAAATGGTGCTGAAGTAAAAACATATTAAAAATAGGTATTTTATGACAGATTACCGTCTCATGGGAATAGAGCACCTGTCCTGGCGCACGCACTCGAGCACTGTAATCTACGTTCAGCACTGAACCTTATGGGTACTGATGGCATGAAATGATGATGATCATGATGCCTTTATAAAATCGCAGTCTAGAATACCAGCTTAAACTAGCAGCATAATGCTGCTGTGTTTCGAATTGTTAGTAAAGAATATCAAAGCCATTTCTGATTTATTTTTCTTAATCGTATAACGATGTAGTTGCCACAATATTGCTTACAAGATCTACTTACTATCAGGCGGACTGTCTGTTCGTTTGTCAATCCTCACTTTAACAATCAAACAATTAGGTGTAATATGTTTGATGATCGATTACAGGCTTGATTGTCTCGGAGAGCGAGCGCTCAAGAGCCTTTGTGGCTGCCGTGCCAATAGTTACGTAGTAGTTTACGCTGCTCAGGTTAAATTAAACCCAATTAACAAGAAATCGAGTTCGAATTCCCTTATATTTTTATATTGTATTCGGCTATAGCTCGATTCTCTGCTATAGTTTTAGTAAAGAAACAGAACAGTAAAAAAAAAACAGTAGTATCCACAAGACGCAACTTTTACCCATTTAGGAGCACATTGTTATTCAAATGTATAGCATTAGGTATTGTAAATACGATAATAATAATAAGACAAAATGTATTAACATTACTACCGTTTAAAAGTCAAATTGTTGGCGTTAAACAAATGTACTAATTTCGATAGAGCATTATTTACATTATCAAAAAGACCTGCGGCCCCCCACCTCCCCCCCGGCATTAATTGACTGCGGTTTTTGTTTGAAAATTAAAAAAGGATTGGAATGGAATGCTGAAATTTTTAGCAGTTATTAGAAAAATGGTGCTACTCATGTCCTGGTTTTTTGTCCTGTGTCGCTCTGTACGAAGTCGTAACTATATGGGATATTGGATATTTTTTCACCGCCTTTACATAATAAGGCATGGTTATTTTACGGGTATGGTGTTATTTACAATAACATTACTTTTAAATTATAATCAATTTCTTAAATCTTAATCCCGACAATCTGTAAAAAGTTTAAGGAAATAAATTTTATACACCGGATTGCGAGTAATTCCCATTACAGTGAAATCTATTATTCACTGAAATAGATTAGTAAACATTACACTCGCCGCTCGAAATTCTGTAAACACTTATTTATTATAATAAAGATATTAAAATTTAATTCGCAACCATCCGCTTAATTTCATGTTATTCCCAATTTTACCCAAATACGTTCTGGCACACATAGTCGAGTGGCCAGTGTTGCCATTTCCAAAGCTCAGAATATTTGGCTTAATGAGAAGTGTCTTCGTTTTGTAATTAAATTTTAATATCTTTATTATAATGAATTTGCGCAAAGTAACGACTGGTTCTATCAATTAACTTTTTATTACGTACTCTTTTTTCCGAAGTACTTTTAATATGCTGTACTTAGTACGATGTACTTTTGCGTCCTGGAAATTAAATGTGTACTAAAAGTGTATATATAATAACTTATTTATAAGAAATATTTTTTGTGGTGACCAACGAGCAGACAGACCACTAGATGGTAATTAGATGCTGTGGCCCATAGACATCTGTATGTATCTACGATTAAAAATCTAATTGCAAATGCATTATCACCTCTGAGTACTAAGATGAAATGCCTCGTTTCTAGTAAAAAGTATCTCCGGTTCACTACCCACACCATATAGCATATAGTTGGTATTTTACGCTAGTATTCTGGGAGAGCGTGATATTTACCCGGTTGAACCAATCCGTTCGTGCTGTAACAATACCATAGCTGCTGTGTGGCTCTACCGCGTGTAATATCTAGCAGCTGCATGATTTTATTTGTTATCGCCAAGGATTATGTATGGAGAGGTGCTGTTGCTAACTAATAGAAATAGGTACCTTATCTATTTCTGCCGGTTGGCAGCAGCGTGGCAAGTTTATGTTAAACTTTAATCCTAGCTCTATAATATGTAGGCTATTGAAACACTTGTCCCTTGTGGGATTCAAACACATGTGGTGGAGCCATGCTGCAGTTATATTGTGGTTGTAACACCAATGGATCGGCTCGACCGGGGTGGAAACACGCTCTCAAAGAATACCAGCGAGAAATAGCAGCTTAATGCTGCTGTGTTTCGTATGATGAGTGTAGAGAACCGGAGACCCATTTTACTGGAAACAAGGCATTCCAACTCAGTACTCAGTGGTTGATAACGCATCTGCATTTTGATTCGTAATTAAAGATAAATGTCTATGGTCTACCACATCCACTTATTATCAGGTGAACTGGGTGCTGTGAGGAATGAGGAATAAGGGGTAATGGCAACGATAAGGGTTTACGCTGTCTCAATAATAAAGGGACGTATATATCAGTGCCCATCTGCAAGAAACAGGTGGCTTATACACTTCTGTTGTTTGAATAAAAAAATCTTCATCTTTTTTATCCGCTCTTTAGAGCCCACTGCTGGATTAGGACCTCCGTTAAGGTTGCCAACCCTACTATATACTATAGTATTCAACTATATTATGGGTACAAATACTATTATTTTTATGTGGAGAAACAACTATATTTTAATATAGTATGTCTATATTAAAATATATGTCCGCCGCGCTACCCCAATGCATGTTGGCGAACTTCCCATTTCTTCAAAATATTTTTTTCTTATTTCTCAGACATGCAGGTTTATCGACGATGTTTTCCTTCACTGTCGAGCTCGTGGTAAATCAGCACTTTTAAATTACAATTAACAAATTCGTGGTGCCGGCGGGAATCGAACCCGGGTTGTTGCGTACTGTAAAATTTACAGCGAGCGCTAAGCCCCTGATCCATCACGGCTCTTAGTTTTATTGTTACATCATTAATATGAATCATTTTGATATAAAAGACTTTTCACTTTGAATAACGTAGATAACCAATATATATATACCGTCTGCTCGTGGCCAAAATCGACAAAAATTATTAAATGGCAATATTAAATTTATTTGTACCTGAAGGCAAAATATTTTACTTTTTGCATTTTATAATACTTAGATGTCATTGCTTTTAAAAGTAACAACGATCGCCGGCGTAATTTTAATTTATTACACCAAGGTTAAAAAACTTATTTTAAATTTTGTTTATTATTTATAAAACTAAAAATATAATATTTAATAAAAATTTAAAAAATTTACATCTTAGGAAAGGATAAAATATATACCTAACCCATAAAACCCATAGATTTAGATTATTGGAAGTTTCATAATCGGACAAAAGTAGCCTATAAATTGCCCCGGATCATTAAATATCTACCTACATACAAAATTTCGATCTGAAAATGAAATCTGTCCAGTAGTTTTTGCGTTAATTGTGAATACACAGATAGACAGATAGACTGATAAAAGTTTCAAAAATCTAGTAAATTGGCTTCAGCAGCTCTTATGTTGTCCCTTTGCTTGCTTTTTCGAGGATATATTAAATTACAGACATGAATTTTTTACAGATTTATTATACCTATGTATATATTAAGGTAAAATTGAAATTTAATAAATTTATTATACTATAATGTATAATAGAATATTAGAGAATAGATATTTTTACTCAATATAGGTTATAGCATTATACATACTAAAAGTCTTTTTTATTAACCACAGATTTGGAAAATACCTTTTTTCTGAGAAGAACCAGCAAGCAGCGGGATTATTTTTAGGCATAAAATTGTCCTATAAATTGGAGCAATTATTTATTTGAATTGTAATAGAATCAGTATGTATCAGAATCAGATCACATAATCTTAAAGACGTGATAATGGGTAGGTGGGTAGGTGGTGGGTCTGGACTAGCTACATGACTTAAACAGTACGTAAGCTAACAGTCGCTAACGGGCAACACTAGAATTGTGAATTGTAGTTTTAAATTCTGATGAACCAAATGATCTGAGATCCAGATTTAAAAAAATCTTAATATTAGGATTATATCTAAGCCAAATCTGAATACGAACTTGAGCACACATATATTTCAAAGTACACTTTAGGGGTGATAAAATCCAGAAAATTTGGTTAATTCTAGGAAAGAAACTTAATATTCGAACAGGTCTGATTCTAACTGAATCGACAAAAGTTCTTATAATTTTGTTCCGTCACGTACTTCGTACCATACATCACGTACGAGAGAATGAGCTCTGATACAGAGGAAAATGTAACTCTCGTAAGAGTAAAGAAACAAATATTCTTGTGACCTGCGTCCTGTGTTTGTGCCGTGTTACTTGTCACAAACAACATCTTTGGGAGAAATCATAAACTTTTGAAATTTCACAAACATAATATGATACCTTCGGTTTCACGCAACAGATACATAGAGGTAACAAACAGATCGTGTCTTTGTAAAATTCCGTTTGAGAGAATTATACTTTTACTTAACGTTAATAATTTTTGGATAACAAATATTCATTCCTTCATTCATTCAAGCATGTCAAAAATTTTCCTGCTAAACAAAGACCTCCACTATACATTGTCTCATGGGATTTGATTAAAGCTGTTAAAATAAAATTTAAGATGTGCATAAATAATTAAATATACCTTGTTCGAAGAGCACCTCCGCAATTCTATAAAGTAAAGTTGCAGCCTATATACGTCCCACTGCTGGGCACAGACCTCCTGAGAGGGTTTTAGGGCAAGGAAGTGTCCACCACGCTGCCCCAATTCGTGTTGGCGAACTTCACATGTCTTCGAACTATTTTTTTCTTATTTCTTAGAAATGCAGGTTTCCTCAAGATGTTTTCCTTCACCGCCGAGCACGTGGTATATCAGCACTTAAAATTGCAATTAACAATTTCATTGGTGCCGGCGGGGATCGAACCCGGGTTACTCGCGTTCCATTATATTTACAGCGAGCGTTAACCATCTGAGCTACCACGGCTCTTTGAACAGAAATGAGAAAGATGAAAAATACATTAGATAACGAGTATGTATTATTGACGATTTCTGCTTTTTTATTCTTTAACATCCTATCCAGTTCTTTTATATAAGATGGGAGAACCTTAAAAAATAAAAGTCTATACCATCTCACAGTTCGATCACATCTCTATGTTTATCTCTATGGTCTATTTTTCTGGCAGGGCTAATTAGTTATTAGTCCGCCGACTGTTTCAGTGCATATTAGCAGACTTTAAAAATCCTCAAAATATTTTACTCGACAGATGTGTAGGTTTCCTCACAACGTTTTTCTTCACTGTCGTGATAATACATCACTTAAGATTGCCATTGATAATGTTATTGGTACCGGTAGGAATTGGAACTGAGTTGAATTTTTTTAAATATTGTGGGCCCGCGCTCGACTTGTAGCCTTCCTGATGATAAAAGGTGATGCAACGGAAGATCTCGGAAACTCGCGCTTACCTCTTAAGCCGCATCAAAAAAATAAAAAGCTTCTACTTAAAAAACAGTAAAAAGGGGAGCTTTTTTATTATTTTAAACAATTCAATAGTCCGCTAAAAGACAGTTGCCATTACGTTTACAAAATTAAGGCTTAGTTTCCCTTTCTTTTCATTTATTTCGTTAAAAATGTTTTTGGAATAAAACGCTTAGAAGCAGTAAAATATAATAAATAAATAACTAAAATGTAATATGTAACCAGTTTTAGACGCTTTAGCATTATACCTAAAAAAGATAGGTCAAGTAAGGGTCTGTCAAAGATTAGTCAAGGGTCTTGCCAATTGAAGTAGCATAAATGAGACCGTCGTCATCCTTTCTTTAGTAGAGGGCACTCCGTTAAAATTACAGGAGCACACAGTAAAAGACATCCTATATGTATAAAAATATTAATCCCGTATTCGTTCTGATACCATTCATCTGATTACGATGGAACTTTAGTAGGTTGTTGTGTGCGCGTCCCTAAGGGTCTCCTCTGACAGCAATTAACAATAGATGTTTATTTGTTTATTCGTTTTCTATTCGTTCCTATACCATAGGCTTACGATGAAACTTTCGTGAGATGTTATGTGCACGCCCGCATAGATTTCCGACGAAAAATAACTTTTAGTGGTAAAGGCGTATATGACTTATAATAAGCATTCTTGGTATCCATATTATATGTTCTATTCTATTCTGTTCTATTGTGCTATGTTCTGTTCCATGCCTTTCCATTCTGTTCTGTTCTCTTTCATTCTATTCCATTGTATTCTATTCTATTTTGTTCTATTTAATAAAAAGTAAAGGCATACTTCAAACAACTGAAAATAATAAAATAATTTCACATTCTAAAGTCAGTGCTTAGACATAATATTGTATAGGAGAAAACTTACCAAATCCACAGCTGCACATATGCATACATTTATTATATTGAATTGCAATTGGATATTGTTTCAAATCTTCATATTCTACTTCATTCATTATTTACAGACGAAAGTATTGCTTAAAAATTAAAATTCTCAAAAACCAAAACAAAAGCTTTCTAAAAAAATATTTGCGTTGACCTCCTGAGACTTGACCCCTGAGCCGTGTTAAAAACCAAATGCTAAACAGCCGTCGCTTTCCCAGCCCCGTAATAGAATTAAGGGACTTCTCCAAGGAAAAGTTTGGTAAATATTTGCTATAACAGTTTGCGAAAATAATCCGCCCTAACCGACAGTTTTACCTTTTCAAATTAATCGTATGAATGGTAATAAGCTTATATAATTATATATAATTAAGCTAGCAACTGGCTGGCAATGTTGACAAATAAGATATAGTTACTTATGGAAAGGCCTATGTTTGTTCAAAGCCCTACTCTGTGGATGCAAATCAGAGTCGCAAGCAATATTTTGAAAAACCCACGTAAAATCAATGTATTTTTTATTTCTGAATGTACTGTAATTCTTGTCACCTATCACTCTATTTTATCACCGCATATTGTATTGAGTACGTAAGATTAGAAAAAATAAAGTTATTGTCATTATTACATTAGTACCCGACTGCACTAGAAGGAAGGTAAAGTCAGTACAAGTAAACAGTACAAGTCCACTATTGAACATAAGCCTCTCCATAAGAATACCAGAAAGCCAAAGTTGTAGGCTACGAAGGTAGGTACAAGTCCACTATTGAACATAAGCCTCTCCAAAGAAATACCAGAAGCCAAAGTTGTAGGCTACGAAGGTAGGTACAAGTCCAGTGTTGAACATAAGCCTCTCCATAGGAATACCAGAAAGCCAAAGTTTTAGGCTACGAAGGTAGGTACAAGTCAACTATTGAACATAAGCCTCTCCATAGGAATACCAGAAAGCCAAAGTTGTAGCCTACGAAGGTAGGTACAAGTCCACTGTTGAACATAAGCCTCTCCATAGGAATACCAGAAAGTCAAAGTTGTAGGCTACGAAGGTAGGTACAAGTCCACTATTGAACATAAGCCTCTCCATAGGAATACCAGAAAGCCAAAGTTGTTGGCTACGAAGGTAGGTACAAGTGCACTATTGAACATAAGCCTCTCCAAAGGAATACCAGAAAGCCAAAGTTGTAGGCTACGAAGGTAGGTACAAGTCCACTATTGAACATAAGCCTCTCCATAGGAATACCAGAAAGCCAAAGTTGTAGGCTACGAAGGTAGGTACAAGTCCACTATTGAACATAAGCCTCTCCATAGGAATACCAGAAAGCCAAAGTTGTAGGCTACGAAGGTAGGTACAAGTCCACTGTTGAACATAAGCCTCTCCAAAGGCATACCAGAAAGCCAAAGTTGTAGGCTACGAAGGTAGGTACAAGTCCACTATTGAACATAAGCCTCTCCATAGGAATACCAGAAAGCCAAAGTTGTAGGCTACGAAGGTAGGTACAAGTCCACTGTTGAACATAAGCCTCTCCAAAGGAATACCAGAAAGCCAAAGCTGTAGGCTACGAAGATAGGTACAAGTCCACTATTGAACATAAGCCTCTCCATAGGAATACTAGAAAGCCAAAGTTGTAGGCTACGAAGGTAGGTACAAGTCCACTATTGAACATAAGCCTCTCCAAAGGAATACCAGAAAGCCAAAGTTGTAGGCTACGAAGGTAGGTACAAGTCCATTATTGAACATAAGCCTCTCCATAGGAATACCAGAAAGCCAAAGTTGTAGGCTACGAAAGTAGGTACAAGTCCACTATTGAACATAAGCCTCTCCATAGGAATACCAGAAAGCCAAAGTTGTAGCCTACGAAGGTAGGTAAAAGTCCACTATTGAACATAAACCTCTCCATAGGAATACCAGAAAGCCAAAGTTGTAGGCTACGAAGGTAGGTACAAGTACACTATTGAACATAAGCCTCTCCATAGGAATACCAGAAAGCCAAAGTTGTAGGCTACGAAGGTAGGTACAAGTCCACTATTGAACATAAGCCTCTCCATAGGAATACCAGAAAGCCAAAGTTGTAGGCTACGAAGGTAGGTACAAGTCCACTGTTGAACATAAGCCTCTCCAAAGGCATACCAGAAAGCCAAAGTTGTAGGCTACGAAGGTAGGTACAAGTCCACTATTGAACATAAGCCTCTCCATAGGAATACCAGAAAGCCAAAGTTGTAGGCTACGAAGGTAGGTACAAGTCCACTGTTGAACATAAGCCTCTCCAAAGGAATACCAGAAAGCCAAAGCTGTAGGCTACGAAGGTAGGTACAAGTCCACTATTGAACATAAGCCTCTCCATAGGAATACTAGAAAGCCAAAGTTGTAGGCTACGAAGGTAGGTACAAGTCCACTATTGAACATAAGCCTCTCCATAGGAATACCAGAAAGCCAAAGTTGTTGGCTACGAAGGTAGGTACAAGTCCACTATTGAACATAAGCCTCTCCAAAGGAATACCAGAAAGCCAAAGTTGTAGGCTACGAAGGTAGGTACAAGTCCACTATTGAACATAAGCCTCTCCATAGGAATACCAGAAAGCCAAAGTTGTAGGCTACGAAGGTAGGTACAAGTCCACTATTGAACATAAGCCTCTCCATAGGAATACCAGAAAGCCAAAGTTGTAGGCTACGAAGGTAGGTACAAGTCCACTGTTGAACATAAGCCTCTCCAAAGGCATACCAGAAAGCCAAAGTTGTAGGCTACGAAGGTAGGTACAAGTCCACTATTGAACATAAGCCTCTCCATAGGAATACCAGAAAGCCAAAGTTGTAGGCTACGAAGGTAGGTACAAGTCCACTGTTGAACATAAGCCTCTCCAAAGGAATACCAGAAAGCCAAAGCTGTAGGCTACGAAGATAGGTACAAGTCCACTATTGAACATAAGCCTCTCCATAGGAATACTAGAAAGCCAAAGTTGTAGGCTACGAAGGTAGGTACAAGTCCACTATTGAACATAAGCCTCTCCAAAGGAATACCAGAAAGCCAAAGTTGTAGGCTACGAAGGTAGGTACAAGTCCATTATTGAACATAAGCCTCTCCATAGGAATACCAGAAAGCCAAAGTTGTAGGCTACGAAAGTAGGTACAAGTCCACTATTGAACATAAGCCTCTCCATAGGAATACCAGAAAGCCAAAGTTGTAGCCTACGAAGGTAGGTAAAAGTCCACTATTGAACATAAACCTCTCCATAGGAATACCAGAAAGCCAAAGTTGTAGGCTACGAAGGTAGGTACAAGTACACTATTGAACATAAGCCTCTCCATAGGAATACCAGAAAGCCAAAGTTGTAGGCTACGAAGGTAGGTACAAGTCCACTATTGAACATAAGCCTCTCCATAGGAATACCAGAAAGCCAAAGTTGTAGGCTACGAAGGTAGGTACAAGTCCACTGTTGAACATAAGCCTCTCCAAAGGCATACCAGAAAGCCAAAGTTGTAGGCTACGAAGGTAGGTACAAGTCCACTATTGAACATAAGCCTCTCCATAGGAATACCAGAAAGCCAAAGTTGTAGGCTACGAAGGTAGGTACAAGTCCACTGTTGAACATAAGCCTCTCCAAAGGAATACCAGAAAGCCAAAGCTGTAGGCTACGAAGGTAGGTACAAGTCCACTATTGAACATAAGCCTCTCCATAGGAATACTAGAAAGCCAAAGTTGTAGGCTACGAAGGTAGGTACAAGTCCACTGTTGAACATAAGCCTCTCCAAAGGCATACCAGAAAGCCAAAGTTGTAGGCTACGAAGGTAGGTACAAGTCCACTATTGAACATAAGCCTCTCCATAGGAATACCAGAAAGCCAAAGTTGTAGGCTACGAAGGTAGGTACAAGTCCACTGTTGAACATAAGCCTCTCCAAAGGAATACCAGAAAGCCAAAGCTGTAGGCTACGAAGGTAGGTACAAGTCCACTATTGAACATAAGCCTCTCCATAGGAATACTAGAAAGCCAAAGTTGTAGGCTACGAAGGTAGGTACAAGTCCACTATTGAACATAAGCCTCTCCAAAGGAATACCAGAAAGCCAAAGTTGTAGGCTACGAAAGTAGGTACAAGTCCATTATTGAACATAAGCCTCTCCATAGGAATACCAGAAAGCCAAAGTTGTAGGCTACGAAGGTAGGTACAAGTCCACTATTGAACATAAGCCTCTCCATAGGAATACCAGAAAGCCAAAGTTGTAGGCTACGAAGGTAGGTAAAAGTCCACTATTGAACATAAACCTCTCCATAGGAATACCAGAAAGCCAAAGTTGTAGGCTACGAAGGTAGGTACAAGTACACTGTTGAACATAAGCCTCTCCATAGGAATACCAGAAAGTCAAAGTTGTAGGCTACGAAGGTAGGTACAAGTCCACTATTGAACATAAACCTCTCCATAGGAATACCAGAAAGACAACGTTGTAGGCTACGAAGGTAGGTACAAGTCCACTGTTGAATATAAGCCTCTGCATAGGAATACCAGAAAGTCAAAGTTGTAGGCTACGAAGGTAGGTACAAGTCCACTGTTGAACATAAGCCTCTCCATAGGAATACCAGAAGGCACGGTCCTGAGCCACCTGCATCTATGACTTCCTACATCTCCATCGTCTTCCTGCATCTCCGTCAACTTCCTGCATCATCTATTCTCCGGAGAAAATACGCTGTACCAATATTATTTTTTTATCTTTAATATAAATAGATGTTGGTGCATCTGTTGTCTATATTTATCTTGTAACTTCTATATACTAATATGCTATTACTTAGGCCGATTTAGGTCATATTCGAACATTCCTTTGTCGTGATGGTGGTTTAAAAATATCTATACCAAAATGGCATTTGCAATAATACGTTATTACCAAAAAAAAAAAAAAACATAAAATTTGGACCCAATAATTGCCGCTGTGGTTGAGTCATTAATCAATTTTATATTTTCTATGTTAAATGTCCAGATTGAATTCGAAATGAAATTTACCACGTCATCTACCGGAAAGGTTTTGCCTTTCGCTTAGTCCATATCTGCAAGCCAGTTAATGAATGTATTTAAATAACTTTATTGTGGTATTCATTCATTTGGCCTGTAATGATGATGATGACGATGATTTAAAATAATGATTATTTTCACACAGTTGAAATAACCAATTTATATTTTTTAAATGTAGAAAAAATTATTATCTTACGTTTCAAACCCGCTCATATAAAAAAATACAAATTATGTAATCGGATGTGAAATGTAAATTTAATGTAATACCTTGGCCAGCTGACAAATTTCATAAAATTTCTTAACAAAACGGTCAAATGTGCCTCTTGAGGAAATGTGGTTTATCCTGTGAGAGACCACGATGAGTCGCCGAATGAATGAAGTAATTCAGTGTTGTTTTATTTATTATTTGTATTGTAGAAACATTTATTTTTATTAATTGATATACAAACTTGTTTTGTAATAAATTGTTATTATATTATCATCTCTCTCTTAGAGGCATTTAAAAATAATAATAATAAGGGTATCCGACCCGAATTGCGGTTAAGGCTGCCAGTCTCACTGGAGACTAGCCACCAGCCAGCATAGGTACATAGTGCCCGAGTATATACGCAAATAAAGGTGCAATCTCTATTTTGTCACTCCCATAGTTCTGAACTGTTCTCATAGCTCTGAAACTGAACACGACCGCAGAGAGTTCAGGCGCAAGGCTAACGGCCTTACGTTCTTTCCGAGGCAGGGGGGTGAAACACTATTGAGAATTTCTTGACAGAAAAACCTAATAACTGATTATTGACCCGTCAAGGGACTGGAACCGGGAATCTCATGGTATGCAATCGAGTTTACGACGAGATTTCTTAAATACAGCCTATATCTTTATTATCATACTACGTTTAGAAGAGGTTACCACAAGCAAGTGTTTCGTATGGTGAGTATAGAAAACCGGAGACCTTTTTACTGGAAAGAGGCAATCTATCTTAGTCCTTACGGGTGACAACGCATCAGTATTTTGATTCTTAATCGAGGATAAATTAAGAGGTGTATGGGTCACAGCAACCACTTTCCAGCAAATGGACTGTATGCTCGTTTCATTCATCAACCTCATTTTATAAAAAGGACTGTTAGTTCACGCACGGGTTGCACGCATACTGTAAAATTTGCGAGCGCTTAGCTCCGAAAGTTTTAAATATACGAATGTTTCTGATCACGTTCATAGAAAGTTTAAACTTATTTTTCATCATATCGTACGGACGCGCTGATCATATGAAATGGATAAGAATTTAATAAATATACTAGATAACTTCTATTTATTATAATTTATGGGAATATTTCTGTATTTCTTCAGTTTGTAGTCTTTAAATACGGCGAACAGGCACTTTTTGGTTTTACTAGTAACATCTAAAAAGCCTAAGATTAAGAAAAAAGAGACTAAGATGCAGTTCTCGATATCAGCAAGAAAGACTCCGGTTCTCAATACTCACCATACGAAACAAACAGCATTATCCTGTTGTTTCAGGCTGGTATTCTGGAAAAGCGTGGTTTTACCCTGGTCGTACCGACCCATTAATATAGAGCAAAGCTCTATCATATAAAATTATATACTCATATGTATTTTTTATTATTGTATTTTTTAGTAAAATGTGCGCATAATTGGAGTCTTCATTTCTATTTTTATTTCTTAGCTAGTTTGTTATAATCTGACTCTACTTTTGCAATTATATTTTCAAGTATCTGTATTCTTATATCTATATTTATAAATATTTGCTTTCAATGGGTGGACGGACTCCCGCTTCAAAAATGGCTTTCAAAATACCCCTACGTTCAACAGAATCGAAAGTTTTTGTATAATCTATGAAATCCATATAGAGTGCCTCTCTGAATTCTGTAAACTTTTCTACAACTTGTTCAATGAATTCATTGAACGTTATCTGTGGTTTTAGCATCACAGATCTTTTTTTAAATCCCGTGTTGATATTGTTAGTTTATACGTTTTATTTTATTTTTATTTTGTATCTTTTTTTATAAGATAGGTTGAATGAAATGAGCACACAGACCACCTGATGGTAAGTGGTTGCTGTGGTCCATAGACATCTACATCTACTCGATTACGAATGAAAATGCAGATTTTAGGCTTTAATTTTTTTATACACTATATCTTAGCACCTGACACCAAAATGTGAAATTATTTTAATATTTTAAGTTATTTGAAGTCGCCTATTTCTTTTTAATGTTATTGTTTGCAATGTCACTTTACTCAGAACCTCATAAGATGACCGAGCATACTCGTAAATGTGCACTGTTTGTAAATATTGAGTGGAAGTATGTTTGTATTACAATTACATTATAAAAACATACATACATAAACTCTAACACCTATCCGCTAGAGGGGACAGAGACTACGGACTTCCATTTGGCATGGTCCCGACACACCTCTCTCACTTTTTCTCACTTCCATATATCGATGCATAAATGAAAGCCTATTAAGGGTATTCTTAATTGGGCCCATCTTGAATGTATCACTTATTTGTTAAAAACTATTTTATATTAAGAGTAAGACTAGAAAAGTCCACAGCTGGACATAGGTCTCCCTATAGATTGCCACATAGGGCTTTTATTATTTTTGAGTTGTGATCAGGAAGATACTGCTGCCCATCTCCCCTTTTATTTCCCTTTGTACCACTTAGAACAACCACGGGATTTAGGGGTAGTATTTTATCTAACGCCACCACTACACGGCAGTGTGGAGAATTCATGTGTTATGGCAGAGTTATGTGTATGAGATAAACATGCATATGTGTATGATTAAACATTTCTAATACACATTTAAAGTGGTAGAGTCATGCTGCTGCTTTATTAATCGTATAGTTGTAGCACGAATGGGTCAGCTCGATTGGAGAGATCGGACCATGATCTCACAGAATACCACCGTAAAATAGCAGCTTAACGGTGCTGTGTTTCGTGTGATGAGTGTAGAGAACCGGAGACCCTTTTTACTGGAAACGAGGCATTCCATTTTAGGCCTCACGGATGACAACGCATCAGCAACTTGATTCTTATTCGAGGAAAGTTTGAGATGTCTATCGGCCACTGCAACCACTTACCAACTGGTGGACTGTGTGCTCGCTTATCACCCACATCCTATAAAAAATATTATAGCGCCTGATCTAAATACTACAACTTCACTTCTCCAAGTAAGCTACTGTGTTTGATGTCAATCTATACAAATAAATAAAACCGAAGTATGTGTCTGTAATATTGAAATAATTTGCATCTATTATGCTCAGTGGGTTATTTGCATGCTTTTAGGAATATAAACAACTATTTTCAATTTTTTGTTTGCCCGTCTGGTCTGTCTGTCTGTATGTCCGGGCTGATATTCGGAACGCCTGAACTAAGTCTGATAAAACTTTACGAGCAGATAGAGGGCAATGTGATAAAGGGTCTAGGCTGTATTTTATTATAAAAACATGAAGTATTTTTTTAAATAAATGAAAAATTTATTTAATAAATGACCTTCAATTATCTTAAATCTAAATGACGTCATATTAGTAGATCCAATCCAGGCAAAGCCGGAGTCGCTAGTACGTTAATAATTAATTTAGTCTTGCATTAACATTTTTCAGAATATTGAAGTTATATTCGAACGCGTGTGAGCACTTAGAGGTCATGTAGATAATCCTCAAAATCAGTTACACTAAATAATATAAGATGCACTTTAAAATTTTATCTATTCGTTTATTTATTTTTATTTTTATATAATACTTAAATGTTATTGCATAGGGCATAATTTTAAAATCTTATAGCTAAAGTTGCATAGGGCGAATTAAATGCCATTTGGCATTTTCAGCCAGTAAATACTGTTCGTTAAAGAAAAATTTCGGCAGCAAAATCACAAAAATGTAATAAACAATTAAAATATTGTATAAATCTATGCATATATTGAATAATATTATAATGATAATGGAGTTGAATACAATTAATTTATATTTTAAAAATATTATACTTCAGTGAATAGGTTAAATATATCGTTAATTACTAAACTAAAAATACTTACATACTTACAGCACAAGTGAATAACAGTGTAAACAGAGCAGATCCTAGGAAAACATGTTCAGAAATCTTAAGACGCACAAGTAAACATTTAACCATTCAGTAAACGTTGGGTGTGGAGATGTTGCATAACAATTTTGAATAATCTTAAACGCCTTGGTTTTCAAAACAAAGTGTAGTAGTAGTAGTAAGTAGGTAACTACACAATTTCGCTTACGGAGCTCAAATCGAGTAGACGTGCCTATTAGCAATTATACAAGTATTTAAATATTTTAAATAAAACTGTGACCTAGATAAGTCATTGGTCAATTTCTGCTAAGTTGTGATTTTAGAACAGTGAATAAAAAATTATAATGAAAGCCATTTGAGAAAACATGTCTAATATATACGGAATAAACCCCTTCAAACAGAGCACCATTACATCTCGGAGCCCGCCCAGCATGCCTCAAACACCATGATACTGCAGACCCCATTAGATTTTAAGCCACCAGTGAAATTAAAAACTGGATAACCTCAATCAAACAGTTCCTTAATGAAATTTGTCATATTGCCCAGGAGGGAAAACTAAGCACTTTCATGCAATTTTATTTTGTAAGTGCTAGCTGGCATCAGAAAAGCACTTATCAACCAGGAGCAAGTTTTCATAATATTGGACGTTGTGCCCAGTTCGAGACTTCACACTTGCGACCAGGTGCTTCAAATGCCAACAGTACGGACATGCTGCAAGAACTTGCCAGGAAGCCATCGACACGTGTGGACATCAGTCAAATGCTTGCATTAAGAAAGCTGATTCAGCAAAGTGTGTAACATGCCTACATTTTAAAATACTGCAAAGCAGGTGACCCCGAATGCCCGGCTAACAAGACAGCTGAAAATAGGTACAATAATTCCTTAGACTACAATGAGGGCGTCTAAGAACGCCACCGTTCATCTTAAACTTTTGCCCTAGTTTATATGTTTAGTTTATATATTTTTTTTTCTTTTTGCATATTTTTTATGTATTCCTGTTACGTTAGTAATATATAAGTCAATGATTCCTATTGTTAATTAATTACTTATTAAGAAAAAATAATATGGATAATATAGTTTTTTTAGTGTTTCGTATATTGTTTAATTATTAAAATGGTATAAAATTTTTTGTGTGAATATAATTTATCTTTTTTACGTAAATAATTTCGAGTAATATACAGAAATAAGAGTGATTTTCACGCTGCCGGCATCCGCTTGGTACGTACCTGTTTTTGTTATCAAAATACAATTGATACAAAACTGTTAAATATCTTGGAATAATTAGATTCTACATAGACATTTAAAAACCACATAAACCACCTGTGCAATAGAGCCCGTAAAATAATGTTTGGTTTTAAAAAAGATTCGCATTATGTTAGTTAATTCTCACCTATTGTATAACCTCATGGGGAGGATCAGCTGAAACTATACTGTTACCACTGCACCAACGCGCTCAAAGAGCTACATTAAAAGTCGCAACATTCCGCCCTAACATGTTCCCGTCACATCTCTTATATAAATCCTATAATGTCCACTCAGTGTGCCAGTTATTCTTTATGAGTACGTTACTAAAACTGCACTTAAAACTGCCATACAGAAAAGAGGTCATAGATAAAGTAAGTGAAACGAACATTAGAATAAGGCATTCCTTCGTGCACATATTTTTTACATTCCTTGACCCTTTTCTGTGTAATCAAGTCAATGCAATTTTGTACATGTATCCATTAAAAATGGCAGATTGTAGAACTGTGATTCGAACATGTTTACAAAATTTGTCATACGATGATACGGAAAAATTACTGATTGTTTTAAGTGAATTAATATCATAAGTAAATTAATGATAATATATTTTACAAAATAACCCTAATTATTTAGTATGTTACCCATTTTATATAAGATACTGAAAACATTCTTCTAAGAATATTTTTTATATTAATATTATATTTATATATTTTTATATATATATATATATATATATATATATATATATATATATATATATATATATATATTTATATATATATATATATAAATATATAAATATAAATATCAACAATTACCGTAAAGAGATCTATATACATATGTATACATATATATATATATATAGATCTCTTTACGGTAAATGTTGATCAGACGCGTCTTCACGCGAGCACTTTGTTGATCCGAAAACGCATGTTGATCCGGCGCCTTTTGTTGATCCAATATGCATCTCTGGTAACTAATGTGGCTCCGACCGGATTTCACGAGACTGTTTGCTAGCGTTTGCCGAAGTTGATCCTTTATACAAATCCACCTTGCGATGGTTACGGAAAATGTTGATCCGATTTAAATGAGTCAATCAGAGCACAGCAAACGATAAGATAAACGATCGGATTGGCTGAATGCAGCCGCGACGTTGCGTGTGTCGTCGGCGTCGCGTGTGTGTGTATATGTGTGTGTGTGTGTATATATGTGTGTGTGTGTGTGTGTATGTATGTGTGTGTGTGTATGTGTGTGTGTGTGCGCGCGTGCGTGCGTTAGTGTGTGCGTGTGTGTGTGTGTGTGCGCGCGTGGGTGTGAGCGTGTGCTTGCGCACGTGGGTGTGCGCGTGCGTGTGGGTGTATGTGCATTCATGTGTGTTCGTGTGAACGCATGTGCGTGCGTGTGTGTGTGTGTATGTGTGTACGTGTGTGCACTGTTCTGCTTTTTTGAGTACGTGTGTATGCGGCAGTGTGCGTGTGTTTGTGCGGTTGTCTGCTTGTGTTTGTGCACGCGCGCGTATTTGTGTGTGTGTGTGTGTGTGCATATGTGTGCGTGTGCGTATGTGTACGTGGGTGTGTGTGTGTGCATATGTGTGCGTGTGCGTATGTGTACGTGGGTGTGTGTATGTGAAAGGGTGTGCGTGTGTTCATCTGTGCACTGTTGTGTTTGTGTGTGTGCGTGTATGTGCGGCAGTGTGCGTGTGTGTGTGTATGCATTTGTGCGTGTGCACATGTATGTATGTTTGCGCGCGCTCTTGCGTGTTTGTGTGTGTGTGTGTGTGTGTTTACCATAAACCAGTTAACATGTTATCTACATCTTCATAATCAAGATTTTTAAGGACGCGTTTACAAATTTGATAGGTATAGAATCGAACTATTACATGAGATATTATTATGAGACCTTACCTCTGGTCTTGATGGAGTGACCTCAAAATGTAATTTAGGATTACTAGTGGAACTCCTGGACTAGTAGAACTGGGCGTACTGATTTTGGGCTCGTTTTGTTAGTTATGATGAGTCCTTACCTTCGGACTTGCTGAAGTGACCTGAAGGTGTACTTCGGTAACTAACACTGTAAAACCTGGACTAGTAGAACTAGGTATGCCGAGTTTGGGTTTGTTTTGTTAGTTATGATGAAACCGTCACAAAACAAAAGTTCTTTTCATTTTGTCTCTAATACCAATGGGTATCCAAGCTGATATTCGGAAAAATGAAAAACCTCGTAGTAACATCTTTAGGGGCAGTATCGATATCCACCTACCAGCCACACTGTTTTTCGCTGTAACCAACTGTCCTTTATATGAGCCTCACTTGCTCTCATGCGGTACCCAATTTACTGCACTCCAGTGTACCCACCACCACCTTTGCCACCTACGCCTCCACATCTACCACCGCACACCTCTCTAAGCCTTCGTTCTCCACCTCCGCTCCCTCCGCCTCAGCAATAAACTCCGCTCCCTCCGCCGCCACCACCACGCGCCGTCACTATTCTTTCCGCCTCCAACACAATTTCCCGTTTCCACTATTTCCGACTTCACCACAAATTCCTCTCCTCCGCCTTCACCACAAACTACGCTGCATTCACCTCCGCCTCCACCACGTCTCTCTTCTCCGCCTCCGTTTTCTGCGCACACACACAAACACGCACTGAGACGAACACACACGCACGCACGCGCACGCACGCGCATACACACACGCGCGCACTCACATAAATATAGGCACACACACACGCACACCTACACATACACACACACACACATACACACACACACACTCAGACACACACACACACACACACACACACACACACCCGCACATACACTCACACACAGCGCGCGCGCACGAACGAAACACATACACGCACAAGCACATACACACACACACACACACACACAAAAACACAAAACAACAGTGGACACACGCGCGCGCACACACACACACACACACACACACACACACACATACACACACACACGCGCGAACACACACATACACCCACACGTACGCACACACGCACACACTCGTAACCAGACAAAAAAAGAAAACACACGCACAACCGCACATACACACGAACAACAGTTAACACACGCACGCACACGCTCACACACACACATACACACACACATGCGCGCGCGCGTGCGCGTTACATTTACTAACACACACACACACACACACGTACTAAAAAAACGCAACAGTGCACACACGCACACATACACACACACACGCGCACGCACATGCGTTCACACGAACACACATGAACGCACATACACCTACACGCACGCGCACACACTAACTCGCATAAAAACTCACACACACTCACACACACACATACACACGCGCTAACACACGCGCGCGCACTAAATGGCACCCCCCCACCCTTACAACACACACACACACACACACACACACACACACACTCGAGTGATAAATTAATTTGTAATAAAGTACTAATCATCATCTTCTAATTGATCTATGACAAATGAATAAAATAACACAAATTCACTCACAGGATAACAACCGAACAAACGTCTTTCCACAATAAAACCTGCCAAAGTTTGATCCACAAAATTAGCAGATAACGTATTTTCTTACCTTATTACTATAACGAAGTAGCCTACTGGGTTCTCGGTCACACACAGAACGCGACGTTGCCGCTTCGTGTTCGAGTACCTATTCGTCAATTATGGCTCCTGATCCACTTAGTCTAAGTTAATGTCGCATATAAATTAAATATACTCTGGATCTAAAAAAATCATATTCAGAATGATTTTTTTCGACCGTTGATAGATCAACAAATGTTGGTCAAATCGCTGACGAGTATATTGAAATCCTGTTAGTGCAGATCCACCGACGTCACACGCGCATCAAGAATGGATCAAAGTATATCAGTTTGTGCGACGAGGAGCTGAGCAAACACGTGGAACATTTTTTTTTGCAAAAAAACGCATTTAATTTTTTTTATTTTAATGAAAAAAAATTATTTTGCAAATTGCATGTGGTTTTATTTCCTCTAACTCACACGAGTATCGGTAATGCGGGGTCTTTGACAATCCTCTTTGGCCGAGGAGGGCCAATGCAAAGATAATAAAACCACATAAAATTTGCAAATTAAATTTTTTTTCATTAAAATTAATTTTTTTAAATGCGTTTTTTTGAAAAAAAAATATTTCCACATGCTTGGATACTGATTCTGATAATACAGTTAACGGGAACCACAGGGTTTTTGTTATATGTTGTATATATAAGCACATACACCTGAGATACAGGTTTTCCCTAGATCAGGTGCCTTTTAATGTAGACTATTTTAAATTAAGACATAATTTGAATTAATTGAACATTTTAATGAATTATTATTGGAGGGTATCCATATAGTTTTCTCATCTGGTTGGGTTCTATAAATATATAATTATACATGGAAATGAAAAGATAAATATACATAAATATCAATAGCATAAAATAAATTTAAAAATACATATATAAATAAAAGCCCAACCAGATGGAGGCCCTCGGCAGGGGAGACCAAACGGTCGAGGGTTAGGGGGAAAGGGAAAGAAACCGGCGGACGATGCGAGCGGTATCGAGGAGTACCGCCTTCTGCATTTGAGCCTGGAGCGGTCCGCCACGTAGTCCCAGCCGCCTCAGATGACCCGAGAGGCTGACTGGGATTAGCCCGTTTGCAGAGACGACTACAGGTAATGATGATTTCTTAAATTTATTCAAAATACAGGTAATGAATTATTATTGTGGAATATCTATATAGTTTTCTCATCTGGTTGGGATGTATAAATATATAATTATAAACGAAAATGAAAAGATAAATATACATAAATATCAATAAAATAAAATAAATACAAAAATACATAAATAAATAAAAGCCCAACCAGATGGAAGCCCTCGGCAGGGGAGACCAAACGGCCAAGGGTTAGGGGGAAAGGGAAAGAACAAAAATTTTCTTTCATGGAGCACCGCCTTCTGCATTTGAGCCCGGAGCGGTCCGTCACGGAGTCCCAGTCGCCTCAGATGACAAGAGAGGCTAACTGGGATTAGCCCATTCGCAGAGACGACTACAGGAATAATTTCGGCCGGCAGACCACCCCACATGTCGGTCACCTCGTGAGCCAGGTCCAGATATTTTGATTGCTTGTCTGTTTCGGCGCTCACGAGGTTCTCGTCATACGGGATGGTAATATCGACCAAAAATATCCTTGACTGTGCCCGGTCCATCAGTACAATATCAGGCTTATTCGCAAGAATAGTCCTGTCTGTGATGATGGCCCGGTCCCAGTAGAGCCTGGCGCGGTCATTTTCGAGCACGGCTTCCGGCAAGTACTTGTAATACGGCAATTTCCGGTCCACGAGACCGTATTTCAGAGCGAGCTCCTGTTGTAGAATTCTGGCTACTAGGTTGTGCCTGTGCAAGTACTCAGAGTTAGAAAGCGCCGAACAATCGGAGATGACATGCCTAAGTGACTCACCGGGATGGCGACGAGCTTGACAGACGTCGACGGTGCCATCCTTTAGGATGTATCTCCGATAGTTGTTGGTCTTAATAACCTGATCCTGTATTGCACAGACAAAACCCTCGGTTTCCCCGAAGAGGTCACCGAAACGTAGCCAGTTGAGGGAGGCGACTGTATCTACGAAGGGCTCATGTAGAGCCCTTCGTAGATACAGAATTAATTAAAATTATAATAATAAAACGTTATTGTTATAATTTTTATTTACATGACATAATGATCTTCAATATTCCTTGAAAATGCATCATGGAAGATGAATTTGTAACAAAAGAAAGTACTAATCTATCAAGGATGTGGTATAATATAATACATTGATGGTGGAAAAATGTTTTTGCATGCAATCCCGAGTTTGAGTTGAGGAATGTTTAAACAACCATATAAATACCTATTGCTAACTTTTGTTTGTACAATAACACAATGCCAGGTCATAGTGTATTCTGATATATGTAGTTATGTTTATCTATGATTATAATAATTAGCAATCGTTAGTTATAATATATAAGATAATGTAATCTATCACAAAATTTGGCTTGCAATACTATCACTGATGTTTTGTTTTGTAAATGGTAGTTAAATATAAGTCATACTTACATCAAAATAATCTTTCAGAAGTATAGTCTAGTTTTTGTAGACAATGTATTCGGATATCTTCTTGCCATTTTGAGAGAAGTATTTCTCATTTTTAAATCAGTTGGCACTTGAATCCATAACTTCCCTGGCGTTTTTATGCACGTATTTTTGTATTCAGGCATAACACACAAGTTATAAAGATGATAACTCGTTGTTAAATATCAAAAAATATCTTATTCCTATGCAAAATCGGCAAACTCCTAGGACAGAGACGTCACGAGCTTAACAGTATGGCGGCTAGCGTTTTCGCGTGAAAATTTAAAACGATAAATTAATAGATTTTTTTATAGCACTATGCGCTCAATAATTATATAAAATATAGTGGTTCCTTATCACTGTAGGATTCGTTTAAAATACTATTTGAAAATGGGTGTAATACGCGGTGACTATTGTATTTTTTTAATCGTCAAATAAAAATTCTCGCTCAAATAAATTATAACTTAACAGAATGTAAAAGTAAAACAATTGAACTATTTTATCCTCCAAAAAAGAAACTAAAAACTGGTGGTAAACTGATGCGGAACATGAGAAGGAGCATCTTCCTGATAACAGATAAACTTTATATAAAATGCTATAATTACCAATCTGTCTGCCAAATGTGGCAACTATTAGAGGTAATAGTTGACCCCCTAAGAGGAAATCTTTGAGGGTGGGGGTTATGTTCAACAGTGGACTTTTATGATAACAGTTGTATAGATTTATACAACTGTTATTTTTAATTTGGTCATGTTGTATTTTATTCTATGAATAATTTTAATCTGATGATTGAAAAATCGGCCCTAAGCAAAATAAAAGCTGTAAAATCTACTTCAGTAAACGTTAAGAACTCCTGTTGCTTGTGGTTGTGGCTCTGCAGTTGACTATACTACCCGCTGACATTTGCTAATGACACTTTATAAGCAAAATGGCCGGACGGTACGCCCCTTTCCGGAAAATATTGTTTTCCCTTTGAGGGACCTCAATGGGACGTGAAAATGAACAAACGTGGTAATTAAGTCTGTAATTTATTTCTTTGACATTTTTTATTTTTAAATATTACAAATTAAACCTTTTCATAGATCATCTGTATCAATTAAGTGAATATTTAAATGTTTAAAACTAAATAAATTTCCTATGCGGTGTTTCCTTGTTTGCTCAGCAAGCTATGGAAACACAAAAAAACTCCTAGCATAACACTCACTAGGAGTTTTTTTGCGTGATAGAGCCTGCAATAAGATACAAAGATAGATAGAAGATATCTGCAGTAGAACCAGAGCAACCGACATATGTCCCTAACGGATTGGTAAGCTTTAAGAAACGACAATGATAGTGGAAGAAAATTTATCGAGTTGCAGCCTCGTGCTGGTAAGCAAAGTGTAGGGCTGCCCCCCACTAGATGAAATGAAGACCTGGAAAGATATGCAGAGGTCGATGGATACTCGTGCCTAGGGACCGTGCATTAATCTCAAAAAATCGACAACCAAAAGGTAAAAAAGTCTTTAAAGTACCGGTATATAAAGTTGAAATTGTAATTAACAATTTTATTAGTTCCGGCGAGTATCGAACCTCGGTCTCTTGTATACTGTGAAATTAACGGAAATCACTTAGCTTCTTAGCTATCAAGGTTTTATCATTAACATAATTCGACTCCAATGATTTTCTCCTCAATATTTTTGAAGCTCGTGACTTTACGCGACGCGATACAACAAAAGATAACTTCTTATGTAAAACCCACATTTAATGCACCATTGTAGCCGTGTTACCTACTATCTTAGTGCAATAAACTGGCATTTATATTTAAATAAGACCTCGTAACCAGAAAAGCTATTCCATTACGAATAAAGAGGATTGTCAACAATTTAACAACAGTACGATAGTCTTGAAGATATTATATTATGTTTATTACGTGGTTGAAGTTTCTTTTTAGTTAGTTCTGATCAACGCCTAATTTTAATCTACTTAGTGTATTTTGTTACAATTTATAAAATAATAAAATATGAGGAAATATTTTTCTGTTCATTTGAATTTTGCATTCAGACCCAGTTTTTCAGAGGCGACTGCCTCGTTGATCTAGTGGTCGTTGCAGTCTGCAGTTTGAATTCGTGGTCGGGCTAAGAAAAAAACAAATATTGAGTTATTCTGTTTAGAAATTCTCAGAGCAGTCCAGAGTTAGGAAGTTGGCGTTGTTTATCCCCCGTGCCTCAGAAAGCACGTTAAATCATTGATTCTTTGTCTGATCCTTCTATCCTGTCTGATTTTATCCCATCGGACTATGAGAGTAAGGGAGCCTGCTTCCGTGCTTGTACATAAACTCGAGTACTATAATCCTATCCTGCGCAGATGGTCTCCGGTGACGCCTAACCACACCGAAAAAGAAGCGTACTACCCTTTAAATAAATTTTATTACACTGTCAAAATCTTTCGGCTTGAAAGACTAAATAAACAAAAGGTACCGAATCATGTAGTTCTTTTTACATTCATACTAAACTGTAGAAAACGGCATTAGGCGCGTAATAGTTATTGTAAGCTTCATTTAAATTTCTACCATCAAAACATCTGGCTCATTATATGTTCGATTTTTTGTTTCCACAAAAGCAATAATTTTGCGTTGTTGAGCGTGACTGAAAAACGAAAAACACTATCATTTGTGTCTTTGAAGAACTTAAATTGAAATAAAAATAGTTTTTTTTTTGCCAATACGTGACGCTGTGTAATGAAACTATTTCTATATTCTCCCATTATTATTATTTATTTTATTTTGGTCACGCGGTAAGGACCAACGGCTTTACGTTCTTACAAAGTCACTTAAGTGAAACACCACTAACTTACACTCCAAAAAACCCAAGATCTGATTTTGGCTTTACCTGGGATTCAAACGAGAGACCACATGATCAGTAACCGCGATTACGATCACTAGACGAAAGAGGCAGTCAAAAAACCATGCAGTCAAATAGACAACCTCCTTCTTTACTGAAGTCGGCTAATAATCTAACACAGAATACCAGCGTGTATGAACCTAGTCAGTCATATACAATCATAATGCAGCTCTTATATCGTGCTACTATGTATAAACTAATTTAAAATGGTTCTACAAACGTAAAACAAGTAACCAGTAAAAAAGTTTTTAAAACAAAATTTTTGAATTTAACGAAATAGCATTTTTGAAATTGGAGAATTTAAAGAACTTAAAATAAAATAATTAAAAACAGAACTCGGACTATTTATTATATATTTATTTACAGTAAGGCCAAGGGTACAAGCTAAATTTATATTTATGCAGTACGAGTACGAGGGATGGCTGCACAAATGTAATAGAAAACACATATCAGTATATGGAATTTATCCTTTCACAGCGACGAATGTTTTTCATTTCGAATATCCGTCTCCTGTATCTTACGCGTCACTTTATTATATTTCTTATTCCCGCATTTACATTGGTTGAGCGAATGACAAGAATCCGGGACAAAGGAACCGGAAAATGTTTTGGCGATAGGGGTTCTCGGGTTCGATTCCCGTGTCGAGCCTTTACCTTATTATGCGAGATGTTACTATGTGGACTGTATGTGCGGATTCTTGCAACGAAAACAAGACGGCCGACGTGGTACGCGGCAGCCTCGGACGATGCACTCGTTATTCCAAAATCGACTGTTTTGCCAGTGTCTCGAAGGAGTTTCCACTTGAACCGCTAAGGGAGAGAAATGTGACAAGAAAATAAAACGGTTCAAGACAAAATTAAAAGGAAGCACTTACCGGGGTGGGGTTCCCTGCAGCCTCGTGGACGACGCTCCTGATACCTCCTTTATATGCAGAGAAGCAACTAAGAAATATTGCTAATATTGAAACTATCGGAATAAGATCTTTTAATTTTTATTAATTATTACCTCAACGACATTTTTTAACAACCGTGCTTAATTATAATGTATTAAGACACACAGCCTATAACAGAGTTTCACAACATACTGATTTTCACAACTTACTGAATAATACTTACGAAGTATAAAAGTAAAAATGTAACTTAATATAATTTAAATAAAAAAATACATTTGGGGCCACAACATTTATAATGTAAGTATATTTTGTTTTTGCTTTGATTTTGTCTAATAAAATTAAAAAAAAAAACAACCATCATGGACCAATCATGAGCTGACACGTTTTCCAAGATTAGATTATTCAAACTTTTGGAACCGTAGTACCCCAGCACTCACCCAAATTTACAAAGTACCAAACTCGGGTTCTATTACAAAATAAGGCAAGTAGGTAAGTTGTCGTCGCCCAGCCTCAAAGCAAATTAGCATAAGTCCGAAATACTACACAATTCAATACTATTCATAAGTACGCTAATATGGTTTGAATTCTATGATATCTTACCTACATCTATCCTCTATTAAATATAAAAATAAAATGTGGATACGTAGTCAACTCTAGGGACGAAGATGCAATGACTTCTTTCCATTAAAAAGGGCCTCTACACTTACAATCTGCTATTTCACGCTGGTGTGGTCCTTCCACGGTCGCCCCCCTGAACAGGTTCCCACCTTGTTCTGGCGCGGGGATTTGGTCACTCGCGGCGAATAAAGGGGAACCCACATGGCTGGTCCGAGAGGTAGATTGGCCTGAGGTGGCCACCCTGAGTTGGATTGGGGAGCAAACTTCGAATGTGTGTTAGTGGGCTGCGACGAGAGGGGTGTCTTCTCCCTCTATCACTGCAGCCGGGTTTCGAGTCGCTGGGGAAGGTATTGTGATACACCACTCGCCCTATCCTACGCAACTCTGATAGGAGCGCACCGTTGATGCGGTGGTGGTCGAGCTGTGGAGGAAGAGGAGTGTCGATATTGCGAAACACTGCTCTCCCTACTTTTCGCAGCCAAATCTTGGTTGGCGGCGAATTTATGGACCAGATCCGTCGCTGGGGCCAGAACGGCTAGTATTTCTGAGTGCTTGTTTTTCTTGGCCTTCACGCATTGGACACAAGAGCGTTGGTTGCGTACGTGAAGTTAGAGACTGCGGAGGAAAACGCACCATGTTTTCTGGTGCGCCCTACTTGAGAAAGAGATAGGGAGGAGTAATTCTCCCATGAGGAGCGGTCGCTACGTGGCGGCCAGCGCTGGTAGGGATGCGGATGTATGCAAAAGCGTTCCCATGGCCCTGCCAATATGCGACGAACGTGGAACACCATGGGGTTTTAGTCGATGCGAGTCGGACATAATCCATCCTTGCCCCGTTTTCATAGGCGTATTTGTAGGCGGGTTTGCGTAGACATTTCCCTATGTTAAAATAAAAAGGTCCTACCATATTTTAAGACTACCTACAACAGTGTTGAGGTTGTTCATGGGCGGTATTCACTTAACATCAGGTGAACCGTATGCTCGTTTGCTCCCTCTTCTATTAAAAAAAAAAAACCTTTTTGGTCAACTGAGATGCATTAGAACCAGCAAGACTCAGCTTCACTCCTTTGGGTTGCTGAGATGTAATAGATTTAGAATGACTCAGTTACTCCTTGGGTAAATGAGGTGTAAATGAACTAGAATGATTCGGTTGCTTGCTAAAGCATTGCCCAGATGAATTAGAATTAGAAAAAGATTTACCGTAAGGATTTTAGTAAAATTTAGTGGAAATAGTATTATTAATTATTTTCATGTCGTTAATATAGTACGATTTCAGAAGACACGTGTCCGAAATCTTATTCAGTTTAAAAGGAATTATCGATAGCATCGTCGTTATTACATGTCGTGACGATCATATACACATGTGCAAAGGCACAGAGTCAGAACTAGAATTAGGAATAAGGTTACGACTTACAAAATAAGTGTTATTATTTGAGCTACGTTTTTTATAGTTAAAATTAGTATTAGGGTTAAAACTAGGTTGTTGCATATTATAATATTGTCCCTTTCAGCATTGATCAATAGTGTGCGCGATGTTTTCGCACTAGTTGCAAATTAATTTATCAGAGATAGAACTAGATAAAGGACAAATTTGTTTATTATGATTAAAATTAGAATGCTTTTTCTATTTTTGAAACATTGCATAGCGATGTGACCCACTTTATTACATATATTATACTATTTTATTGAAGTTTTTGAACACATTTGGAGATTTTATAATTATTCTTCTTCTATCGCTAATTGAGTTTCTACACATAACAATAGTGGAACCCTACTATGGTTTAACTCTAATTAAAATGTATTTAATGCTAAATTCTCCATGGCACATATTCCACCTGGAAATTCTTCAGGAATTATGCAATTATAGTGTACATCTGACTGGATTTTTATTATAATTTGTTTTAATTTTAAGGTAAATTTAGTAACGTCTGTTGTAGTTTTGAAATTCTGATGATAAATGTGTCACATGTTTTTTCTCTCTAAAAGTAAAAAGAAGTAATGTCTCCATTTGGTTCCACGTTTCAATTTTTTACTACATGAAACTTGAGCTTTTCCCTCAAGTTGTGAGATACATAATACACGTGGTAGAGCCACGCTTCAGCTATATTATAGTTGTAGCATGAATGGGTCGGCTCGACCGGGGCAGGGCCACGCTCTCTCAGAATATCAGCGTAAAATAGCAGCTTAATGCTGCTGTATTTCGTGTGGTGAGTGTAGATAACTGGAGATCCGTTTTACTGGAATCGATGCATTCCATCTTAGTACTCAAGGGTGACAATGCATCTGCATTTTGATTCTTAATACAGGTTAAATCTAGATGTCTACGGGCCATAGCATCCACTTACCACCAGGTGAACTATGTGCTCGTTGGTCACCCATATCCTATAAAAAAGATAATGAATTTGCGTAGTGTAGTGCATTACCTAGAAGTTTGATATTTCATGAGCGAGTCCCGTGTGACTCTGCTGCACAAGCGCGTTTAGCATAAGTTAGATTTTATAAGAAATGATTGTATTTGGGACTCAATAAACGACCGACGTACGGTGAAGACGTATCTTTTCTTTTCCCCACGCGTACCATGCCTCATGGCGACCCTGCCAGGATGCTAACAAAGAAATTACCCACTAAGTGAAAAACCAGTGCAAAAAAAAAACAAATTCGGAAGAAAGAAGAAAACCTTATAGAAGAAAGAAGAAAACCTTATAGAAGAATGAAGAAAACCATATAGAAGAAAGAAGCACAAATTCTGAAGAAAGAAAAAAGAAGCGCCCTATTTTGAAGAAAACAAAAAAAAAACAAGAAGAAACGCCAGAAATCCAAAGAGAAATAAAGGTACGAAATGGGAAAATCGCAGTCGAAAGAAGTAGTCATAGCACAAAACGCAAATGGAGCATCCGCAAATACAAGCCTAGAAGACGCTCACACAAACCACATCATACAAACCCTCATGATTGTATCCGTGGTTATACTGGCTGCAGCAGTTATCTATTACCTGATGAAAAATGCAGGAAGAGTGCCGTGAAAACTCTGAGGCGAGAACTCAACGCAATCTCGCTTGAAAACATCGCCCGCCCTACAACTAACTAGAAGATCTCAAGAGGTGTCCAGGGTAATACCCGGCCCAACATCAAGAGGTGTCCAGGGTAATACCCGGCCCGCTTCAAGAAGATGACCTCATGCAGCCACACATCCTGTTTGCAGTGCTGTTCCCGCTTGCTCGCGCCGCCCTAAAAATGGTTACATCCACAAACACCATCGCCCCGCCCAAGTGAAATTATAATTTTTAAGTGTTTTTACATAGTGTGTAAATAATAGTTTCCTTTTCCTTTACTGTTAGAAATTATATTTGTCGATTTTTTCAATGTCACTAGCTGAGCTAAATAATGTGTACAGTAGTTTAAAAGAAATTAGAGATTATCTAGTGAAAATCGGACCAAAACGTAGAGAGAGTTCCGATACAGCAAAAGAAAAAGTTAGTGAAGCGAAAAATCTGTACAGTCGTTTGGAGTATATTTCGTCTAAAATCAAACTAAAAATAGAGAATTCTGAGATAAGTAGCGACGATTTTCAGGTTATTAATAGATGCATAGACGACATACATATCTTGTACAGTAATATTTTAAATTTAATGTCTCGTGAATCAGAAAGTTCCAATAACTCAGCCGGCATGGGCGACTTTGATTTAAAAACGGCAATAGCCCTATTGCCAATAATGACAGGCCACGAAAATATTACTACTCAACTGATAGATAGTATTGTGATGTATAGTGATATGCTTAACGAAAATGGCAAAAAACAATTAATTGATTTCGTTTTGAAAACTAGACTGACCCCTAGCGCCAAGCTGAGGTTAAAATCCAGCTACGAGTCCGTGAGTAGTTTGGTTTTGGATATGCGCACTCACTTAATTCAGAAGAAATCCGCGGTAGCATTGCAATCGCAGCTTAATAGCGCAAGCCAAGGCCGTAGATCTATTGATAAGTTCGGCTCTGAGTTAGAACAGTTGTTCGTCAACTTGACTATAGCACAGGCTGACGGTGATGACAAAAAATACGAAACACTTCGTCCTTTGAACGAGAAAATTGCGATTAAGCGTTTCGCAGACGGATTATCAGATTCGCGTTTGAGCATTATCATAGCCTCCCGACAATTCCAGTCTCTTCCAGAAGCGATTCAAACTGCGCTGGACGAGAGCACATCATCAGCTCGTAACGAGCATGTGTTGAACATTTACCGCAGTCGTGACAATCAGTTTAATAGAAATAAAAGAGGCCCTAATAACGCTCGCTCAAATACTAATTATAACCATCAGAGAGCGCAAAGCGGATCGAATTCCAGGACATTTTACAGGGGTAACTCTCGAGGGCTCAATCGTGGTAGGTACCAACGGGGGTACTTCGCGAGGCCGAGGTCGGTACAACCCATCTCGCCCAAATGTAAACGCCCGCGTTTCTCAGATACAATCGGAGCACATTGAGAGCGTGGAACGCACTCAATCTGCACCGAATAGTGAGTTTTTTCGCCCCTACAATTAGTGATCATTTCGTTTGTAATTATAGCATAAACAATGTAGTAGATTTAAATGTAAGTAATAATAGCAAGGTTTTTTAGTAGATACGGGCGCGAGCATTTGTGTTATGAAATATGAGTGGCTCCTCGATAACCAGGAGTATTTGAATGAGTTACATTATGATAAAATAACAATTAAGGGCGTTAGTGGTAAATTAATTTCAGACGGTTATATTTACTTAGATTTAGTTTGTAATGGCATAACTTTTAGAGAAAAATTTTACGTTTTTAAGAATCTCTCTTGTTTTGCTAACGGTATATTGGGCGATAATTTTTTTAAGCGTTATAATGCGATAATCAACTACGAAACACGAACCTTATAGTTATCGAATCAGGGTTCCGTAGTTTGTCTTAATATGGGTAGATGGAGTGATAGGTATAGACACGTCATCCCGCCCGTTGCGAAGTTATCAAACATATTCCTTGCACTTTAAGCGAAGATAGCGTTATTTTAGCTCATGAAATTGAGGAAGGGATTTTTATCGCAGGAATGTTAGCTAAACCATTAAATAAAAGTATTCCTATTAGAGTGTTGAATACGAGAAATGAGGATATTGAGATAGATTTTTCAAAGGTCAATGTCCATTCCATTAGTAACTTCGAGGTATGCCACCTCGAAAGCGAAGAAAAAAACTGTTGAGCGAATAAAAACTTTATTCGATTTACTTGATTTGAGTTATTTAAATAGGGAAGAAAGGCTCAGTATTGAACAAATCTGTGCCAAATACGCAGATGTTTTCCATTTACCAGGTGATTCGTTATCAGTTACGAACTTAATGGAACATAGCATAGTTTTAAAAGATAACGTGACCCCAGTTTATTCTAAGCCTTATAGGGTTCCTCAGGCGTTAAAAGGTGAGATAGAAAAACAAGTTCAGGAAATGTTAAAAAACGACATCATTGAGGAAACCGTTTCGGAATGGTCTAGCCCAGTACTTTTAGTACCCAAAAAGGTCGATAAAAATAACGAAAGAAAATGGAGATTGGTCATAGATTACAGGAAATTAAACGATCGAATTCAAGATGACAAATTTCCGCTTCCCAATATAACGGAGATACTTGATTCTTTGTCAGGCAGTATTTATTTTTCAAAATTAGACCTCTCCCAATCTTATTATCAATTGTCCTTAAATCCAAGTTCCCGTAAATATACTTCTTTTACATTAAATGAAATGTATCAGATTTCTTTAGATAATGAGTCACGAAAGTACACTACTTTTACGGCAGGAAAACAGTATCAAATGAAGCGGTGCCCAATGGGTCTCAAGACAAGTGCTAGTGTCTTTTCTCGGCTGATGACTATAGCCATGGCAGGCTTAAATTACGAAAAATGTTTTTTATACCTAGATGATTGCGTCGTAATCGGTTCTAGTATCGATATTCATAACAAAAATCTCATTAGCGTATTGAATCGATTAAGAAAAGTTAATCTCAAACTAAACCCAATTAAGTGCGAATTTTTAAGAAAAGAAATAGTCTATTTAGGTCATAAAATTACTCAAGACGGAATATTCCCAGATCCCAGTAAAATTGACACCATACGTAATTACCCACGCCCGACTTCTGCTGACGAAGTAAAACGACTCGTCGCGTTCGCCAACTATTATCGTCGGTTTATTCCACGTTTTGCTGATATTGTGTTCCCATTGAATGCATTAACTAAAAAAGGTATTAGATTTGAGTGGACTAAAGATTGCGAAAGTTCGTTTATTACATTAAAATCTGCTTTAACGAACCCTCCAGTGTTGGACTATCCCGACACATTTCAGTTGCAGACAGACGCATCTAAGTTAGGCTTAGGCGCCGTACTCTCAAATAGTAATGGAAAGATTGTCACTTACGCTAGTAGGAGTTTGAACCCGGCAGAAACTAGATATCCAATAATAGAATTAGAATTATTAGCTATCGTGTGGGCAGTCCGTCACTTTAGGCCTTACTTGTACGGCAGAAAATTTAAAATCTTTTCGGACCATAGACCCCTTGTTTACTTATTCGGTTTAAAAGACCCGTCTAGTCGTTTAACAAAATTCCGACTATACCTTGAAGAATACGACTTCGAAGTAGAATACGTCCCAGGGCGAAATAACGCAGCTGCAGATGCGTTAAGCCGACTCCCGGTGACGTCACGCGATTTGAAAGAAATGCAGGAAAAAGTAGTATCCGTTTTAACTAGAGCTCAAAGGAAAAAGTTAGAGCCCCAAACGGACACCGGACAGATAGACAAACAGCCTCCAGTTAGTAGGCCTGATCAACCTACTACTGTAGAGTTGTTAAAACGACCCAATGACATAATAGAGTTGCGTTTTCCAGGAAATAGTAACGAAAAACATTTGAATAATGCGTATAATATTTTGTCCGACGCTAAACTTTGCACGTATAACCCGTCGTTATCGACCATATTCCTATATTCTCGATCGTTATCGTCTCTAGAAGAGTTAGCGAGAGATCTAGAAAAAATGTGCATAAAATTAAATATAAAAGAATTACTCATAATTAAAAACAAGAGTAATGAGAAAAATATTAAGAGTTTACTGCGCAGCATAAAAATGTATAAAATAGCGTCACCACGATTTTTGATTATTAAAGACATTAAGCGAATAAATAATAAAGAAGAAATTACCACGGTACTTAATGACTTTCACCTGTTACCAACAAGTGGTCATGCAGGCATGAATCGTATGTTAAATAATATTAAAAAATATTATTTCTGGCCAGGTATGAGCAATGACGTCATGAACTATGTCCGCAAATGTAAAAGTTGTCAAGTTCAAAAGCATACTAACAGAAATATTAGAGATCCTCTGACAATCACTTCAACTGCTAACTCAGCGTTTGAACAGGTTAATTTAGATATTATGGGCCCTTTAGATATAGATAACTATAATAATAAGTATATTTTAACAATCCAGTGTGATTTAAGCAAATTTGTAGAGGCTTATCCTTTACCTAGAAAGGATAGTGAAAGTGTTGCTAGGTCTTTCGTTAATAATTTTATTTTGCGTTATGGAATTCCAAGAAAAATTTTAAGTGACATGGGGACCGAATTTACCTCATCACTTATGTCCGAAGTTTTCAAATTGCTACATATAGAAAAAATCCATTCAACGCCTTATCATCATGAAACCTTAGGAGGCATTGAAAATACACATAAACATTTAGGCGCTTACCTCAGAATTCAGTGCAATAATAACAAGTCAGATTGGAGCGAATGGAACCCATTCGCTCCAATCTGACTTGTTTTTGTTACAATACAAGCGTTCATTCAAAAAACAAAATATACTCCATACGAACTAGTTTTCGGCAAAATTTGTAATATTCCTAGTAATTTATCAACACATGTTGACCCACTGTATAATTTCGATGATTACCCTAAGGAGTTAAAGTACCGTTTACAAAAAGCACAGTTGGATGCTAAGGAAAATTTGTTAATAAGTAAAAATTTAAGAAAAATTAAGTATGATCAAAAATGTAATAAAGTACAATATAAGCCAGGAGATTTAATCTTAATAAAAAACCAAACAGGTAACAAATTAGATTGTTTGTATGAAGGACCTTATAAAGTTTTGGAAGAATTACCACCTAACGTAAAATTTCAAAAAAATAACAAAGAAATTATTTTACATAAAAATAACACAAAGCCATTTCAATTGTAATGTTTATCTTTGTAATCAAAAAAAAAAAATGTTAAGTTAAAAAAAAGATAAGTACCTATACATTCATTATGTTATTAGTCTTAAGTTATATGTACACTAATCATTTTTTTTCCTAAAGAGGGTAGTGAGGTACCCCTTACTTTTCGGGGGAGATGTAGTGCATTACCTAGAAGTTTGATATTTCATGCGCGAGTCCCGTGTGACTCTGCTGCACAAGCGCGTTTAGCATAAGTTAGATTTTATAAGAAATGATTGTATTTGGGACTCAATAAACGACCCACGTACGGTGAAGACGTATCTTTTCTTTTCCCCACGCGTACCATGCCTCAGTAGGCTGTTGCTCTGGTGGCTAACGACATTGTATTATCACAGGTGATAAAAGAAGTGTGGAAGGGATTCCTTCTCCCCATTACAAGGTTTTATAAGTTTCGTCAAAAATGAAAGTGTGATTTTTGTCTGACATATTGTCTTTACTTTTTTCTGCTTTAAGCGACATAGAACTAAAATTATAAAAAAAAAGTTATATAAAACAATCCTAATAGGAACAACGTAAAAGGGTAGTAATAGTAAAAACAGTCCAACTTCCAGTAAAATAATAACTTCTATACATAACATTTACGCGTAGCAATAGTTCGGTGACACGTTACACTCTTGGCGGCTGGCGGTCGCAATCGCTGACACAACAACTCCTTCGTAGGAAATAACAGAAATGGAAGATGTAGAAAATTCTTTGAATATATTTTTATGTTGGTGAGTTAGACCCAGCTGGTGGAGGCTGACCGTTTGCCAGACGGGTGATTTCAGGATCAGGTGTTAGTGGAGCGGGCTAACGCACGCACATTAGAGCGGAAGCTGATAGTCGTCCAAAATTGTAGTAGGCGCAGGCTTAGGCACGGCTAAGGCTTAAGGTCGGGCTTGGTGATTTCGGAGACCTCGGATTCGGATGCCAATGTCTTTTTTATGACTTTCTGTTTGGCATCTCACTTCTGACACCAATTTTATAGGAGGCCGATCCCATTTGTCTTAAAAAAATCTACTTAGTAACCATAAAGATTTATTAGGAAAGTTCATATACCAAATTGATATAGTCCCTGACTTCTAAACTTCAATACGTCTCGGAATCTATGTCCGGGGCTCTGAGTGTAACTGATCATTAAAATGGAACTAAAATGAACATGGAAAAGAACAATACCATTGCTGACTAAAGTCATATGGAGGAAAAATACCTTGTGATTAAATAAATTCTTTTTAAGATTTTACAAATAAATAGGATAAAAAGTAAATAGGAATGTAACAGTGCCTCGGAATGAACGTAAGACGTTGATCCTGCACCTGATCTCTCTCGAATCGTGTTGAATTGTCGTATCATTGGACTATGAGATTGAGGATGTATCTGTACTTGCGCTCAGACTCGTGCACTATAATTTTGTCTTGCGCAGATGGCCAGTCACCATTAAGACTGGCCGCCATTACCAAAATTCAGTCTGGGGGACTTTATTATTATATAATAATAATATAATATTCCACAACTATCACACAACGCGATCTAGTCCCAAGCTAAGCAGAGCTTGTGTTATGGGTACTAGACAACTGATAAACATACTTATATATTTCTAAATACATAAATATTATAGATAAATTACACCCAGACACAGAACAAATGATCGTGCTTATCACACAAACATTTGTCCTGGGTGGGAATCGAACCCACGACCTCCGGCATAGCAGTCAGGGTCACTAACCACTAGACCAACAGGCCTGTCAAACTGTTTGTTATGAAACTTCTCCTCCTGGAATGACTATTTCTTCCATGTATATAACCAAAAAGTATATCCGTTTGTAAAAGCCATGTTGGACTTATTAGAGATTTCATAGCTATAGTTGAAAACAACTATGTCGTCATTTATTACAGCAGCAATTATCTGAAAAACGGACCTAATTTGACGTCACACGTTTGTAATGTATTTATAACGTTTTCTGTAATATAAAATAAAGTTTCCATTTTTCTTTATGTATTTCTTTCTTGAATGAATGATAAGGGTAGCAGCATCTTGCTGATAAAATTTGATTCACTAAAAAAATGTTTTTGGCAGCCATGGCATATATCCCCACTATGTGACAATCGCTTCATTGTATTTGTGGCAATCTATGGAAGAGCCTACGCTCAGTAATGGAGTTGTGATAAGCTGTTATGATTGGATGAGGAAAGAGTTTGTCCGACAAGACGTGTATGACAAACTATACAAGATTACATGTACTATTTGACCAGCTATGTAACCACGGTTAAATAAATAAAATTAGTTTTTTTTAAATTAATCGTTACAATTGTACAAGAAATGTTGGCTGCACTGCATTATTATATTAAAAACTTACTACAACCAAAAGAATTGTTAATTTTTTAATTTTAATTTTAATTGGTAATTTCGTATTATTATGGCTACAACTGTAAAATAGAAGATCTAAGAAGGCAATTTTCTCTCTAAATTCCAGCCGATAGAATCTGCTCCCTACAGATTACCTGACCCAAAGAGCGTACATTATTTATTACACTGCCGCTGCATCCACAGCGCCCAACTGCATCCCGCTTGCCGCTTGGGATCTTTATCTAATAATGTATACCAGAGAAGGTAATAAAGAGGGATATTCGGTAAGAAATATTATTATAGGTACGTCTTTAGCAATTTATAACACTAAATTACATTTTATTTTTATTTCCTTAAAATTATTTTATAGAAGTAATACAGACAAAGAGACAAACTATCTGATGGTTAGTGCATGCTGTTCCATAGACATATATATTTATAATCGGTTAAGAATCAAAATGAGATGAGTTGTTATACGTCCCGTGGTGGGTCACAAGTTCCTCATATCTAAAAGGGGATTGGAGCAAGAAACTATATGTAATACTTTTTACGTGATAAATCAACAATTACAATTTTAATGTTTTTTTGTAATTCATTTATCAGATCAAAAAAATAACATTCAGATATAGGTTTAATTAACATGTAAAAACCACAGAGGTTTGCCTTGATGCAAAATAATTAAATTTAAGTCAGCGAACTACGTAAAAAAAACAGTATTAAGTTAGTAATTAGGTATATGAGTAGGTACAAGGTATAACAAGAATATAAAGACTAAAAAGGTAAGTTGACAACTTAGTTGAAGTCAGAAGTAGCAAGGTAAAAGTAAGTTCTAGGCTGGTAGTGCATTATTATTAAAAGTAAGTAGATATAGTAGGTAATTATAATTTAGATAGTAAAAACTTTTGAGTTTTGATGTTTTGTTGTGTTACTTTTTCGCGTACATCGAAACGTAAGTTATTTATTAAATGCGGTACCTGATAAGCGCCCGTCCCGTTGCCCGTACACATTATAAGCAGTGGTCGGTTTTGTGTCATAGCACGCGTACGTACTGGATGTTCTATATATGATTTTAAACTGTCACAAAAGAAATATTGAATAGGTTTTAAATATTAAACTTGGTTTTACAGATTTTATCACATTCTTACAATTTTAAGCTATTGCATAGCTTCTATCGCGGTCCTTGAGCGTGGGGACCGAATCCAGAAATTCCGTAACGAAAAAAAACCTAACGCTCCCCACTCTGACGGCCACGGAGGTGTGGCGTTGAAAGCCGTGCATCGTGTAACGTCGTTTCAGTTCGGCAGACTTCGGCACTCGGCAGACTTCGGCACGGTGTTTGTGTGCGTGCGACTAGACGTATGCGTGTACACTAGCTGGTAATTAAATGATAAAAATTCCTGAATAACCTACATGTATTATATGATATTAAAAATATTTTAAACAATATTAACTTCTCATTTATTCAATAATAGAGAAAAAAAAATTGTTTTCTTATCGGTCACCACGCTCAAAAAGTGTAACTTGATTTAATATCAAAGACTTAACTGCATAAATAAAATAAATAAATAATTATAATTGCATAAGTTGATAAAAAATGCTATGCAATAGCTTTACCGCGGCAGTCACCGAGTGCCACACGTATTTTTTAACTAATAACTTTATTCAATAGACAGTTAGACAATAGTGGGCTCTCGTGTAGTGTTTTGGCACGTTGTGGCGGTGTAAGAATATCCACTACACCATAATATCGCGTGAGTGTCGTAAGAGGCGAGGGAGGGAACCAAATAGGGAGATAGGCAGCAGCGTCTGCCTAATAACGACTAAAATTAAAAAAATGCGGTTGCAAACCCGCTTCCCAAGCGTGGGAACTATTGCAAATAGCCAATAAGGGAGCTCTATATATTTAGCAGTGGAGTTTATTAACGGTTATCCGATGTGTATTGAATTCAGCTTGCTCACGTATTCTGTTTAGTAACAGTTTGTTTGCAATATACGACCAAACCTTACAGAAAAGATTCAGAATAAGTAATATAGGCAAATGGAAAAGCTCAAAAATTTTGTCCTTTTAGGTTGGCTCAAAAGATAGGTTGGTTCTAAATAGTCAATTATAATAGTAAAACATTTTATTCATCTTACTTCCGCATACTTGACTTGTATCCATCGACTACCTGCACAATTAATTGAATTTGATTAATAATATAAGATTTCACACAGCTCTTAACATACTCTTAACTCGTTAATGGCTCTAAATTTGTTGTGAGTTCGCGGCTTAAAAATGGAAGTTTAACAGCTTGCAAAGCTTTTAAAGTCCCGGGAAGTTAGTTATTATTATGTATTTTTGAGAAAAAGTATCAAAGTTTAATTAACTTTAAACACCAAGTGCGACGTTCAGAGTTTTAGAAATTGAAGCAAACCTTGGGTAATTTATCTCGGTTTCCATTATATTTTACTTAACCTCATAAAGTAATTTTTGTACAAACAAAATAACGTATATATAAAAGAAATTATTATTATACGAATAAATCGTAAAAAAACATTAAGTTTAGTAATGGTAAATACAGATGGGAAAGTTAACACGACAGAAGAAAATAATAGATTTGAAAATACATTTATTATATTTTTTTAAATAAAATAAGAGTGACAAGCGATCACACAGTCCATTTGATTATGTCAAATTGATACTTTGGTCCATAGACATCTACATCTATCCTTGATTAAGAATCAAGATATGGATTAAGTTGACGACTAAGATGAAATGCTTTGTTTCAAGTACAAAGTGTCTCCAGTTTTAGATTCTTATCATACGAAACACGGCAGAATTATGTTACTATTCCGCGTTGGTATACTGTAAGAGCGTTGACCTTCCGCGGCTGAACCGATCCATTTGTGTAACCAACATAATAAAGCTGCAGAGTGGTTCTAAACATTTACATAAACACTCACGCCTGTCACCCAGAGGGGTAGGCAGAGACTACGGACTTCCATTTGGCACGATCCTGACACACCTCTTTCGCCTCTTTTATGTAATTTATGTATCTAAGCATACATGCTCATCGGTTAAGGGTACTTCTGATGTGGCCCATTTTCAAAATGTCGCCAATTTGGTCGATAAACTCTCTTCTAGGGCGTCCCTTCTCGACTCTGCCGTTAACATCTGCCATATAAATTTGCTTTGTAACTCTTTCCTCATTCATTCTTTCTACGTTACCAAACTATCGAAGCATCCCTTTTTTAATCCTGGTTACAACATCATCTTGCATATAATAATATATTATTCTACCACGTATAAATTATCTTTTATTTTTTTTTCTTTATCTACCATAATCTATCCTGAATTTGAAGTGTATTTGTTTCCAGAATCATCCCTTTAGTAAAGCTGTATATGCCGTCAATTTGGTTTCATAATCGTAAGAAAAACATTTACAAACGTATTAACAAGCGGCAAAGTTGGCGTAACGAGCAGATGCGGCGAGCAAAGTGCGTAATGAAACGGTGCTTGGCAGCCCTTTAACCGTAGCTATTTCGGCCGCTATTAGTATACATTGAGATTTTTTTTTAAATATAAAATTGAAGCTATCTGATTAAAAGTGACTACAGCAGCGCAAGATGCAGCCACTTATCTAACTTCAAACAAAGGAGGCTACAGTTGCGTTGTCACCTCTGAACACTAGATTGCCTCAGACGCTGTAATTATACTCTCTATTCACTGCAGACCGAAGTAGAGCACATACGCATGAACTACTGCTTGGCGGCAAAAGTAGAATGGTATCTTAGGCAGAAAATGAGTTCCTAGTTTTATATATTCTACTAGTGACTGCCTCTTGTCTTGTGGACGTTAGCTCGATTGCTGAACATGAGATCTTGAGTTTGAATCCCGGTTCGGGTTAAAAGCAGTTATTGGGTTTTCCGTCGAAAATTCTTTGGCTTTTCGCCTCCAAGAACTAAGAAAGTGAAGGAATAGAGCGAGCGCCTGTGATAGCGCACATTTTCGTCAAATATTATAATCCTGTCTTGTGCAGATTGACACTGGCTGCCGGGTCTTAAGGGCATTATTATATTTTATAATGTACTGTATTTTTATGCGTAGTAGAGCCATGCTGCATGTTATAATAGCAATACAGTTGTAGCCTGAATGGGTCGGCTCAACCGGGGAAGAACCACGAACTCACACAATACCAGCGCAAAATAGTAGCTTAATGCTGGTTAATGTGGTGAGTGTAGAAAACCGGATACCCTTTTTACTGAAAACGAGGCATTCCATCTTAGTCCTCACGGGTGACAACATATCTGCATTTTGATTCATAATTGACAATATATGTAGATGTCTATGGGTCACAGCAACCACTTACCATCAGGAGGACTATGTCCTCGTTTGTCACCCTATCCTTTAAAAAACACATTTTATGTAAAGGTGATGGATAAACCAATATTTTGTTGTATGATATGGGCCTGATGGAAATATTTAAGGTTTTAGGGGCAATATATATGCGAAAAAAAATTCTTATTAGTAAATTGTTAAATCATTTAGTCTATTTCTTGAAGATTTATTGCTGTAAAACCGTTTTTCCATAGGTTTTACAGTAATAAAGCTATAAAGTGCAGAATTTTTTAATAATAATGCTGCGAAACGTAACAGGACTATGATGCTTTGTATGTCCTTTCCCGAACGAGCTTGTCCTGCGACCGTACTACGCTGCAGTTGTATAATGTATGTATGATCATGATATACCTTATCTATCAGTGTATTTTGTATAAAGGGTTATTTTGCAGTATATGGCCAAATTAGCAGAAAAGGAATAGTACTGTGCAATACTTTTCGCAGATTTTTATTAACTGAATCTAGAGTTGTAGAAGTTTGATCAATAAATTTTCGGAATAGAATACTTATCGATGAGTTATTGAAATGGTTTATATATATTTTTTTAAATCTTAAATTCGTAATTTCGCGAGAAAACGAACTAAATTAAGAATATACCGAATTGTTTTTCAAACTTCACATTTGGCGGAGAAATTATTTTTTATCCATTATGAGGCAGCGTTTGCCTACTATCCCATTTAATGGTAATGATGCCCTAGATGGTAACTCTCACTGTCTTGGTGTAACAATAGCCTAATTCATTCCTAATTTGAAGGCACCAAAATTGTATTACTGGTTTATATCCTGTTATACTGTGTCGGCACTTGCTTCTACTTATTTTACATCATCATCATCATTACAACCCTTCACAAGTCCACTGCTGAACATAGGCCTCTCCCAAGTAATGCCACAAAGCACGGTCCTGAGCCACCTGCATCCATCGACTTCCTGCATGTCTTACCAGGTCGTCACTCCATCTAGTGGGGGTTCGCCCTACACTAGTCGAACTATTTGTCCCAGGTAAACGTATTCGTCAACAACTTCGAGCATAGTGCTCCCAACAACTACCCGCATAGTTGTGACATGGACATTAGATATGGTCTTTGTTTAGTCCATGTTCCTCTTAAGACCTATCCGTTGGGAGACACCATTGAGGTCATTGAGCATAGTGCTTAGGTCCTCCAGTGATTCTGACAGAAGGACTATATCGTCGGCAAATTGAAGGTGAGTGATGTACTCGCCATTGATGTTAATACCGTATCCTTTCCAGTCCAGTAGCTTGAAAACGTCTTTCAATGCAGCGGTGAAGAGTTTCGGGGAAATAACGTCACCCTGTCTTACACCTCTCTGCAGTTGGATAGGTTTCGTACTCTGGTTCTGTACTCGGATAGCCATCGTAGCCCTGCTGTACAAACACTTCAGCACTTCGTTATACCGATAGTAAACTTGGCACCGCTAAAGGGACTGTAGCACCGCCCAAATTTCGACGGAATCAAAGGCTTTCTCATAGTCCACATACGTCAGGCAAAGTGGTAGATTGTACTCTTCGGACTTCTGTACAATCTGCCACAGGGTATGTATGTGGTCTATGGTACTGAAGCCTTTTCGGAAACCGGCTTGTTCGAGAGGCTGGAAGTCGTCTAGTCTGCGTGCGAGACGATTCGTAATGACTCTCGAAAACAGCATGTAGACCCGGCTCAGAAGGGATATCGGTCTGTAGTTCTTCAAGAGGGCGTTGTCACCTTTCTTGAAGAACAAGACCACCGCACTTCTGCTCCACGCCTCCGGAGTAGTGCCACCATGGAGGACGGAATTGAAAAGCTTCTGAAGGACTTCAAGTACCGGTGTTCCGCCCGCTTTCAGAAGCTCCGCTTTAATTCCATCCTCGCCTGGGGCCCTGCCGTTTTTAAGGTGTTGAAGAGCCATTCTAATCTCGCTCAGACTGACGTCCGGGATATCATCGGAATATACTATTTTACGGATAATACACTTATTTTATGGAACTACACTTATTTTACCTAATATACTTATTTTACGGATTTGGTTAAAATCTGAGTAAAATATCTGTGAAAAAAATCAGATGCTCACAAAGTGCTAGAAGGTGTTTTAGATAATTGAAACCGGCTTCTACGTTTTTTTACTCTTGAGTGGACTAAGTAACATTATCACAATCTCAGTGTCGTCTAGATAGTTAAATCAAAAAAATTCATCCCCTATTTTGCCACGCTTAGTGCTGTAAAGTTTTCTTCACATTTATATATACGAGATCAACTCTGAAGCATAATAAAATTTTTAATAAAAAAGCAACCCCTTTTTAATAAAAAAAAGTCTTCACAATTGACGTTGATGACGCGTAGCATACAAGTTCATACAATAAAAAAAAAGAAAAAATCGGTCGAGTTAACCTTCTCCTTTTTGAATTCGGTTAAATAGTTACGCACGATTTACCATAATATATAATAAATACAATGAATTATCGTTATCGCGCCGGGGCGGCATCATAGGCCGCTGAACTAAGTGACGCAAATATGAGTCTCTGAGAGTTGACTACATATTTTTACCATGAGACGTTCCCCGTCCGCGGGGTGCGTGTGCGCTGAAGTTCCTTAAGAAAATGTATCCGCTCCTGTTCGTCGCTCCTGGTGATGAGGGTTAATTCTTTTATCGCTCAAGGATAGCACGTGGAGTAGGACTGTGTGACAAATAAACTCTTTGGTTTTAGTTTTACTATATTAAAATTTTTCAATATTGTATAATATATTTCATTAGCTATTCATACTCAAATTCAAATTACAAATTTGTAATAATAAGTATACTGTTCTAATTCAATTCCCCCCACAAATTCAAACACAGTAGGAAATTAAAATATGACTATGCAAATTACAAATTTATAATAATAAGTATACATAAATGTTATATATATATATATATATATATATGAGTATATATATATATATATATATATATATATATATATATATATATATATAATAACAAAGGCACAATGGTGATCATTAATATTTTTTTAAACATTCTGCCCTTTTTATCTTTGAAATTTGAATGATGGCAATGCATTATTCCGAACCTCCTTCTTTTTTGAATTCGGCTAAAATACAATTATGTGTTTTGTTTAAAAATTCTCAATCGCAATAAGATCTTATTAAGATCACGGCGTGCTCCTACAGATTGAAAAACTTTCCTAAATGTTCTCCTTCTCGCTAGTTTAATTCAATTGCAAAAAGCGTAGCAGAAAAATTAAAATCCTTAATGAGATATGATTCAATTTCCTCAAAGTAAGATTATAGGTGAAATTCGATTGACTTACATTTTTCATTTAAATGTTTTTAAAACTTCCCCCGTATTTTGAGGCTTTATATTTTTTAATACTTAGTTATACCTGGTGTCGGTGGAGATCGTGTTCACTTTGCTCCTGTGTACCCTGCTATGTGTATACAGCAAAGTAAAAAGGTAAACTTAAAACCTATATATGTCTTGAAACGTGCTTACTCCTTATTAAAATCCGGCAACGCATTCTGTAATTCATTGTGCATATGCTGCGGTCATCACTTACTATCAGTTGAGCCGCTTGCTTGGTTGCTCCTTTTATGAAAACAAAAAACCTGATTTGACCCTGGATTTGGATTTGTTTGCCCCCTTTACTCCAATAATCGCAGTAAATCATCATTTAAATACTTATTTTAATTAACAATTTCGGTTGTGCACCGGAAATTGAACTCGGATTGTTGTAATTAAATTGAAATCAGATTGTAATGATGACGACGATGATGATGCTGTGAAAACATAGGTCTTACGTAAACTTTTTCAGACATTACAATTTTCGTATACTGATGTTAATAAGGTTAATACATTATAAACAAACATCTATGTGTACGTTCTAATTCAATTCCCCACAAATTCAAACACAGTAGGAAATTAAAATATGACTATGCAAATTACAAATTTGTAATAATAAGTATACATTTTGAATAGCTAATGAAATATATTATACAATATTGAAAAATTTTAATATAGTAAAACTAAAACCAAAGAGTTTATTTGTCACACAGTCCTACTCCACGTGCTATCCTTGAGCGATAAAAGAATTAACCCTCATCACCAGGAGCGACGAACAGGAGCGGATACATTTGCTTAAGGAACTTCACCGCACGGGAAACGTCTCATGGTAAAAATATGTAGTCAACTCTCAGAGACTCATATTTGCGTCACTTAGTTCAGCGGCCTATGATGCCGCCCCGGCGCGATAACGATAATTCATTGTATTTATTATATATTATGGTAAATCGTGCGTAACTATTTAACCGAATTCAAAAAGGAGAAGGTTAACTCGACCGATTTTTTCTTTTTTTTTATTGTATGAACTCGTATGCTACGCGTCATCAACGTCAATTGTGAAGACTTTTTTTTATTAAAAAGGGGTTGCTTTTTTATTAAAAATTTTATTATGCTTCAGAGTTGATCTTGTATAATATTAATGTGAAGAAAACTTTACAGCCCTAATTGTGGCAAAATAGGGGATGAATTTTTTTGATTTAACTATTTAGACGACAATGAGATTGTGATAATGTTACTTAGTCCACTCAAGAGTAAAAAAACGTAGAAGCCGGTTTCAGATATCTAAAACACCTTCTAGCACTTTGTGAGCATCTAATTTTTTTCACAGATATTTTACTCAGATTTTAACCAAATTCGTAAAATAAGTATATTAGGTAAAATAAGTGTAGTTCCATAAAAAAAGTGTATTATCCGTAAAATAGTATATTCCGAAGATATCCCGGACGTCAGTCTGAGCGAGATTAGAATGGCTCTTCAACACCTTAAAAACGGCAGGGCCCCAGGCGAGGATGGAATTACAGAGGAGCTTCTGAAAGCAGGTGGAACACCGGTACTTGAAGTCCTTCAGAAGTTTTTCAATTCCGTCCTCCATGGTGGCACTACTCCGGAGGCCTGGAGCAGAAGTGCGGTGGTCTTGTTCTTCAAGAAAGGTGACAACGCCCTCTTGAAGAACTCCAGACCGATATCCCTTCTGAGCCGCGTCTACGTGCTGTTTTCGAGAGTCATTACAAATCGTCTCGCACGCAGACTAGACGACTTCCAGCCTCCCGAACAAGCCGGTTTCCGAAAAGGCTTCCAGTACCATAGACCACATACATACCCTGCGGCAGATTGTACAGAAGTCCGAAGAGTACTACCATTAAATTACCATTAAATGGGATAGTAGGCAAACGCTGCCTCATAATGGATAAAAAATAATTTCTCCGCCAAATGTGAAGTTTGAAAAACAATTCGGTATATTCTTAATTTAGTTCGTTTTCTCGCGAAATTACGAATTTAAGATTTAAAAAAATATATATAAACCATTTCAATAACTCATCGATAAGTATTCTATTCCGAAAATTTATTGATCAAACTACTACAACTCTAGATTCAGTTAATAAAAATCTGCGAAAAGTATTGCACAGTACTATTCGGTAGGTAAAGTTTAAAAACCTCTTAAATAATTTTTTTTTCAATGACAGAAAAGTTTCGTTAAAACACGACGGGTAACGTTCAAAATCAATTTGTGCTTTCCCATTAAATTTGATGTTTTGTCTGTGAACAAAAAAATAACATTAGCAAGTTGGAACGACTTGAAAAGTAAAGAAATTTTCAATCTCATTCTGTCTTGTATTTGGGTTTAGAAAATTCTTTTTACCACTACTTCATTCAAATACAAATTGTTCAAGTGTTCTTTATTATTATTATAGAGGTAAGAATGACCTACGAGCACCCAGTGAACCTGATTGTAAGTGTATGCTGTGGTCCACAGACATCTATACCTACGAAGTATCTATTATCTAAACTATGGATATACTCGTGTTTATCATTAATAACGAACTAAAAAGCACTATATCACGCCTGAAGACTACGATTCTTCGCTCTCACTACATGAAAAACTGCAGTGTTATGCTGCTACTTAATTCTGGTATCATCTGAGAGCATTGTCTTTCCTCAGTTGAGCTAACCGTGCTACAGCCTCATTCCAGCTGCAGCGTGGCTTTCCGTTGCAGCCTAAAAATATTCACTGCTTAATATAGAAACCAGACAGAGTAAATAAACATTGAAACGTGAAATGAACCCCCCCGTTTTATTTATTCCCAAAAGCCTGGCTTTAAATCTCTATACCAATTGCTATATATACAATCGTAGTTATATTTCATTATAGAATATTTTGCCATAGGTTAGAAAGAGAGCGATCGTCTTCTCGAAAGCCCCGTAAAAAGCCCACGCGAGCGAGGGAGACAACTATTAGCTCTATTAAAACTCATTTTATATGACAGCAGCAGTATCGCTAAGGCAATACGAGGTCATCGGTCGACATGTGTCGAACAGTGGAGTGCGCGGGAAATTTGAAATAGCTTGAAACATTTTACGAGTTATTTTATTAGTTGATATTATTGATTGATATTATTCTGATTCAGGTTTAATAAGGCAAGCCCGGCCTTTCGGCTTTAATGGAAGCTTCGCCACTGCATGCTTGGTACTTTTTTTTAAATTTTAAGTTGTTAACAGGAAGATGTTGCTGCCCATCTCCTGATTTGTTTCTCTCTATCACCTTTTCCGACATCCACGGGTCGATATGGTGTAGTGAAAATTCTTACACTACCATAACACGGTGGCTCTACTACGATGAAAATATTTTATATTATTACAAAATTTAATTTTATTTTATTGTTTTTTAATTTTAATTTTTAATCGTTTTGTTTGTTCGCCGATCGAAGTTATCGATTGTAATATTTATTTTCTTTATTGACTCGTAAAAGACCACTGCTCCGTCGCTCTTATTCGGAAGGTTTGCCTAAATCGTCACGATTGATAGACGGATCGCAACACCAAACACTTTGACTTTGGGAATTTTGAGCTAGTGGTCGTAAGCGCGACTATTAATGATGTGGTCTCGGGTGCAGATCGTAGATCCAACTAAAATCACTTATTGCGTTTTTCTGTCAAGAAATTCTCAGTAGCAGCCTGGAATCAGGAGGGCAGCGGTGTTTCAATCGGTGTCTTGGAAAACACGTAAAGCCGTTGGTTCTACGCCTGATTGTTTTCCAGTCCGGACTTTGGTATCGGACTATGAAGGTAAGGGAATCGATAGTGCGCCTATATTTGTGTACATAATGGTGCACAAATATTCTGTTTTGTTCAGATGGCGAATCTCCGTTGAGACAAGCCGCCTTGACAAGATCTGGAGAGATAATTATTACCAGTAATCTCGCACCAATGATTTTGCTATCCGTCGCCGGTCTGGGTATTTCAAGACTGGCGTGAACAAGAAATTTAACGATAAAAACCGAAAAATGAATAAGGATTTTTATGAAACCCACGGGATGAAATTCGGTGTTAAATTTTCTTGAATTGCCGACATACGGCAATTCATTTAAACATTTGTTAAGCTAACAACCTTAGCATACATGGTATAATGTAGTAATGTTATGTAGAGGCATGCCATAATGTAGCTGCAACATTATGGTTTTAGCACAATGAGTCGTCTCGACTGGGAAAGAACCACACTTTTACAGAATACCAGAGAAAATAACAGCTTAACATTGCTGTGTTTCGTATAGCGAGTGTAGAGAACCGGAGACCCCTTTTTACTGGAAACGAGGTATTTCTTCTTCGACCTCACGGGTGCAAGCGCGTACGGGGTAGATGTAGAATGTTTATGGGCCATAGCATCAACTTACCACCCGGTGGACTGTGTGCTGGTCTTTCACTCTTATTTTAGCAAAAATATCGTCGTAATTGTTTTTCTTTATCAGAAATTGGTTTAGACCGCTGCACAGCTGTAGGACGTATAAAGTACAGCTATATCATATATATCTTAAGGGGTGTTTTTCTACAATTGGTGATCTTAGAAATATGAAATATAAAAAGAATGAGTTGATAAATGCAGATAACATATGATTTCAGGGGGAGGGAATTACATCAGGATATTATGTATATAATCTTGTTAGTAGTCATTACGCTTAACGTCAAATCCAAATGCGTTGAACAAATATTTGAGTGAGTCTTCAAAAGAAATTTTGTGTATTCATTATAAAGCTAGGCAATAGCAAATATTTATAATTCACCATTTTTTGTACCAAACGTTTGAGAAGGAAAATATATTTTTTATAGCTTCTTTTTTGAGGGATAACTCAATGACTATCTAATTTTATTATGTTTATTATTAAATATGTGATACTATAGTAAAATATGGGTTATCAATTTCTAATATGAGTATATTTATGCCTGTAGAAAGTCAGTGAGAAGCAGCAGGGTGTACGGTGTACGTTACAATCACAAGCACACAGCTTATGATTGTACTCTGGCTGATGAAGTGTCGGCGAAGTTTATGGCTGATGACGTATTTGGCATAAATTTTGAGCGGCCTCCACTTCCACTACAGCTTATAAAGCTTCACTGCTGAACACAGGCCTTCCTCATAGTTTGCCATATAAGGATGATTTTGCCATAATTACCACGCTATGCAGGCGGGTTGGCAAACGAATTTTTTTTTTATTTTCGGTTCTTATCCGAAAGATTGCTGCTACCTCTCTCCTGTTTTAGTATCACTCTGTCGCCTCTTATCACACACACGGGACGATACGATAGTGGATATTCTTGCACTGCCTATACACGGCAGAGTCTACTTAGAATACTAATATACAAGCGTGTGTGTCACATCACGTCGGGTCACCAGGTTGGCCGTGGAAGGAAAAGGGGAGATCTCCCACCGGGAAAAGTGTTCAGCCTGGGGAGCGGCCAACGCTCCATCTCCATGTGTTTGTACAGAACTATTCTGTATATACCGCAGTACTTTGAGACTTTGATATCACGCTTTAGGCTTCGATTTTTTTTCGCTTATGGCGCGACGTCTGCGCCGCCACACGTGATTTTGTTATGTACGCCAAACGCTTTACTGAGTGCCCTATTGTGACTAAATTTCTGCACGAACTGTCGCACTGAGTAATTTAATGAACCGTTATCTCTTTACATATATATGTAATAAAGGATTCTGAGTGCGGCAGTTAGAAATTTGTATTGTAAATAAAGTTTGAATACAATTAATTAAAATATATATATATATATTGTAAATCGTATCTCACTTTGAAATGTGTAACTGACATTTTCTATTTAAATATTGACTAGAAGATTCCGGTTGAAATAGGAAAAATCTCACAAGCACAAGAAAATAACTTCAATATAAAATTATTCAGTATTTAAATAGGTTTTACATACTCTGCTATTCAAATATATTCATATATTCTACCGTCTGCCTAAAGTAAGAAAATAATTCAAAACTTTTCATTTTAGCTAAGGCGCAGTAAGATGCCAAGTTTTCTATTTCGGTATGATTCAGATTGAGTCTATCTTTAGATGGATCTAATAAATCAGTATGTATACGTTTTAATATATATCTTCAGCGTCTCCATTACGAAATCTAAAAAGGAATGTTGTGATCACATATCACATCATATCGCAGATGCTTGAGATGTTTAAAAACATTAATAAAGCTATCGCAGTTTTTAACCGGAGTATCTTTCAATTCGTCACTATATTTTTATGTATGTTTAGCGCAATAAAAGTGGAGGCAAATGAGCATTTAGCTCACCTGATGATATGTGTTGTCGCCGCCCATGAACAACTACGACATCTGGGGAATTGCATGTTATCATCACCATCATCATAATCGACAGTCTATATAAACCTCTCCCGTTTAAAGGAAGATCTACATCAGTCAACACGTTGACAGGCGTATTGACATGAGCCCCTTTGACGTTGCTTCACTTCTTCTGGCCTGGTATTTAAGTTCTGGCATAAGTGAAATCTATGGAAAATCGTAGCATTTTTTCTGTAATTCCCACAATCTCCTCTTACGATACCTGCGGGAAAAACGTTGGCACTAGTTAATTTATGTCACTAGTTAATTTAAGAAAAATTTGCTTAATATTCATGAAATATGAAACTATAATTAAGTTTAATTAAGTACATCGTCGAGGCCATGGATGGCAAAACTAAGGTAGAACGTTTCCTATTCTCGGTCGAAACCTCTAAAGTTTGCTAATTCACCGACTTTCGTGTAAGAACACGTTCCGAAACCATATTATAATTTGAATTTTGGAACCAGTACAAGATCAACTGATTTTGTGCCTGTTTTTTATATAACTGAAGTGAAAGAGTCAGAAAGGGTTAAGATGACGCTCTCACATCATGCCAGTGAGTGTAGAGAATCGGAGACATTTTTACTGGAAACGAGGTTTCTCATTTTTGTCCACTGGGGTGACAACGCATCTGCATTTTTATTCTAAATCGAGTATAGATATTTATAGGCCACAACAACCACGTACCATCAGGTGAACTGTATGCTTGTTTGTCGTCCTTATTTTATAAAAAAATGCAAACAAACTTAAAGTCCACTTGATGGTAAGTGGGTACTGCACGGGCACCTGCCTGATCGTAATATCTGAGGACTAAGATGAAATGCAGCTCACAGATTGCAATTATATTGGTTCTCTATAATCTTCTGACTTGAACACAGGTACGTGGTAACAGAAATGAATATGACAGAGGTACGTAGAGAGGTAGGTAGGCCAAGAAGGAAGGCCCTACCATTAAGAACATTATTTGTTTATGCAAATGCAATTGTGACGGCCCAATATTATTATTAATAATTAAATTCAATACAAAGGGGCATCAAAAATAGTTTTAATATATATATATATATATATATATATATATTAAGCAATAAAATTACATTAATAAGCATAAAGTTAATAACATTTCAGACATTAGGCCAATAACATAGTAAATTAAAGGCAAAAATATTGTCTTCCATAATAAATAAATTTATTATAAAAACTAGTAAAAATATTTAAAACATGATAAACAATAGAAATACAAGTTGAAAATATTATAAAAGTAAAGATAAATAACGTTTATAAGATAATTAGAAAATTTGTTAATAATTGTCTAAGTTGTGGAAGGAGTTCATGTATAAAAGAAAATTTTCCTAAGTTATGGAAGTTGTTCATGTATAGATATCTTGTATGGAGGAGCTGCCGGAGATACATGCCTGCAGTTGTACATATATATGGGGTGGTCGGGAGCCCGACTGCCTGAAGTACTGTAGCACAATGACTAGTCCTATATTAGGGACTTATGATATTAAACTCAATGATACAAAAACAATACTATAGAAGGTCTTTATGATGAATATGCATTACAATAGTCCCTACTATCGTCCCTACTATCCCTACTGTCGTGGGTTCGAGCCCTATATATGAATAGCTTATGAAAGTGAGGTCTATGATACAAAAGCATTATTATAGAAGGTCTCCTTGATGCATAAGCATTGTATGGGGTGGTCGTGTGACCGATTGCTCCTAGTACTGTAGCAAAATGACTGGTCCTTATTAGGGACTTGAAAAGGAATATTATGGTGGCGTGTGGCGTTCTGCTTCACGAGCAATTGGTCCGAGGTTAAATTGGACTCGCTAACCGATATGTCCTAGACATATCATCTTAGTGCCGGTGGTAAGCGGGTTTTTGTAGCAATACGGCTTTCCCGTGGACATCGCACACCCATACCCTTTGTGGGTGACGTCGTAGCGCATAGCGATGCGTCGTCTATCTTTCGGATTGGAATGAGTGTGTTTGGTAGCACTTTCAAGTGTAACAGGCATACTCAACTTCATGTCTTAGTGCATTAGCACTATGATACGTGTAGTTTAGTTCACTGGCGTCTTAGTAGCGTGCTACTATGATACGTTGGTGATATTTTTTAGTTAACAACAATACATATTTTGTTACCAAAGTCGATAGGGATCATGCGGGTGTGTTGTGAGGGGGCGCCGCACGTATGATAGTTGCATTGATGCTTACTGCTACTTGCGGTATTGCATCTTGTGATGGATCTGCGGGTGTGCTGCGCCTGATTCGACGCATTCTTGTGGTTCTGGTCGATGGAGGTATACAATTAACATCTTAGTGCCGGTGGTAAGCGGGTTTTTTGTAGCAATACGGCTTTCCCGTGGACATAGCACACCCATACCGTTTGAGGGTGGCGTCGTAGCGCATAGCGATGCATCGTCCATCTTTCGGATTAGGATGAGTATGTTTGGTAGCACTTTTAAGTGTAACAGGCATACTCAACTTCATGTCTTAGTGCATCAGCGCTATGATACGTGGAGATTTGTTCATTGGCGTCTTAGTAGCGTGTTACTATGATACGTTGGTGATATTTTTTAGTTAACAACAATACAAACTTTGTTACCAAAGTCGATAGGGATCATGTGGGTGTGTTGTGAGGGGGCGCCATCCGTATTATAATTGCATCGATGCTTACTGCTACTTGCGGTATTGCGTCTTGTGATGGATCAGCGGGCGTGCTGCGCCTGATTCGACGCTCTGGGGACGCTATTCTCAATGGCGCTCTTTGCGTCTTCGTTTGACTCACACCTAACTAGCTTTGCCCAAGTCGGGTCCCTTCATTACGGGGCTATAGACTGTCTGCCCTCCACGATGTTTTATATAACAACATAATATTATATCTGTGTAACTTTCCCACCTTTGAATGATTGAAGGCAACTTGTTGGTGGATGAGACAAACATGATCGAAAATGCATTTACTCAACTTTAGTTACACAAACCCTTTCTGATGGCGAATCATTACTCTTATCTTATAACTGCCTTTTGGCTATATCTGCCGTTGTATTGGTTTGTGGAGCATATGTGTCGACCTCATGCGGGTGGTAAGTGGCGGGAGGATCTGAGGAGACTCTCAAGGCTGCAGCCGAAAGCCGCACAACGTGGGACCCCATTCCTTTGAGATGAGCGGTAGACTCATGACACGATCTGCGGCTAGTAGCCGTGCTGATCATGCAATTGGTGGTGATGCCATACACTTAAATCACGTTTGCGGGAGCGGCGGTCTGGCAGTTGGTGGCGCTCACGGAGGGCTTACGGCCAAGTGCCTATTTGCCTAAACCGTGTGACGTACATTCACTGTGGCTGGATTCGTTCGTATTCTGTATGGCGTTTACACGCATTGACATGCGCGACTTAGGTCGATGTTTGTGCTTACGCACTAACAAGGACCCAAGCCTCTTTTACTGGTTCGCCAGTTATTTTGCTGTGGACTACGGTCCAGTTCCCGAATTAACGTTCCCTTCGGGGGGAGTGCATCAAAATGGTTGGCGCTCACCGCGCACAGCGTGTGTGGAGCCGTGTGCCTCCCCTACATTTTTTTAAACAAATGTAGGAGAGCGAAGCCCTTGTATCGGATATTTTGTATAAATATATTGTGAGCCTTTTCCAAGCGGGAAGGGATAAATAATAATAAATTAATAATGTAAATCTGATACAAGTGGAATAGGAACGTTTTATGTTCTTAACCTTTCTCGAGCCCTGTCTTCGTGAACGGGGTTCACTTAGCTTATAAGGCACTACCAACAGCTTTCAATTGCTCTAGTGAACATTCATTCTTCCAAAAGACACTTAAAAGAACTAAGTTACTAAACAAACACAACGTAAATAAGTGTCCTAACTAAGACGATCACGACAAAATATTACAAACGGCCTATTAATAAAACTTTTGAAAGATCATTTAGAAAGATCAAAACATATCTTATTTATCTTGGTCACAAATGTATAATGTTATTGAAATTTATTATATTAATTATATTTAATATAATATAATTTTTATATATAAGGTGGGAAGCGTTACACAATGTTTGAAATAAAATATTATTATAAAATAATATAGAGAGTTTACATTTACTTATAATCAACAAATGGAGATTAAAAAGGAGACAATCAATTTTTCTATGGAGAATAGGCCCACTACAAATTTTAAAGATTATCAATGAAATGCATGTCGATTTATTCCTTATAATCCATAGATTACAATAAAATTATTAGTTTTACTGCATCTAAACGGAGTCCTGAGAAATTAACAAATAAAATTTGAATCTAACAATAACCTAAAAACAAACTGAAAGCGATTTTCTGGTAGTATTCATCGGTATTATAAGTTAAAATAGTGCACATTTGAATAATAGTACATATAAAACTAAGCTGTAGATATATTCAGCATTTATAAATATTTTAAAATCGATGTAAAACCTTTCACTAGTTCCGGCAAAACATAGTGCCTGTCTATGCACAAATGTCGTATGGATTCTAAGTTTGACATGTATTGATTGATTGTGAGTGTAATTCTAAATACCAAGATGGCTAAGTGATAATGTCTATTTATATTTATGATATTACCAACACACAGTAAGATATGTTTTAAATTGTATTACAAAGAGAAATTAACAAATAAAATATGAATCTAACAATAACCTAAAAACAAACTGAAAGCGATTTTCTGGTAGTATTCATCGGTATTATAAGTTAAAATAGTGCACACTTGAATAATAGTACATATAAAACTAAGCTGTAGATATATTCAGCATTTATAAATATTTTAAAATCGATGTAAATACTTTCACTAGTTCCGGCAAAACATAGTGCCTGTCTATGCACAAACGTCGTATGGATTCTAAGTTTGACATGTATTGATTGATTGTGAGTGTAATTCTAAATACCAAGATGGCTAAGGGATAATGTCTATTTATATTTATGATACCGATTACCAACACACAGTAAGATGTTTTAAACTGGTTGTATTACAAAAAACAAAATATAATGTAGTTAATTCTATTTATTATTGTAAATCATAATTTATTTAAGTATTCTATTAACAGTAGTAGGTACAGAAACAGAAACCTTTTATTCAATTTAGATTATAAATAATACTTATTGAAAGTCACTTTTTTTAATTTACCACTGGTTCGGAAAAAATCTCTGACTTGAAGAGAACCGGCAAAATACCCAGTGGGTCTTTTAAAAAAAAGCCAGCTTACAATCATGTATGTCATAATTAACAACACAGAACAAATTAGAAATAGCTTGGTAGCGATCACCTTACCCACGGGTTATTGTCAGCCATAAATTCCTTTATACTATAATAACCCCTTTTATACAAACTTAATTTAATAAATTTTTTGAACTTTGATGATTGACTGACATATATAGACAGGAGCGGTGTCAAGACATTGTTTTAATATGTTTTGGTTGATTAGTAAGTAGTATACATTATAATAAAATGACTAGGAATTAACATGCCTTATCTATGTTATTACACAATGATAAATAGTGAGGAAGTAAGATGTTTCAAACTGTTTGTGTAAGGATTACAAAAACACAGGCTTAATTTAAATGTATTTATTACTAGCGATCGGCTCAGCTGCAGCACTGGTGATTTATGGATCTCGACAACAGTGCCATCTACCGGGTCCAAATGTAAATATAAACCATCTAGGGATCCATCCAAACACACACAAACATTTTCATTGAAATTGGTTGGATGGTTTCTTATGTTTTGTCTATAACGAACATAGGTAGAAACATTTTAGTGATAGATATATTTCTGAAGGTTTTTTGAAAATAACTTGATGGTAACATGTACATTTATGATAGTGTAAGCAATCAGAAGGAATTTTCAATTATAAGAGATATGATATAAGACTGTTGTCTTCAATATCCATACACTTTTTGTCTCTGCAAGCTTTCAGCCTGCACGGCATACAGATTTGTTCTAAGCGATCCACCTGAAAAGAAGTTAATGACAATTGTAAAGGTGTCTTAACTAAATAATAATTCTTATCAATATATTATTTTTTTCTATATTATATAGGAATTAAAAGGACATTTTTAATAATAAGAGATATAAGACTATGCCTTCAATGTCAATAAACTGTATTTACATATTTCTGTAAGCATTTTCTTATATCTGCCTTTTCATATGTTAAATAATAAAGAAATTATTATAAACTGTACAGCATTAATCAGCTCCAGCTGATCAAATACAGGAGCAGTAATTACTGATCAACATCTACGATATTCAACCATGTAAAAGTTGTCTCACATTTTATTTTTACTGGTTTCATGTACATAGGAGACAAAGATATTATTGTTATATTAAGTATATCTGATTCTAGATGACAAAATAATATTCCTTTCTGCACAGTGAACAACACAGCTGTCTAAGCATAATAGATACAACCATTACACTTTTTTTATGCAAACTATTATTATTAAACTTTATATTTGCTTCTAGTACAAATAATTACTACATTTTTTACACATAAATATATTATGTAACATTTATATTGCCTATCTACTATGGCTGGTATAAATCCAGGATCTGTGTCTGGCTTAACGAAAAAGCCATTTAGTATTAAGCAACTTGCTGAATACATAAGGTACCTATTTGTACACAAATGTAGTTATATCAAAGATGTTTTATCTATAAAACATCTTTGAGTTATATGAATTGCTCTGCAAAACCCTCTTTAAGTCCCTCGACCCAAAGATTCTAATTTTCTTTTAACATTGTAATAAATTATTTTGTGCATTTATTCTATTTATTATGTACTTATTTAATTTAGATTTTACTAATAAAATAAACTTAATACTTTGTCACTTTTAACAAACTAATAAGGTTCTAAGACCTGTTTATTATTTGTATTTATTTTGTTGTAGGTAAAATATACAAACTTAATAATAGATTTTCACAACCTAGAATAGGTGTAAATTAATAAACTCTTATATTCTATTTGCGAATTTTACCACAAAAAATAAAAAAGAGAAAAACATACGTACTTGTGTCAATTAATATTTGGCTAACCTTTCTGATAATTGATAACATCCATATTTTCTTAAACATTATTTTAATAATGCTTGTAAATAAAAACTCCATTTTGTTCTTACCATAATGATGCGACTCCAACTATATTTTATTTCACCCGAGTGAATCGAGTGAATTTGTCCAACTCGATAATCGATAGAAAATAAATTTTACCGAGTTAACTCGGCGCATCGTATAGATTCAGAGGGTGCTATATAGATATTACTTCACTAATTTACTTGTATATGTAATAAGTCGCTGCAGGTGACATTACAAGTTGCATCCAAATTCAAACTTGCATCTGGCATGTTGTAAACAAACCTGAATTTAGTTTTATTTATGATATTGATTTATAGTTTTAATTTCACATATTACTTATTTATAAAGGTACATATTTAAAAATTGTTTAACTAAAGTAATCGCTACTCTCAACTCTAGTGATAAACTTTTCTGTAAATAGTTGATTTACTCAAAAACTAGTGTACAACTAGAATGACATACATACATACTCGTAAATTAACCCGAGTGGCTCGAGTCACAAAACTCTACTCGAATCGCATCTTTATCTTACGGCCAATGCAGTGTTTGTCTACAATTTAGTGATTAAATCGACTTACTAATTCGAGCAATTTATTGATATATTATGTAATAAATAAATTGATATTAGGTAATATGTATATAATGTTGTATCAATTTATGTTATACATAATATAAATTGATTATATATACTTTGGATAGTCAAATTATTAATAACATTAAGACTTACGTCATAACGTTAGAGTGATATTATTTTATGAAGATGTCGATACGCATACCAAAAATAATATATAACTACCTATTAAGTGTAGTAATAATAATTGTGTTGTATGGAAGAACAATTATAAAAATAATTTGTGACATATTGACACAGCTTCGTTCATCTAATTTGAATTGTTTAACTCGAGCTCAAAATCGAGTTACCTGAATTTCAACTCGATTCAATTTTTTCCGAGTTATCACGGCACATCTCTAAGACAATAATTTTTTTAAATATTACATTACCTTAGCCAATGATCAGAACACGAATGTCAAAACAACTAATTTTTTTTTCAGATTTCTTGTTTCCGTTTACATTTTCGAAAAATCTATAGGCCATTTACTATTATAATTTGGTGTCTTTTTTTGGTGTAAATACCATTAAACGACGTTAATATTTCTAGTGGGCCCAAAAATGATTGTCTCCTTTGTCAGCTGTGTGGTAGAGTCACGCTACATGATTCATTATAACAGCTACAGAAACGGGTCAGCTCGATCAGGTAAGCACCAATGTCATCTTGATCATCGTCATTACAACGTATCAAAGTTTACTGCTTAACATGGGCCTCTCAATAGATTGGCTCTCGGGCTTAAGTTGCTATAGTTGCCACGTGGCAAGCGGGCTATCAATCGAGTTTTATTTTTATTTTCTAGCTGTTACTAGAAAGACGCTACTGCTCATCTCTTGGTTATTTTCCCTTTGATGCCTTTTACGACGCCCGCCGTATGATGTAGATGTATATTTGCACCACCACTACACGGTTCAAGGACGTAGTACGTGAGGGTAATATAGTCCCTTTCTTATAACTCAAAAACCAGAGCCTTGTTTGCATAGATGGATCTGTGATACCACAACTCTTCATCAGTCAATAAAAAAAAAAACGGTCAAAAGGGCGCTGCCTTATCGACGCCATTTTAACAGGTGAAATTATAGTAAATATTTCAGTCGATTTTGGTATTGTATAGTGAATTAGTTTTTTTTTTTAAGTTGATTGTTCTAAGTGTTCCTAATTATTGCCAATACTGGTTTGCAATTTTTTTATATATTAGTGATAGCATACGACTTTGTGTTTTTGTATCTGCATAAAAATACCAATTTTCCTATCTTTTTGAATGAATTGAAATTTATAACAGGTAAATAAATATTACACGAGAGGGTACTCATATTTAGTTACATTAAATGTATATGATTAGTTGATGCTAAAGTTTCGACCCTTAGGAACTCCTGAAAACAATAAGTACAAACAACATAATTTCGTATAATAAGGTTAGAGAAAAACAATAACAATAAGCATCGATTATAAGCTGATCCTAGTAATAATATTCGTAGATCACATAGTCGTGATTTAACACTATTTTATTTAACGTATTCTATCTAACGTGGGTGTCGTAAAAGATGAATCCGGTCGAAAAATGACAGATGAAAAGAGAATCAGTAGATGAGTTGCAGCATGATAACAACTAAATATATACATATAATGATGTTGATGAATGAATTAAATATAATTATAATGAAACTGCTGTTGCCAACCAGCCTGTGTGGCAACTATGGCAAATATCCTTTTGTGGCAATCTGTGGGGTACGAGGGCGGCACTGAAAATTTCGGGAATCAAGGAAGTGACACAACATTACTATTTAAAAATATATTTATTGCTTTGCGAAGTATTCTCCGCGAAATTTGACACATTTTTCCATACCATGGAACCAATCATTGAAGCAACCATTTAATTCGGAAGTTGGGGTCTCCAAAATGGCCGTTTTGTAGGCATCCACAGCTTCTTCAGGTGATGAAAATCTCTGTCCACGCAATTTATTCTTTATATTAGGCAAAGTATAGAAATCATTAAGGCTTAGGTCGGAGCTGTACGGCGGATGGTCTAATAAATCTATGTTTTCTTGCTCTAAAAACTCTTTTGTTCTGTGTGCGGTGTGAGAACTCGCATTGTCGTGATGGAGGATAATGCGGCGGTTGCAGTTCTCTTTACGGAGTTCAGAAACGACCTGTGGCAAACGAATGCTAGCATACCATTCTGCATTAACCTTTCTTTGTACCTCAAGAGGAATAGTCGTAACATGGCCGGTTTTGGAGACAAACGTGGCCACTATTTTTTTTGCAACACTCCGCGAACGAACAATTTTTGTTGGCTTTAACTCATTTTCGAACACCCAAACTCGTGACTGGTTTTTTGTTTCGGGTTCATACGCGTATATCCAGGATTCGTCACGTGATACGATGTTGTATACAGCATTTGAGGATCCTGCGTGGAACCTTTCGAGAGTTCTGACGCACCAAGTAATGCGAGCCGCTTTTTTGCTCTTCACAGAGTGAATGCGGTATCCATCGGGAAAACAACTTTTTTACACCTAATTGTTCATGCTAGATTATTTGTATTTGACGCATGCCAATGTATAAAGTTGCCTGAATTTCACGGTATGTCACATGTCGATCTTCCTTAATCAGCTTACGCACAGCATCAACGTTTTCTTGGGTGACTGCAGTTTTTGGACGACCTTGACGGGGATCATCACTGAGCTTGACACGACCACGTTGAAATTTAGCAAACCAGCGATAAATTGTGGTTTTGGATTGGGCTTCATCACCAAATGCAGAAATCATCCGGTTAATATACTGTCTTTGTGTTAAACCACTTCGAAAGTCATAATAAATCATCGCTCTTGAATTTTCTCGAGTCAATTACATTTTCTCAACGACTAAACAAGTTTGACAAAACCTTGTGACAAGACCGAGAATCTTTTTTTAAATAAATAAATCGTATTCGAATTTTAAAGTACCAAGGAGTTTTCAATTAAAAAGATTTTAATATGATAGGAATAGTGGAAATATTCCATTCCCGATACTTTTAGTGCAGCCTAGTAGTCTAGGTTCAGCAGTGAATTATGAGCTGTAACGTTAATAGAAGTATTAAAACGCCAAAAAAGTGGTTGATAACCGAATTAAAAAAACTCCATTATATACATTAATTCATTCATACAAACATACATTCATTTACCTACAGATGAAACTGTAGCGTGTTATAATAAAAATGGTAAAGACTTGAAAAACATTTGACATATTTAAAAGAATAGTGCGGAGCTTTGTAGCATCCGGTAAATTTTTTACTTTAGTAATACTAGAAAAAAACTTAACACGCATTGATGCTTGCTGCTTTGTGATTAATGATCCTGGTAAGAATACTAGATCATTGCCATGAAATTGTTGTACTGTCATCGGTTCTTAATTCGTCTGCAAAATTTCCAATTATTCAGACGTCTGGTACTAGACGAAAGCTGAATTACTATATTATATTCATACAGGTCAGGCTAAAGCGTGATAAAAATAAATAAGTTAGCTGTCATTGGGGACTGCGACCTGAAATGAAAAGTAAATGTCATATAACAGTGTTTGTTTTTTATTTTTAAATTGATTATCTATTAAATAAAATATTAAAATTTAATTGTTTCCAGATTAAAGTCGGTTAACATTAGTCTGTTTTTCACGTCTATGGGCAAAATAATGCTATATAAAATTACATTAAGGGGACTACAAGAGCCAAATGGCCTCGATTGAAGCACGCACACATTTACACAATGTGAACGCCATCTAACGACAGTGAGGTTGAACTAACGAATTAGCGAGGTTAAGCCCCAGTTGGCCGGAGTGCTCAAATAGATATAACGCAAGTAAGATATAGATCTAATAAACGAAACGAACGAAAGACAAAACATTCATACATATGTATAATTACTATTTGTTATAAACAAAATCTATAAAACTAAACTCTTCCATGTGATAAGTCATGTTTATCTTTAAGCCGCGGTCTTTTAACATTGGGTATTTTTTTATTGTTATTATAGCTTAAAAATTGTAGGTACTTACGAATTGGAAATAACTTTCGTGTTGATATTTTCAACTTTCTTTCTCCGGTAAAAAAATTATTACATTTCAAACTTTTTGATTTATTTGTAAAAGTGTTTAATTAATTTATCTAAATATCCTAAACTACTAACTAATATTAAATATATAAAAAAGAAAATTTGACTTTTCATAACTGGAATCGAACCCGGTCAGTCTCGAGTGCATACTGCAAATCCAAAGCTCTATCATTTGGTTTGGATTGAAATAACTTTCGTGTTGATATATTCAACTTTCTTTCTCCGGTAAAAAAATTATTACATTTCAAACTTTTTTTATATTTAAAAGTGTTTAATTAATTTATCTAAATATACTAAACTACTAACTAATACTAAATATATAAAAAAGAAAGGAGAAAAATTGACATCACATTCCTGGAATCGAACCCGGGCACTTTCGAACGCAAACTGCAAATCCATACCGTTAATAGTACCAAATACACAACTGTAATATACTATGTTGCTAAAATTCATAGGTTTATTGTTGTAAAAATAAATATTTATTATTTAGTAATAATTAAATGTTATAGTAATAAGTAAAACCTTTTAATATCGTTTATATATCGGGCGTTTGATTTATATGAAAGTTTTTTACTCTTCGTAACGGTACAAACGATAATAATTAATAACAAGGTACCTTACTACGCTATTTTAACTTTAAATATTTTAAATCTGATAATCGGACAAAAAATGAAGATGATTGCATGTATATTAGTATGGTTTTTACTCGTAAAAATAAATTTTTAGAGGTATCTTTGTGATTTTTTTTTCTATCGTATCGAATTAGTAGTATTATGTTTTCATCAAGCATATATCAAGAAAAATATCATATACTTTTCTCGTTTTGTTTACTGCAGTGTATTATATACTTTGACGCATGATAAAACTTGCGTTTAGCTCCTGCAGTCCCCTTAGAATACCGAACCAATTCTAACTAGATCTATTAAACTGCTTTTGCATGTTTATGTGATGGCCTGTTCAAACCCAGAACAAAATATAAATGCAACTGAAATGATATGATAAATTAACGTATATTTATTTTATAATATATTGGTATGACAGTATGTTGGTGACGTGAACTCATAAAAACTTTACCAAACTTTATCCAAAAATGTATACACGCATATCAGGGTTCGCATCCCGGTCGGTGGTCGGGCCAAAAATCAATTATTGAGTTTTTCCGTCAAGAAATTCTCAGTAGCTGCTCGGAGTCAGGAAGTTGGCGGTGTCTCATCCCCGTGCCTCGGAAAGCACGTAAAGCCGGTGGTCCTGCGCCTGATCTCTCTCCGGTCGTGTCGGTTTACCGTTCCATCCCTCCCCCCGTCACCGGAGGGTTGCCCTATTTGCTTCGGGCGCAAAAAAAAAAGCAAAGTACTCATTAGCATCAGCGAGTTAGCAACTACAAACTTCGTGTAAGCTTTGCTCTTTACCGTTGTAAAAGTACACTGCTTCGATAGCAATAGCTGCTAACAGTTTATATAGTGCAAACTTAACTCCACTGCTATTTATTTTTACATAGCGTCACGCTGTTATCCCCGGAAGGGTAGGTAGAATCTAAAGAGTCAAAGGACTTAGATGAAAAATTGTGAAAAGTGATAGTCTAGTCGCCTCTGGCGACATGCTAGGCAAGAAATACAGTTGACATTTCTTTTTTGTTACAAATATAAAATGCACTCACGTCTTTTACCCAGAGGGGTAGATAGAGAGTACATTCTTCCATTTGGCACGATCCTGACATACCTCTCTCGCCTCCTTTACACCCAATTTTCACTATCATACATTAAAGTATTTTGAATTGCCTTACGTGTCTTTTTGGAACATTCTGCATTTTTTGTTATAAATCCTACATAAATATGGAATCTATAAGTTCCACGTTTTTTTTTAAATATAATAACGATGAAAAACGAGCACATAGTCCACATTTGATGGTAAGTGAATACTGTGGCCCATAAACACCTACATGTGTCTTCTATTAAGAATCAAAATGTAGATGCGTTACCACCACCGAGGACTAAGATGAAATGCCTCATTTCCTATAAAAAGGGTCTCCGGTTCTCTACACTCACCTGTCATTTTACGTTTATATTCGGTAAGAGCGTGGTCCTCTGTCAAACCGATCCATTCGTGCTACGACCATAATATAGCTGTAGCAGAGCTGCACCATGTGAATTAAACCAATCACTTTGCTTTGTTGGTTTTCTTCGTCTTTTGTACGTACTGCGAAGTAGTGAAATAATTTTTTGGCCCCTGTATTTCCGTCCCGACTGGGCATCTTCAAAACAAGAGTAGATAGGCTTTTGTTGCGACAGTGCGATTTACAATGTAGAACTTCATCACCACTTACCACCTGTAGGGGTTTTAGATATTGTCAAACTTGTAATAAGTTAAAAATAAATCTTATAATATTTAAGTTAAAAAATAATACCTAAAATAAGTTAAAAAATAAATAAGTACAAAAATATTAATTTTTGATTTGGAACAGTAATAATACTCGTAATATCCTCTAGATCGAATTTCGGTCACGGCGGCATGATTATAGTACCAAAGTACCAAGTGTGTATACCCAAGCATAGGTAATCCGACAAGACCGGAGAGTATCAGCGGCTAGGACTACAGTTTTACGTACTTTTCGAGGCACGGGTTAAAAATACCGCCAATTTCGGGACTCCTTGCTGCTTATGAGAATCACTTGACGGAAAAACCCAATAACGGATTTTGGTCCGCGCGGATTCGAACCGATAGTTCAACACAGCAGGGCACAGCTAGTGTAGAGTAAATTGTAAGATTTTATTTAATAATAATAATTTATTTTAATACACTGTACAAACAATTCCAATAAGTATTAATTTAAAAATAATCTACAATAACAGGCATCTAAACTAGGATAAACATGTATCTCAGGTGTATGTGCTAAAAGATATATATATTTAAAAATATTTTCTGTTTCTTATATAAAATGAATAACATACTAACTAATAACGGTTATTTGGGTAAAACATATTATCATTAATTTACTTATGATATTAATTAACTTAAAACAATCAGCAACTTCTCTGTATCATCGTATGAAAAATTTTGTAACCATGTTCGAATTACATTTTTACAGTCTGCCATTTTTAATGGATATATGTACAAAATTGCATTGACTTAATTATACCGAAAAGGGCCGAGGAATGTAAAAAAATATATGAATGAAAGAATGCCTTATTCTTATGTTAGTTTCAATTACTTTATCTTTGCGTCTTTTATCGGTGACCTATCTTCTGTAGGGCAATTTTGAGTGCAGTTTTAGTAACGTACTCATAACCAATGACTAACTGCGATTTATATCAGAGCAAGGACGGATATAGAATAGGGCGGAACGTTGCAACTTTTAATACAGTTCTTTGAAGGCGTTCCACTGGTAGCAGTGTAGTTTTAGCTGCTCCTCGCCATGAGGTTATACAATAGGTGAGGATTGACTGACATAATGCGAAATATACTTGTTTTACTATCTTAATATAAGCAAAAGAACAAATCTTTTTTCAAAACAAGTATTAGTTTACGGACTCTATTGCATAGGTGGTTTATGTGGTTTTTAATTGCAAACGTAGAATCTATAACTATTTCAAGGTACTTAATAGTCTTTGTATTAGAAATAACTGGACAGTTACATTTAGACTCAGTGACTGAGCATCATTGATGTGTAAAAATTTCTGGAATGGTTATATGCTGAGTTGAGCTGCACATAGACAAATGAATATATTTGATTTTGTGGGTATTCAGTGTTAATATGTTTAGTTGGAGCCATTTATTAACTCTATCAAAACCTTGTACTATACCCGGTCGTCAATCCATTGGGGAGTCGTCTTGTACGAGCCTACCATTTGAGAAACTTTCTTCTCCATTAGTTCTCGATTGTAAATGGATATAAATGTATCATAAATATTTTATAAGTGCACCCCAACAAACTTATTGATCTAATATTTACTTCGTACTAGTACCAATAAGCTTCACCTTCGATATCTCTCTGTACTACGTTGATTTGCATTTTATTGAAAAGCGTTTACATCGCCTTGTAAATTATTCAAATGGAAGCGCTTTCTCGGAGCTTGACTTTCCGCAGTAAACCGTCGGATTAAGAATTTCTTCAAATTGGTAAGTCGATCCCCTTGCAGTAAGTAATCTTCTTCGAAATGTATTGTTACTGTACAACGTTTTTATTAAAAACCTATTTCATTGAAGTTAGTATAACAAATCGTCATTTAGGAATATAACTGCAAATTCGTCTCCATTAAGTAATAGGACCGAATGTCCCTTAACTAGTAAAAAGGGGTCTCCAGTTCTCGTCGTTATCATCTCACATTTTGTGCGCCGTGTTTCATCCTGGTCGAGCTAGCGTATTCGTGCTGAAGCCCCTTTTTATAGAAGTAAGGGTAACAAACGTACACTCAGTTACTCCACCTGACGACAAGTGGATGCTACGGCCCATAGACATACTTATATTTAGTTAAGAACCAAAATGCAGATGCATTGTCACCCATCAGAACAAAGATGTTATGCCTCGTCAGTAAAGTGTTATTGTTGATGTTAATACAATTTATTCTTTTTGAGTTCTCTTTTTTTAGTTTATTGTTAGTACATTATTTTTAACACTAGTCCCGTTCGTGCTAATTGCTACAGCCCTGCTATACCTATATATTGTTAATAAAGTATGCAAATGTTTATGGATTTCACATGTTCGAGGGATATATTTAAATGCTTCAATTTCCCATACTTGTAGGTTTTCCTTCACCACTGAAAACATACTATATATATGAAATTAACAGCGATAGTTTTGTAGATGATTCTAGCTTGACTACTTTGACAACGTCTCTTCATAAATATGTGCGGAATGAAGGAAACCATGAAAAGAAACCGTAATAGGGTGAGAGTAAGACAGATGTACGAGGGAGCGAAAAAGTAATCAACTACTCGACGACGGACGGGGTCGTACTGCAAGTTCTTATAAAAAAAAATAATTATACAAAACAAATGAAAGTTTTTGCGAAGTCTCGTATGTAAAGTTCCCCACATATGAATATAATTTATTAGATACAAAATACCGCAAGGTATTCACATATCTCAATTGTAACGTAAAGTTTAGGTGATGAAATAAAGATTAGTTAAATAATATAAAAAGGCATTTAAAAACGAAACTTTTTTTTAGATTAAATATTAGTAATCCTATTAATTAATATTACTAATATTCCTTTAACCACTCCTGATAAGCTTAAAACGTTTGTGTTAAGAGTGGTTCACGACAGTAGTCGAATGGCGGATTCGAACCCACGACCTTTTAAGTTCGCGGTCTGAGCTCTGCCATTAGGCTACTGTCGCTTTTAAAAAATAGTTATTTCATGTACTTCCAAAAGAGTTTGTCCGCGACTACATTTCTTTTTAAACTAATAAATCAGTCCGCACCTCTAGAAAAATGATGGCATTAAATAAAATTAAATTTACGGATTTTATCGCGTTTATTTCACTACTTTTACTTATTTTTAATTCCCGACGTTTCGGGTGCTTTACAGCAACCATGGTCACGGGGGGGACTGAGATGTTTGACGTCCCAATGTCATAGTTAGTCCGGCTACCTTCAGTTTTTTGAATATTAATTTTTGGTCCGATTTACGCAAAACGAGCTTATAGTATCATGAAGTCTTGCAGTGGTATGCTTAGGTTTGGGTTTAATTTTGTTAATTATAGGATCCCAAGCAGGTGGCAGCACCCATCCATCTTCTCTATTGAAATTTGGACGTTTTTTAATTTCAATAGCCTCGCGTATCATTCTTGGTAGGAATCGGTGTTCTTTTGCGAGAATTTGTGGTTTACCAAACCAATGTAATGGTGGGGACGATCTTGAACATGTTCGCAGACTGCAGACTTCCCGGAGCGTCGGTACTTCACGTCAGCTATATGTTCTTTCACGCGGGTTTTTATGGATCTTTTTGTTTGACCTACGTAAGAGAGACCACATTCACAATCTAACTTGTACACTCCTGCATCTTGTAGAGGGATATTACATTGACGGATGGTAAAAATTGACTAATCTTCTTCGGCGGCTTGTAGTATGTTTTAATAGAAGCTCGCTTCAAGATGTAGCCAACCTTGTCTGTGACTCCTCTGACATATGGTAGCACAGCAGGTATACGCTCGACTGTGGCCGGCTTCACTCGGTCACTGTGACGTAGGCGCGGGACCCGAAGCTTGTTGTCTTGCAATACTTGCTTGACGTGCTGAAGTTCGGCGGCCAGATGTTTTCTGTCACAGATCCCTCGTGCTCTCTGAAACAAAGATTTACTCACGGTAGCTAACTGTGAAGGATGATGGTGAGATTCACCATTTAAATATCGGTTGGTATGGGTTGGTTTTTTGGTTGGTTGGTTGGTATTAAGAAATCATTATGATGGCATTAATCTTTTGTAAATGGACACGCACAGTCTCTTTGAATAATGTATCTTTTGTGCACTGCATTTTATTTTATTTAAAATCTTTTTATTCATGCACTTTCCTTTGTAGTATTGTACGATTTGTTGTTAATTGTGTTTTAACGCTCTATGTAACGTAATCTTTTAATGTTTTTTTCACTAACTTGTAGACAGATGATTGACTTGAAAAGCACTCGTATCAAAAAACGGAAGAAAATATAATAATTTAATAATTTTATTCTACTATCTCGACCAGAATCACCAGAATAACATAAAATAATTTTATCTTTAGTGTGTTTCTGCAGGTTTTTAAGCTATTATTACTAATAGTAAGGATGACAGGTGACAAATAACACAATGCATCTGATAATAAGTAGATTTTGTTGTCCATAAACATCCACATACCCGTACATCCTTTAAATTTTCTACAATTTCAAGTTTAATGGTGAATTACCGACTGACTACAGACTCAGACAGATGGATTATTTTTGTAAAAAATGTCTTATATGTAAGCAAATGACAAAACTTACCATAAGTTACTTACTTACTTGTCATTAATTATATTGATTTGAAATTTTGGAAGCTTCAACTTTGAAAACAATTTGTATTTAAAAGGAAATGATGTAGTAATTATTATTAATAAATATTTTTTACTGTATAGTGGTGGTGTAAGAATATTCGCTACCCCATATCATTCCGTGGGTGTCGTAAGAGGCGACTGAGGGAAACAAATTATAAGATGGACAACAGCTTCTTCGTTATAACGACTAAATATAAAACTTCTGTTGATAAACCGCTTGCCAATCGTGGCAACTATGGCAAGTATTCCCCTATGAGGCAATCTATGGGGGACGCTTATGTACAGCAGTGTACTTTATGTACAGCAGTGTACTTTATGTACAGCAGTGTACTTTATGTACAGCAGTAGCTGTAACGGTAATATTATATTAATTATTATTACATTATTTGAACAAACAGACTAGTTACAATATAGATGTAGACTTGAAACAAACTTCAATTTGGCCATGTCTTAAAATTTCCGTTCAATGCACAATTCACTCACAGTAGAGTGCCGCTCTAGCATTTATTCCTCAACCTATAAATTAGTTCGTCTCTACCCAACTGAAGACATTTATCTTAGTAAATATATATCCACTATTTCCATTCTTTTTTTTTCTGGTCCAATGCATTTACTGTAGATTTCAGTTAGGGTTTCCGTTTATTTTTTCCCGAAGTAAAATGTTTTATTCGAAAATTAGGAGCTATAGTTGGTTATCTTTTTATCTTCTTTTTATTAGAATTTGAACGGAGAGACGATTCTGTTAAATGACTCATCATAGGCCGCGAGTATGGATTCCGCACGAGTAAAGTATTTGTATGGCCAACAAACTATTATTTCGGTATTCTTGATTTTTGTTCTTTTGCAATTTATGTGTATGCACTCTCTCTGCGTTAAAAGTGAAAATCCTAATGTTTCGTAATGCTTCGCACATCACAATGTGTGCACCAATACGGTCACCAAATACTGGGCACTATGTAAGTTGTAACCATGGGCTAAGAGAGTGAAGTGACGGAATTGAACTCGACCGACATATCCGGAATCTACTTAGCCCAAGCGCAGAATCTATTGTGTTATTTACTCAAGAAAATGTTAGTATCTTCCCGAAGTCAGGAAGTTGGCGGGATTTCAGCACGGTTTCTCCCGGTCGTGTCGGATTACCGGCCCATCTGGCTATGAGAGTGAGTGAATAGAGAGTGCAACTGTGCTTGCATGCACATACACTCGGGCGCTATATTCTATCGCGGTCAGAGGGCTAGTCTCCATTGAGAATGATAGCCGTGTTTATGATGATGTATGATGATTTTGGAATTCTATATGACTTTAATATTATCAGAAGGAACTCTTGAATTAGCCCGAATTCATAGAGTTCATTGTTACTTATCTTAAACCTTTATTATTTTATTCTCTGATCGTTTAAAAAGTTGTACATTTTCTGTCACATTGTTTCAGATTTTTTTTAATAAATTGTAATTCGTTTATCAAATTTCGTACGCACAATCTATTTGTGATTTAACGGGCTTGCTGAAAATTTAACTGACGGTTTTTGACGTGGATCAACTATTTTTCGCTTGCTCTTGACATGGCAGTAACGCCTATTTAAGAAAATAGTTTATCAATTCCGCGAATTCGGTAAATCTAAATTCTTTGCGAATATAATACCCCGTTTTCAAAATTGTAACTATTTCGAACTATTATTTATAGAAAATGGGGACAAACGATCACACTGTCCTCCCGATAGTAACTGGTTGCTGTGACCCATAGACATTTACATATATCCTCGATTTAAGAATTAAAATGCATATGCATTGTCAACCCCGAAGTTTAGAATTGAATGCCTCGTTTCCAGTAAAAAAGTATCGTCGGTTATCTACACTCACCATTCAAAACAACACTTATATTACTGGTGTTGTGTGAGAGGGTGGTCCTTCCCCGATAGAGCAGACCCATTCGTGCAGCAAATATAATATATATACATATATAGTATATATATATATATATATATATATATATATATATATATATATATATATAGCTGCACCATGCTTTAAACATGCTATAGCCATTTGCAACCTACTCCGTATATACTGCGAGTATATAACCGCTAATACAGGAAAACGTCGTGAGAAAGCCTGCATGTCTGTGAAATTTATTCCAGGTACCTATAACTTCTTTAACCATTTTACCATCTGTAATAATTATTTCGACAAAACCTGAACGGAGTATTATACTGCTCTCTACACTCTGCTTATCCCTTCGAGGATTGTAGGCGTGAGGCTACGTATGTTTGTCTGGATTAAGAACAACTATTAGGAAAAAAGATTTAATTTCATCACCATTTATTATTTTCAGGCTATGAAATGTTAAACATAAGCATTCCTGACTAGAGCTGAGCATATGACAATAAAAGAGTTGTAAACTTTTGAAGTGAAAACTTCTTTAGCATGGTTGTAATTTGAAAGTCTATGAAACGAAAAAGCGACAGTAAAAAGAGACAGACCCATATATTCATAAGATTTAACGTAGGAGAAAATGAGATAGGAAGCGCTATAGATCAATGCTCGCGAGAAAAAAGTCGTAAACACCGCCGAAATAGCGGCGATTACGCATTTTGTAAAACAAGGTACGAAGGTGTCGTGTGCGTATGGAATAAACAAGCAGTGAAGAACGGCCAAAAGGGTATAGAAATTCCAAGGTAAATTAATCTACTCCTCGTAAATATAAGTGGCTTTTATTTACTAAAAATTAATTTTCTTATATTTTATGCCGAACTGGTTGTTTAAATTATAATATTATATAAATCATTTATCGTAACGTATTTGTATTTTATATTTCATTTAACTTGAAGGTTTTACTTCTGTCGTGTGTGAGCTAAACGCATGTTTTTTTTAAAATAGCGTTTATAAAATTTTACACGTGGTAGAGCCACAAAGGGGTCAGATCGACCGGGGTTTTACCACGCTCTCACAGAATACTAGCGAAAAATAGTAGCTTAATGCTGCTGTGTATCGTATGGTGAGTGAAGAGAACCGGACACCCTTTTTACTGGAAACGAGGCATTCCATCTTAGTACTCCCCACTGTTACCTCCTGCTCTTCTCGCTGCTTACTACGGCTTAGCAGAATCCCACCTCCGATACGGAATAATATTTTGGGGTAACTCAACCGAAAAAAAATCAGTGTTTAAGGCTTAAAAAAGATGCATAAGGGCGATGTTTAAGCTTAAAACTACCGATAGTTGCATACCATATTTTAAACAGTATAAAATACTGACATTACCTTGTTTATACATACTAGAAGTAGCTCTGTTTGTAAAATTGCATCCAAAACGTTTTAAATGCCTTGAGCAAGTAGTTCCACGTAATAGACGCGACAATAATCTTTTGTGACATCAATCTGCTAAGACAGCACTAATGCGCAAAAGTATAATATAAAAGTTGGAAAGAATTGCCACTATCGATATTTAAAAAAAGGCTTCGAAGCTTCTTGACAGTCAAAGCATACTATAGCGTAACAGAATTCTTGACTGAAATTTTTATTTTATTTTGAGATTAAGATGTATAATGCTAAAAATCTGAACTATATTTGTTTCTGTGTTATTTTATTTTATTATAGCTGTTTAGGTGATTAGTTTATATTTCTGTATTTTTTGCATGCCTACTGGTAAAATGTGGCTGCACTCACTACCTATATTAACATGTATTGTACTCATATTTGCAAAATAAAATATATTTTATCTTTAACTATAACTGCAGCTGAATAGTAATGCTGGCCCTGCTACGTTCCAATGTGAACGGTATTGAAAGCCAGTATGTATATATTTTTTTATGGAATAAGGATGAAAAGCGATTACGCAGTCCACCTGGAGGTAAGTGGATGCTGTGATCCATATACATCTACATCTATCCTCGAATAAGAATTAAAATGCTACTTTACGTACTTTACGTACTTTGTTTCCTGTAAAAATAATCTACGGTGCTCTATACTCTCCATACGAAACACAAGATCATTGAGCTACTATTTTACGCTGGTGTGAGGCATTCCATTTTAGTCCTCAGAGGTAATAACACAACTATTGCCTGCTTAGTTTGAAGTTGGCTGCAGGTGTACATAAGCTTCAGTAGCCACATACCATCAGGTGGACTATAAGTTCTTGTTATCACTTGAGTTTCATGTAAAAAAACACGATTCCGTAATAAATGTTTTTTATTCAATAAGTTTGTTCTTTCCGTCCTGATTTTCTTATGAAGTGCTTAGTTGGAGTAGTCAAAGGTAATATTTGTAGTGTTTACAGAACCTTGAAAGCATGGAAGTAAGAGAAATCTCGAATTTGTAATTATTCCATTAAGAAAAATTAAATTTTTTGTACAATTTCTTTACAATAATTTGTGTCAACATAAATTGTAATATAAATAATAAGGAAATAAATAAATCAATTTATAACTATTGCTAATGACGAGACGGGGTAATGTAACATAATCGATTAACCCATGCCGTGTTTGCCAAAATGGTAAATATGGGGAAGGGGAATTGTCGTCAAACCATTACGAATCTCCATAATCCGTCGACCGGAAGAAGTGTGGGAGATATCTGGTACTAAAATAACTTACTAAAGCTTGGAGACTATGACATATTTTCCTTAGTATGAAATGAGAAGCCATTAGCATATTCAGCTGAACTGCTGCTGTGCTGTCCCACAGTGAAGTTTATCGGACGCATGTTGTGGTGCAAAGAGTGTTTTGTGCGTAACTCTCCTACCTGGCTTCCCAGTTTTTGGCAAACCGTAAGTAAAGTGAAACACACCTGCCGCCTCAGAGGAAGTCATATATTATTTTTTTTTTGTTGCTTGTTGCATTGACGCGTGCCGCGTTCAAGCCCAAAGACGAAGGCTTCACACTCGTCCAGGGCAAAAAGTGCAAACACGCAATCCCGAAAAAGGCAGTCAATATTAACTTGGCCCCCTCGTCCTCCACCGCTACGCCGGCTAATAAGTCAGCCCCCGCAGCGCCCACTCAACCCCCAAGCCCATGGCCAAGCCCGTAGCGAAAGGGACCTCTGCAGAACGAAGAGAAAAGCCGTCGCCACTTATAGTAATACAAGATAAACCTAAGTGGAGTATACTGTCCGACAGATTGAACTCCAAAAATGTACTGCCCAAAGGTGCAAAGCGCCGGTCAGGGCATCAGAACATTTATAAAAACTAATTTCCTGAACGCAGAGGTGACTAGTCATTAGAAATTACTTTTTAAACTTACGCCTTACTAGAGGATCGTAATATTCGTGTGTCGTTCGAGAACTCCCAAAGAAACTGGAGATCATACACATTTTAGACGATCTCAAGGCCCAAAATCTCCTGGTCCGGGAAGTTCATATGCAACACCAGACCGACAAAATACGATTCCTAGATCTGTGCCTTGTCATTCTGCACCTGTCTCCGGAAGGAAACGGAAATAGATTTTTTATTCAATATAGATTATAAACAATACTTATTGAAAGTCACTTTTTTCATTTACCATTGGTTCGCAAAAAAGAACCTCTGTCCTGGGAAGAACCAGCAAGAAACCAAACAGGACTAATTTTTTTAATAGCTTACAATCTTGTATGTTACAATTAACCATACAAAACAAATTAGAAATAGCTTGGTAGCAATCACCCCTCCCAGAGGTTATTACCATCCATAAATTCCTTAATATTATAATAAACCTTTTTATACAAACTTAGTTTAATAAAGTTTTTGAAATTTGTGTATGTCAAATTTTGTATATTTTCTGGGATTTTGTTGTAAAAGCGTATACATCGCCCCAAGAATGAATTACCACCCCAGTGGAGTCGAGTAACTAGTACTTCTAGCTTGTGTCTGTTCCTAGTATTTACAGAATGAATATCGCTTATTTTTGCAAAACTACTTTTATTTTTGTGTTCACGTACATTACATTTTCATATATGTATTGAGAGGCCAGAATTAATATATTAATTTCCTTAATTTTTTTCTGAGCGACTCTTTTGGTTTTAAATCATATATTGCTCTAAAGGCCATCTTCTATAAAACAAATATAACTGGTACACTGGTAAGACAAGGAGATATTCATCGTTCGGCGCATTGAAGCTCCCAAAATAGGGTATAGTTGGCCAGTGACACCGAACATCCAGCGCATTGAAGCCCCAGAAAATAGGGGCATCGTTCCCAGTGCTATCAATTCCAACTTTACGGCCACTCACCCAGAAATTGCTACACCAGGCCTAGGTACGTAAAATGCCTAGGTGATCACGAACTACCAACAGCAGCCGCACGCCCAAGACGTTAGAGCCTCTGAGCTGCGTTATTTGCGCGAGGAGGGACGTCCAGCGAACTATAGCGCGTGTTCCACAGCGCCACGACATAAACAGTACGGAGGTAAAAGCCATCCCAGACGTGCGGATTAGACCAGTTTGATGCGCTTTCGGCTGCCTCTTCTCTCTGTTGCCTCCCTCTTCCTCTCTATACCCTCTTCTGCGTACGCGTTTTTCGCGCCGAAAAAATGCACCGGCACTAGTCGACTCACGGCTATTCCCGCCCCCCTAGGCCCCCGAACTTAAGCCTTTCCCACAAGGCTCATCTCCCTTTGCCACCAACTTCTGGTGCGGTTCATTGGCAACATCAACATCGCTGATATATCCTCCTTGGCCCGCAAACTCCGTAGAGCAACCACCCCTCATGGCAAGCTCAACGCCACGTAAGCACAAAATACTGATTAACGCAATCTGGTTTTTCCAGTGCTCCTAAACACCTTATTTAAAACCTATAATGGTAGTACAACCGTTAGGTAGTATTAAACTATGCTCTCGGACTGTCGCGTTTTTAACGCAAACGGGATCAGGAACCAAAAAGAATAGATCAAACTCTTTCTGCGCAACCATGATGTATGTAGGGACACAGTATAGATATCTATAATATACTAGCTCTTTAGATTGCGTGTCCGGTGACCTACATCTTGCCCATACTTATTTAACAGCTATACCTATGTATGTGTAATGCATGTGTATGTGTATAATAGATATAGGTGTGGCAGCTGCGTCCGCCACACGTAATCGCAAATATATCATCGTTTACTCGACACGTGTCTTCATTTATTACAACCTTCATTGTACACCTTAAGGTGAATCCCTGACCAAAATGTTGCGAAAGTGCGTTTTTCAGACTATTATCTCATTAGTTATGAAAAATAAACTACATCTAAAAGTACATTATTAATGTTCGATATCTTATCATCACATTCCACTTTCTAATTTATTTTTATGTGCATATAAATACATTTAAAATCAACTTTTACAAAATGACTAAAATTCTTGATTACATGCATCTGTTGCTAAACGCAACGCTCTAATCATTTGAGGATAACACTAATGGATAGATAATTAAAAAATCTATATTCTCCACGTTTTATTTAAATTTTTAAGTTCGTTTTTTTCTCTTTTAATTGAAATAATTCCGAAAATTGTGTGACTTCTATGATAAAGGGGCGTGCGCAGAGTGCGGGCGGCATTACGCTGTATGCGTTAGTAGGAGGTGGCCGCGTCGCTGGTCGCCGCGTTCCGCATTTCGCCGCAAACATATTATTTGAGTACCTACCAACCGATGCGCTTACGACACGGTATATTGTAACTCGGCCGTATCTTAGAAATAAATATTACAGCCGTGCGGTACGTAAACATGCGATAGGGCTGCTGCCTCCAGTATTTTTACATTTGCCCATTGATTTATGTGTTTTATAACTCAATGCATTTTCCTACTTTGTGTTTCCATTTAGTTTTATGATTGTACTATACTAATATACTTTTTTATATAAACAAATATAATAGGTACTTTGTGAATTGATCAATAAAAATCTCTTTATGAGTAGATTTAATTAAAAAACCATGTTTATGTTTGAATAACAAATCGGTCTTATAAATTTGCGGCCGAAAAATATTCGCGCCTCGGCTGAGACGTACGAAATGCTTTATTATTAAAATTTTAAATATAAAAAAATTCGCATTATAATATGAAGCTTAATTAAAAATTGTTTTGGGAAACATGGACAAGTTGGAGTAAAGGAATATCTTTTACTTGGTTATAGATACCTGCAGCAACTTTACAATTTATATGTTTGGTTTTAAATGAAGTTTGGATTTATTATTTTTTTATTTCTATTCTATTTTCTGAAAGGGTCCTAGGAAAGGAATTATTCACCGCGCTGCCCCACTGCGTGTTGGCGAACTTTGCATGTCTTCGAAATATTATTTTTCTTATTTCTCAGACATGCAGGTTTCCTCACAATGTTTTCCTTAAAATTGCAATTACAATATTATTGTTGCCGGTGGGGATCGAACCCGGTTTGCTCGCACACTGTGAAAATTTTAGCAAGCGCTAACCATCTGAGCTACCACGGCTCCTCTCCTCTCGAGCTAGAGACTCTATTTTATTTATCGTCAGGCCTGTTGGTCTAGTGGTTAGTGACCCTGACTGCTATGCCGCAGAAGTTTGTGTGATAAGCACGATCATTTGTTCTGTGTCTGGGTGTAATTTATCCATAATATTTATGTATTTAGAAATATATAAGTATGTTTATCAGTTGTCTAGTACCCATAACACAAGCTCTGCTTAGCTTGGGACTAGATGGCGTTGTGTGATAGTTGTTATTATTATTATATTATTATTGTTGGGGTATCTGTATAGTTTTCTCATCTGGTTGGTTTTTATAAATATAAATTAAAATGAAAAGATAAATATACATAAATATCAATAAAATAAAATAAATACAAAAAATATACAAATAAATAAAGATCCAACCACATTAAATAAAAAATAGTCTCCTATCTTTCTCTCTATGTTTTGATCTCCTAAAACGAGTTTGAGTTGGTAAAATCAAGGCAAACTTAGGGTAGGGTTGTCAATTATTATTTTGATAATAAAACTAGTGAAATTTCGCGGTTTTATATGCGCAAGCGTTAACGTAGTTAGAATATAATATAACCTTTACGTTTTACATAAATATCCTAAAAAACTTATTATTTTAATATTTTACTAAGTACCTATAAAATTAACAAGTTTATTGCATTTTTATTTGAGTAATTTTTTATGCAATTTCTTTATCTACGTCTATTTTTAGGAACCTTTATTTAGTCTGAATCATACATAACACTATATTACTGATTTACTTACTTATACGTAGTTTTCTTTTTTTGCAGTTACAAATATCTTGTGAGGTTGAAAAAGGCAGTAATGAAAAAATAATAAGAATAATAATAATTGACGTCAGCCACTTCTTTTCATAAAAATTTCAGATCATTGTCCATTAGGTTGCAGCTTCACCGAACCACAACTTATAATAATAATAATAACAGTAATAATTATATTTATTTATTTATGTATATTTGTATTTATTTTATTTTATTAATATTTATGTATATTTATCTTTTCATTTTCATTTATAATTATATATTTATACATCCCAACCAGATGAGAAAACTATATAGATACCCAACACAGTAATAATATAATATTATTTTGTATTTATTTTATTTTATTGATATTTATGTATATTTATCTTTTCATTTTAATTTATAATTTTTATATATTTAAATATTTATATAACCGAACCACATGAGAAAATTATACGGCTCCAACGATTTTAGCGACGAATGCTTGGATTTATTTTTATAAAATGTCCTTTTGTCCATTTTTCAGGCAATAAAAAAACTGCTACAATATAAGAAGGTAAATTTCGTCAGACAACTAACTGTCGTTATAGCTCAGGTGGTATGTCGGTCGGGCGTGATATCGGAGTTGCGTGGTTCGCGTCTTGGCTTTGGTCCCGCTTTTTTTTTTCCTTTTTTTTTCAAGTTCCCTTCTTTTGTGAGAAAATCTATTATTTAAAACCCTTTTTTTTAGTAATTTTTAAAAATACGAAAATTTTAATATTGAAAATTTAAAAAAAATATATATTTAGTTACTAATGCTATATTTATTATTTTAATAATTACCTACCCAGTAGGTAAATATTAAAATAATAAATGTAGCATTATAAACAGTAAATCTCCCTCAAACTCAATTTACTAATATTGTTCCTAAATAAGGAATAGCAGATAAAAGATTAGTAGGTAATAACTATTGCTCCTCAAAATTATATTTGACCTCAAGGTAAAACATATCCTAAAATTCAGTAGCTAAATAAAATAATAATACCTACTATTCAAGTATATTTTCAATATGTAAGTAAATGAAAATAACAAAAATGAAGCACCATTACCATTAGCATGTAAAGTTCGAATCCATAATTAATATTTCGACAAATATTATAATTTACACTATAAAAAGCTAATTCAATATTAGCAGTATAGTATATAGTTAAAAATAATCAAAATAGTCATTTTTATTAATTAGATAATATATTATAATACATAATTCTAATAAAATGCAACTAATATACCGAATAAAGAAAATTAAAATACATTTATCATTGTACGCCGTGTCTATTTCCATAGAATAGTTCATTGACATTGAAAAAATAATACTACGTTCGTAGCAGTAGGTGGCGTCTTTTGGCGATTTCTTACGCGATATATTGTAGCGAGCGTCGACAGACCAAACGCTCAAGGTCGTTCGCTGGAGGTATCGCCTTAATGGACTTAAGTAAATTAATTAATTAATACAGTACAAATAAAACAGTACAATGTAGATGTTATGCTAGTACAAGAAACCTTCTTGAAAACTTAATTGCGATTTCCAGATCGCAAATTAAACCTTAGTTAGAAAGGATAGGTTGATCAGTCCAAAAGGCGGCACCTTGATCTACTACAAAATATCCTTGCACTGCGCACCGATCGACGAACCCCGTTAACTAACATAGAAGCTTGTAAAACTTCTATCTTATTTAACGAGGGAGGTCAGACATAGCTACCTTGCATATAGTTTCTCACAGAATACCGGGGTAAAATAGTAGCTTAATACTGCTGCGTTTCGTATGGTGAGTGTAGAGAACTCCTTTTCCTTTTTCCTGTAAACTCTGTTACTGGAAAAGAGGCATTCCGTCTTAGTCCTCACGGGCAACAACGCATCTGCACTTTGATTTGTAATCGAGGCTCTATTTAGATGTCTGTGGGCCTCAGCAACCACTTACCATCAGGTGAACTGTGTGCTAGTTTGCAAACCTATTCTAATTAAAAAAAGGTAGCTATGTCTGGACATCCGCCACATACCATCGTTTCGGCGAATCAACCGCCAAAGAAGCGCATTATATATATGATATAGATTCAGACATTTTAGGCCCCAGTGTCATAATAGCTGGAGACTACAACAGTAAGCATTCCTCCTGAAACTCGCCTGCAGACAACCCAAATGGCAATGCATTGTTCGATCTCACGGAGCGACTAAACTTCGATGTTACTGTTATGGTCGATGTTACGGTTATGAAGATGCGGCGTCTTGGTCTTCTTTCTCGTATTTTTTCAAGAACTTCGGGTAAACAAATGGTGTTGTACCAAAGGGCATTAATACTTCTTTGATCTTCAAGTGGGACTGTGTCAACGGGATCCGTGCGCGAGAAAAAAAGTGCAATCATTTTTTTTCCGACGTTCCTCACAAGATTACTAACCCGCTACCCATTTGCAGGACATCCTAAACGTAGCGATATTCAAAGATGTCCGTTTGTTGATAACATCCATCGAAACGATCCCAGAGCTTATCCTCCCAACTCGGTACCATAGACCAGGGGTCGGCAACCTGCGGCTCTTTGGATGTGAGCTATCCTTCAAAATTAATTTTATAAAATAAAATATTTAAAATCGTTCTGAATCGGTTAACGAGTAGGTATTAGGCACCATTTCTATCTCTCAGCCACTTGTATACTCCCTTTTCACCGCACCCCTCCCCGGTGATACGCGTTGTCACTGTCGTAAGTCCGTCGAAAGCCCGGAAGTTCTTGAATGTATATATTTCCTTTTTTTTCAAAAATATTTATTTATGCAAGTACTATGCTTGGCAAGAAAAAAATTTGTGGCTCTTTAAATACTTTGAAATTTTTTAAATTGTAATTTTGACTCCTCCGACTCAAAAGGTTGCCGACCACTGTCGGTGTCGTAAGTGGGGATAGAGGGAAACTGAAACAGGATATAGGCAGCAGCATTGTTCTTTCGCCATCCCTCCTTGAGGCGAATTAAAGCGCTACTCCTAGCTGTTTTTTACATTTTCATTAATTACAATTAAACCAGAAGATTATTACTCAGTGATTTTTTAAAGGAACCTGTATGTTGAGATTCTAAACCTAATAAAAAAAGAATTATTTTGATACATTATATCTAACGACTACGATTAATACAGACTTCCGGGCACCCTCGATAATTTTTTTCAATCAGTTTGTTGTTACACTAAATACAAAAAATTACTTTTAAAATAATAGAAACATGAAAACGAGTGATTTTTCTCGATATATGTGTATTTTTATTATTCTTAAAGTGCGGTAGTTTAAAAATGAAGATATTTTTAGCTCAGTAAATTACTGGATTTCCATTGTTAGCGTATTTATATTGTTGTAACTAACATGGTGGGTAATTAATTATTTTCATCCTATAAAGTCTGCGGGTACATTAATGTATTAGATTATGTCTAGTTATTTAAATTTGCTTATATTTATAACTAGAATGTAAAACTGTTTAAGATAATTATAAGAAATATAGATAATGTTTTATAATGTAAAAACTTACGGCTTAATATCCAATTTTATAAAAACTTGTAACGGAAACCACACAAGCAACGCCATCTGTAGTTTAGCACTGTTAAATTACAACCCTATAAAAGACAGATGTCGTCGGTTTGAGCGGCAGCGATAAGCGGCAGCTACGAGCGGCAGTCTTACTAAAACTGTTGAGTAGAGAATACGTACATGGAAGATAAATTGTGAGTAATAATAATTATTGTTATACCTTGTTATTTGTGAGTCGAAAATGTACATTGTTATTATTATGAATATCTATAACCTTGTTTAGATTTATGATATTTGATGCAGTTAATAAAATACATGATGTTACTTACGAGTACGTATTAAGCGACTTTACTTAACACCATTATGTGAGAGTAGAGCATAATCTCAACGCTTCGCTTATGAGACGTGTAATAATGATTACTTTATGAGGAGATGTATGTCATCAATAATTTTTATATAATAATTTTTATTATTAATAATTAATTTGCATTTCTGTGGTTTAGTTGTAGGAAGAAAGTATTTACTCCTTTAAAAAAAAACTGGAATTGGCTATTACGGAATCAAGATTGTGTAGAAATGTAATAGGTTTTTTATTAGTTGATATATCATTTTAATAAGAAGTAAATAGCTCCTAAAAACGTCACAAATAACGACTAGCGCTGCATTTTGCACAAACACGCAACTTAAGGGAATTGATAAATACTACTAAATGTATCAATGCCATTAATTATTCATTCAATAAAAACTATCAAAGACCACTGCTGAGCATACCCGGGGGGAGGGGTCACTCCATAGGTTACCTGATACGGGGGGATATTTGCCACAGTTGCCACGCTTGGTGGGCAGGTTGGTAACCGCAGTTTATTTTATTTTCTAGTCGTTATTAGGAAGACGCTGTTGCCTTTGTATTTCTCTGTCTCACCTCTTGCACACCCACCCACGGGACGATATGGGGTACTGGATATTCTTACACGCTACTACACGGTCTATTACTCAAACTTACTAATTAATATACACAGGAACCAGCGAACTACGAGTTCTCCTACAAAGTGAGCGACTACGAGAGTGGAAGTGACTTTGGCCACGCGGAAAACCGGCAGGACGATAAAGCAGAAGGGACGTACTTTGTCGTACTTCCTGATGGAACCAAACAGGTAGGTTGAAATCATACTCATCAGCTCTACAGCTTTGGAACCCGAGTGAATTCCACCTATCTATTTCTGCAAAAACAAATGCGAATAACATTGTATTTTAGTGTAGTAAGACACACTGAAATACAATATATAAGTTTTCACAGTACGCGAGCAATTTTAAGCGTTGATTTACCACGTGCTCCACGGTGAAGGAAAACATCGTGAGGAAACCTGCATGTCTGAGAAACAAAAAAAATATTTCGAAGACTTGTAGAGTTCTCTCATTTCTCTTACAGCCTATATACGTCCCACTACGTAGGACGTATATAGGCTGTAACTTTAACTTTATAGTAAGACAGTCAGCATTGTAAGAGGTTGTGAATGTTAATTCTTTCTTTACTGGGAACAAGACATTCCATCTTAGTCCTTAGGAGTGACAATACATCTGCATTATGATCTGGATCGTCATCGGATACAGGTGTATGGGCTACAGCACCCACTTGCCATCAGCTGGAACGTGTGCTCGTTTGTCACCATTCTTCTATAAAAAATTGAATTGAAAAACAAACTTACAGTCCACCTGATGGAACGTTGCAGGAATCAGTTGTTCACCTGCAACCAACATAAATAAGGAATTGGCCTCAATGAGGACTAAGATGGAATACCTCATGGCCTGTTATTATACTGGGTTTCTTCTACATTTTTCTACATCTCTTATACAGTTTAGATGTGGATGATAATAACCCCTGGGTAAGGTGATCGCTACCAAGCTGATTCTAATTTATTGTGTGCTAATTGTAACATATATGATTGCACTAGCAAGCTGTTATTTAAAAAAAATCCCGCTTGGTTTCTTGCTGGTTCTTCCCAGGATAGACGTTTTTTTCCGAATCAGTGGTAAATTAAAAAAAGTGACTTTCAATAAGTATTATTTAAAATCTATATTGAATAAAAAAGTGTGTTGCTATAATTTGTTAACAAACGAAAGTGTACAAACAAGTATATTTTTTTTAAACTTTGTCCTAAGCAATTAATATACCACGTTTTTCACCTACAATTTCTGATTCTGAGCTATGATCAAAATTTCAAGTCCCTAGCCCATCGGGAAGTGTTCGAAATTTGAATTGCAAGATTCCACCCGGAACGGCAGAAAAACTAGAAAGTGAAATGATGAAAACGTGGTAAAATTAACACATTTTCATGGCAGGTATTCTGTTCTTTCCAGGTGGTAGAGTACGAGGCTGATGAAGATTGATTCAAGCCAAGGATCTCGGTAATACCAGCCGACACTGCATCTAGCCGCGCAGGTAACGGGTCTTTTTGACACATTTTGACACATTGACACAGCTCTATAATCCTATAGAAAAGACGACACACTATTGTAAAATTTAATATTTATATAATTTAAAACCGGCAATATGAAATAATGGAATAAAAAATAAATAAATTAAAATTGTGTTTTACTCGTAATCGGTTTTATAATAAAAGAATATATTATTATAATCACAACATTTTCAAATATTCTTTAAAGTTACAGCCTGTATACGTCCCACAGCTGGGCACAGGCCTCCTCTCATTTCTGAGGTTAAGTAGATAAGCATGTTTTTACCCGGTTATTTTATTATGATATATGAGATGTTTAGAGATACTTAGTAATCAACCAAAACATATTAAAACAAAGTCTTGACACTGCTCCTGTCTGTCCATCTCAATCGATCATCAAAGTTCAAAAAACTTTATTAAACTAAGTTTGTATATATATTATAAGGAATTTGTAGATGATAATACCCCTGGGTTAGGTGATCGCTACCAAGCTATTTCTAATTTGCTATGTGTTATTTATTGTAACATACATGATTGTAAGGTATTATTTAAAAAAAATCCCCTGATTTTCTTGCTGGTTCTCCCCAAGAAAGTGGTTTTTCCGTACCAGTGGTAAATTAAAAAAGTGGTTTTCAATAAGTATTATTTATAATGTATATTGAACAAAAAGTTTCTCTTTCTGTACCACTATGAATAGAATACTTTAGAAATTATGAGTTACAGTAATAAATAGAGTTCCATTATATTTTGTTTTTTGTAATACAACCAACTTTAAAACATATTTCTTACCGTGTGTTGGTAATATTATAAATAATATAAATGGACATACTATCCCTTAGTCATCTTGGCTTTAATCGTAATACTTTAATGGTATTTGGAATTGACACTCACAATCAATCAAAACATGTCAAAAGTCTACTCTTTACTATTCTAGTCTACTCTTTCTTGATATTCGGATAAACTGTCACCGCAGAAATTATTACCAAGCTTAGTGATTTTTAAGTAGTGTTCTAGTTAGATAGGGCCAAGGGCTCGCTGTAAAGTTCACAGTACGTGAACGTGGTTAACCCGGGTTCGATCCCTATGAACCTATATTCGTTACCGATAGTTAATTATCTTAAATTCGATAATAATCGGCTGTTAAGAAAAACATCGTGATTGAATCTGCAAATTTGAGAAATTAAAACAATATATTTCGAAGATATATGCAATTCGCCAACATGAATTGGAGTCATTTCGTTGCCCTGCAGCCCTCTCAGGAATGACAGGAGACGTGTGCCCAGCTGTGGGACGTATTTTTTTCGGCAGTGCAGGTTCAAAAGGCGGACTTAATGCTAAAAGCGTTATCTGCCAGTCAACCTAAGGGTAGTGATAGCTAACAGTACAAAGGCAGAGAACATAGAAAATTACAGAAATAACACACTAAGTATCAATAGAATACTATACTTAGCGTATATAAAATATGTATAAAAAGTATGCTGGGGCTGAATCTGAATGACAGGGTGAGAATGTGTTGTTTGTAAGTTGATGTTGTGACTAGGATTAGGAAAGAAATCCTTCAGTAGTTTGGTTATGTAAAAAGAATGAAGGAGTAAAGAGTGACAAAGCAAATTAATATTGCAGATGTGAGCGGTAGAGTCATTAAGGCACGTCCTAGATGAAATTTTATTGACTAAAGTGGCGAAAACAAGGCAGATTAGAAGTACTAAACGAAAGTACTAAAGGAGGGGAGAGATGTGTGTCAGGATCGTACCAAATGGAAGTCCGTAGTCTCTGCCTACCTCTCTAGGTGACGGGCGTGAGAGTTTATTTTATTTTTATTTATTTATTGATTAAAACTACTTTTACGGATTTTATCGCGTTTTATTTATATTAATTAATATAGTTTCGGCGTATTTATATAATAAACGATAATATCCGTAAAGGTAGTTTTAATCAATGTATAGTGTTCGCGTAAATATAAGAAATCATTTATTTATTTATTTAAAACTTACACGAAACACTTTAAGCTAAAGGGTACATAGGGCTGACCTAATGCCATGTGGCATTCTCTGCCAGTCAATATATATATATGCTCATAAACTTCGTAAATTAATATCTGTATGAATAATATAATAAAATATATAATTTTTCAAAAATATGAAACAGAATCAGAAAAAGAAACATTTTTATTCAATGTAGATTATAACAATACTTATTGAAAGTCACTTTTTTAATTTACCACTGATATGTATATAGTATATAGTTTATTTCATGAATATTTGAAGTAAAAGGAAAAAGAAAAGAATAAGGGAAAATAATGTCAATTAGTAGTTGCCCTCAAGTAATGTTGTCGTAGAACTTCGAAGAGTTTTTTATTTGTGGCATTCTTAATATCATTGGGGAGGGTTTTCCAAAGTTTATGTATGTATGTACAGGGAATGGAACTTTTTATTCCTTCCTCTGTGGTGTCCATTGGAGGCAAATCTCAGACATGGTTTGGTCGCTCCTGTAAAATAGCATCATGCTATAAGCAGGAGTGCTACCAAGCCTGGGCTGACGCATCAGCGTCCCGGGATGTATACACCAGCGCTCTAAAAAAGAAGTATAATTCCGCCTCTAGGTCCTTCAAGAGTTATTGCAAGGCAAAGTCAGAGCACATAGGCAGAATTGACGAGAAACTAGTTCGCCTTCCTTCTGGAACCCGTGCATTCTGGTCTCTCGCCAAGGCTGTCCAGGGGAATTTTTGTCAGCCATCTTTTCCATCTCTGCACAGGGAGGACGACTCACTGGTCCATACCGCAAAGGAGAAAGCCGATCTTCTAGGCTCTTTCTTTGCGTCCAACTTAACTCTCGATGACGGTGGGAGTACGCCGCCGAACATCGCGCGGTGTGAGTGCTCCATGCCGGAAGTGCAGTTCACACGGCATTCGGTTCGCAAAGCACTCCTCTCCCTGGACATCCACAAGTCGATTGGGCCTGACGGAATCCCCTAATTGTGTTGAGGATGTGTGCTCCAGAGTTGGCACCGGTTTTAACGCGTCTTTTCCGGTATTCCTACTCCCTAGGCGTAGTCCCAAAATCATGGAAGACGGCTTTCGTCCACCCGATCCCTAAAAAAGGCGACCGATCAGACCCGTCAAACTACCGGCCTATCGCCATCACATCCTTGTTCTCCAAAACAACGGAGTCCATTGTAAACTGCCAGCTCATGAGGTACCTTGAGGATCACCAGCTGATTAGTGACCGCCAATACGGTTTTCGCCGTAGTAGGTCGGCTGGTGATCTTCTGGTCTACCTAACTCACAGATGGGCGGAGGCAGTAGAGTCCAAGGGGGAGGCATTGGCCGTTAGTTTGGACATTGCGAAGGCCTTCGATCGGGTTTGGCACAAAGCGCTTCTTTCGAAGTTCCCTTCCTATGGGCTTCCCGAGAAATTGTGCGATTGGATCACCAGATTTCTTGCAGATCGGGGCATCAAGGTCGTTGTAGACGGTGCAAGCTCCAATTGCAAGCCTATTAATGCTGGTGTTCCACAAGGCTGCGTGCTATCGCCAACGTTGTTTCTTCTGCATATCAATGATATGTTGCAAACCCTTAACATTCATTGCTATGCAGATGACAGCACTGGTGATGCTCTTTACACCAGCCGAGCCAATATTTCTCGGGAAAACGTCTCCGAGTGCCGGGACAAACTTGTGTCTGAAGTCGAGTATTTGCTGAACAGAGTCTCGGATTGGAGGCGACTAAATCTAGTCCAGTTTAACCCCCAGAAGACACAAGTTTGCGCGTTAACCGCTAAAAAGAACCCCTTTGCCGTATCTCCTCAGTTTCAAGGCACTCCCCTTATTGCCCCAGCCAGTATCGGAATCCTCGGCGTCGACATATCGAGTGACGTGCAGTTTCGTGGTCACTTGGAAGAGAAGGTCAAATTGGCCTCTAAAAAGCTTGGCGTGCTCAGCAGAGCGGGACAGTATTTCATGCCGGCACACCGCCTGCGACTTTACAAGGCGCAGGTTCGGCCGCACATGGAATACTGTTCCCATCTCTGGGCTGGGGCTGCCCAGTACCAGCTCCTTCCACTTGACCGCATCCAGCGCAGAGCGGCTCGAATCGTCGACGACCGAGTGCTTTCCGATCGGCTCAATTCACTGGCACTGCGAAGAGATGTTGCATCTCTTTGCATTTTCTTTCGCATATACCATGGAGAGTGCTCTGAGGAATTGTTCGGATTAATCCCAGCCGCCAAATTTCGTGAACGCACTACGCGGCAAACGTCCCGATACCATCCACACCATCTGGATGCTTGGCGGTCCACCACTGTACGTTTCAAGAGGAGTTTTCTTCCGCGTACAACCTCTCTGTGGAATAGTTTACCACCAGCGATATTTCCGGACCGATACGACCTGGGGACCTTCAAGAAAAGAGCGTACTCCTTTCTAAAGGGCCGGCAACGCACCTGCAATTCCCCTGGTGTTGCGGTTGATCATGGGCGGCGGTAGTCACTTAACATCAGGTGAGCCGCATGCTCGTTTGCCCCCTCTTCTATAAAAAAAATGTAATACGTACAATGCTGCTGGCCGTATGAGAACGCCTAAAGTCACTCAGCGAGCTATGGAGCCAGAGTCCTATGCTCGGGGATTCTTTGCTGTGATAAAATTAGAAATGAGGATATCCGCAGTAGAACCAGACCAACAGATTAGTAGGCTAAAGTGGCAATGGGCAGGCCATATAGCTCGAAGAACTGACAACCGATATGAAAAAATTTTTGGGAGTAGCAGCTTCGTACCGGTAGACGCAATGTAGGACGTCCCCACACTAGATTGAGTGACGACCTAGTAAGACATGCAGGAAAGCAATGGATGCAAGTAGCTCAGAACCGTGCTTTGTGTCATTCCTTGGGGGAGGCCTATGTTCAGCAGTGGACTTGTGAAGGGCTGTAATAATATTGATGACGTATAAAGCGTAACATCAATTAAGACATAACTCTTAATAAGCCCTATACACTTTCATAGATGGTATGACTATTTCGGCACAGGAGGCCATCTGCGTAGGTTGAGCCTAGTACCTATTTCTGTCACTGACTGCCTCGTTGGTCTAGTGGTTGTAATAGTGTGGCTGCTGATCACGAGGTCCCGGGTTCGAATCCCGGGCCGGGCAAAAACTATCAGTTATTGAGCTTTTCCATCACGAAATTCTCAGTATCTGCCCGGAGTTAGTAAGTTGGCGGTGTCTCATCCCCGTTCCTCGGAAAGCACGTAAAGCCGTTGGTCCTGCGCCTGATCTCTCTCCAGTCATGTCGGCTTACCATCTATCAGATTATGAGAGTGAGGGAATAGAGAGTGCACCTGTGCTTGCGCATACACTTGGGCACTATAATCCTGTCCTGCACCGATGGCTATTCTTCGTGACCGCCGTTTGTCACCTTTATTTTATAAGAAATTTGGTTGCTAGTAGAAAATTATACCAAAAAGCCGTTAACATCTTGAATAAATATGAGCATCGGTTCGATTCGGTCTGGCTACACCATCAACTTCCCATGAATGTTATATTTCTAATTAAAAAAAGTTATAAAAAATAATATATAAAGTAAGTCAATAAAAGACTTACTTTTTTAATTAGTGAATTCACTAACTTTTATGCGCAACGATTATGAGCAAACAAGCACAGACACTCACAGAGAGATATTTTTAGAAATAGTAGAAGTGAACTCTATGGACCTCAGAACGTCTTTTTAACGGAGATAATATATTAAAAAGTCTTTCAAATGTTGGAACCATAACAATGATTTCCATATATTCCGATATTATATCATATACCTTTAAAGATGCATCCGTGTAGAAACCTAACTTGATAGTTTCTTTTAATGATCACTTCATTATCTAATCCACCACCCTTCATCACAATATCTATCGATGGATCCCAGAAATGGTGACCCTTATAAGGATTTTTAAAGTTCACAGCCACGTTTCCTCTTAATTTTGCCAAGTACACGACTTCTACCTCTAAAGCACCCTTATTTGCTGACAGTACCGCGGTCACCGCCTGCCCAGGCAGCAGTTCCGTCTCAACACCACTTGTGGTTCCAATCGCAATAGTTTCAGATCGCTCTTCACTTTCACCCCAACTAGTTGTATATGAGAAACCAGTCGTACCCATCATCTTCGCAAACATCACGTTCATATCATATTCAATTTCCTGAGAAACCGTCGTCTCTTTGCTTTTGGTCCAACTTGTCGAAATCGTATTTTCCACTGTTTGACTTATCCCTGTGTTTACCTTAATCGTCTTATTTGAAACGTTATCGAAGTCGTGAGACAACACTATTACAGGTTTCTTCGTTATTGTCTTTAATCTTGCTGATTTGACAGTCAAAACTCGCGATATCCGTTCCCAGTTATATTTTCGGAAGAAATCTCCCCAGGGTGTCAGACTTTTTAAGTAAAGATTGCTGGGAGACCAATGGTAGTGTCCCTTTACAGCCTTCCTTATGTTAGAGTTTCCAATATTTAATAATTCAATTTCCCGATGACCAATAACGTCGACTCCGAAACCAGAATTTATATTTAATGAGATATTCGAATCAACTTTTTTGCGGCAACTATAAAAAAAAATCAGTGCTTCAATAAATGTGTCATTTTATATATTATAAAATTACATTGAATAAGACGTGCACTACATAAGAACTTATTGGTTTCTAGTCTTAAAACCCACTCAATTTTTTAAGTTTATTATTTTTATCAGTTTATCCCTGCCCCTTGTATCAAAATTTATTCTGTTAAAATTTTTTTATAGAGATGTGTAGTAACTAACGAACCAAAGTTTATTTTATGATTTCAATATACTTTTATATTTTGGTTATGCAATTTCTTAAAGATAAATGTGTTACGAACTTAGAAAGGCCTTTTAAAAGGCAAAACTGGTATTGGTTAAGTGATGACCCATAAGTTTTACTTACAAACTCATTAAAAATAAAATAATATAAAGTTAAGTATTTTAATCTGAACTATCTCACGTCGAGTTTTAGTTAGAGTTTTCCTGTCAACGAAATTGTGCCTAATCTCTCTCATTGTCAGGTCGTGTCGGATTGGCATGTGAGTAGGGTTGCCAGATGTCCAGTATTTAAGCCTACAGTCCGGTATTTTCGAGGCCTGTCCGGTAAAATATAAATGGTCATACCGGACAGAACAATGTCCGGTATTTTGAGGAAAGTCGGTACTACTGGTCACAAGCGCCTACAAAAGTAGGCATATGAAATCCCTAAAACGCAAAACTCGCGCGTGCGCTCCTCGCTCGCTGTTTGTATCTGCGTCTGCGGGCTCTCACTTCACCACTGTATACCCGTCTCACTCACTCGTACTCGCTGCCTGCGTCCACTCCCCCACCCCGCGCGTCCGGTGTGTTTTGTTTTGATTTTTCGAGTTTTGTTTACCTAGTCGATAATTAGATTACGCAACGTTAGGGAGTGTTTACGCAGTTGACCTAAGTACCTACTCGTTGAAACAAGCAAAGTTGTTCGTCGTAGTTGAGTGTATGTTTGTGTTTTTGACTGTTTGTTGAGTTTTACACAAAGCTAATGGAAAATGCAGGAAGAAGAAGCTTTCACCAGTTCTGCAACACCGTCAAAGAAAATAAGACGAATGTGCCATTATAATAAAGACTGGGAAAATAAATATTCTTGGATAACTAAAGCCAACGTCGACACTAGAGCTTACTGTAAAATTTGTAGAAATGAATTTGCTGTGGCTGAAGGTTTGAAGGGGGTGAACCAGCATGCCTCTACAAAAAAGCATAAAGAGGCGGAAAGTGCGCAAGCCAAGTCCCAAAGAATGGACTCTTTCTTTACGCCTAAAGGAAGCGCACAGAGTGAAAAAGTAAGCCTTGCCGAGTTAGCAGATATTTTTCACTCTGTAAAACATCACATCTCCTATTTGGCTCAAGATTGTTCATTAAAGGTCAGAAAACAAACCATCACAGATTCGGAAATCGTGAAACAAATGACCGGAGGGCGCACCAAATGCACTGCCATTGTGAATCAAGTTCTGTACCCTTATTCAATGGAACTGGTCCAAGAGGATTTGAAAGAAGTCATGCCTTTTTCCGTCGCTACTGATGCGTCGAATAAAGGAAACAAGAAGTTGTTCCCAATTGCCGTTCAGTATTTTACAGCAAAATCTGGAATGTGCCGAAAAATTTTAGATTTCTACGAAGATCCATTCGAAGACTCGCGATCTATAAAAAATCACCTGTCCAAAGTCTTAACAGAAGCAGATCTTTCTTGGAGCAGAGTAACGGCGTATGGAGCAGATAACGCTTCTGTTAATAATGGAGTGAATAATTCGGTGTACCAGAAACTGAAAGAGGAAGAGAATAGTAACATCATCGCTGCCCATTGCAATGATCATATAATTCATAACTGTGCCAAAAATGCTTTAAAGATGTTGCCAGTTGACGTAGAAAACATCGTTCTGAAAACATTTTCAGAATTTTCCCATGCAGCAAAGAAGAGACAAAACCTGAAAGAGTGCTTTGAATTTTATGAAAGTAAATTCAAAGAGGTCCTTCGCCATGTACCCACTAGGTGGTTAAGCTTGTTCAAAGCCCTGGATAGAGTTTTGTCATCGTGGGGGCCGTTAAAAAAATACTTTCTCGAACTAGGCGTCAATAATTGTTCACCGGCTATATGGGCTATTATAAAAGACCAAAAAGATAATCCCACAACAGAAACGAACCCAACTTATACCGAACTCTATCTATACTTCACGCACAACTTCATGGCGTCATTCCAGGAAGTGTTACTATTACTGGAAAATAACGACACATTAGCTTTCAGTCTACACAATAATATGACACAATTCCGGGACACAATAGTGAAAAAAAATTATGATGAACACTTCGGAATGAAAGTGCGTATGTCCATAAATAAAAAGTACCTATCGGATGAAGAAACTCAGGAGTTTAAAAAACTCGCCTTGATTGCTTATCAACGAGCTGTTGCTTATTTGGAAAAGTGGTTCCAGTTCGAAAACTCGGTGTTCAGAAGCTTCAGTTGCTTGGACCTTGAACGCGGTCTACCAACTCTGGACAAACTAATTAAATTGTGGACTCTAACTAGAAGCAACGACACTCCACCTGAAGCACTCTACTCAGAGTTGGCTATACTTAGTAGTGTTTACCAGTCCCTGGAGGGAAAGTCAGTGGATATGTGGTGCAGCTTTTTTAGTAAAGAATCAGCGCCAAATCTTCTCAAATTGGTTCAACATGTATGCAGCATTCCTGTATCGAACGCCTTCGTCGAGCGCATTTTCAATGTGAGATATACCAATGAACGAAACCGCCTTGGTCTAGAGACTGTGAAAAGTGAACTGTGTGTTTTTTTCAACATAAACTCGAGCTGCACTGATTTTAAAGAACGTGTTGTATCAAATAAAACACTATTGAAAGCGGTTGCGTCAAATGCAAAATATGTTAAAAAGAAGTAAGTAGGTACTACCTAAAAGTAGTACCTAGGTACAGTACAACATACATAAATTAGTTTTAGAACAATGATTTAACTTTATTATTTGTTCATTGGAAGTTCCTATTATTTTTGTTAAACATACCTATCTAGTTTTAGGTGATTTCATTTTTTTCTGAAGTTCCTAACTTTATTTTGTTAAGTAAGTAGTAGATTATAATATTAATACCATTGTTTAATAAAGACTTTCTCAAAGTAAGCATATTCTTGGCGACTTTCAATAGCCTCGCGATCGCCCCCGTCACTACATCAGATTTGATAGACCGCAGATCCTCGCTAAAGAACACCGATTCCTTCCAAGGATGATTCGCGAGGCTATTGAAATCAAAAAACATCCTAATTTCAATAGAGAAGATGGCTGGGTGCTACCATCTGCTTGGGATCCTATAATAAATAAAATTAAATCCCAACCCTAGCATACAACTGCAAGACTTCAAGATACCATAAGTTCATACTGCATAGATCGGAACAAAAGTTAAATTTTAATCTATGGTAACCGCGGTTAACTATGACATATGGACGTTGAACATCTCAGTCTTGCCCGTGACCATGAGTGCTGTAAAGCATTCGAAACGTCGGGTATTTAAAAAGTTAAATATACGCGATAAATTCCGTAAAAACTAGTATTATTTCAATGTGTAGTGTTCGCGTAAATATAAGAAATCATTATCGTGACCAAAATTCTCTCTGAAGGATGTTATATATTGATTTAAATAAAATTTCTAATTTTGCTGCCTCAGCTCTTAAAAACTACGGATTTTGCAAATATTTGTGTAAAAATATAAATTATTTTTCACAATCAATTAGTAATAGTTGTTCTTGGCCTTGCAGTAGCTTCTTTACTATCAGATATAATAAACATACCATAATTTTGAGTTTTGAGACTGATTAGTAAATTAGTATATACTCTCTCCAAACATCTAGACTGACTAAAACCTTCATTTAATTTACGAATAAAGACTTCAATCGGACATTACTCGTAACGAAGAAATTCGATACATTCTGAAGTTTTATTACAATAAATTAATAGTGAAAAAACCATTTTTAAAAACAAGCATTAATTTGAATGCTCTAAGAAAAGAAAATAAACTTTATATTAAATTGAACCCATCAAGTTATTACGTTACTAAGTTAATATGTTATAAAGGTTTGTCGCGAGATATACCTGTATAAATAAACAAGAATACAAAACTTTACTTCATATTGACATAGGTAGGTAATTCTAAGAAAAAGAATAATGCTTTTTCTAAAATTGGAAAATCTCGCAACAAGTTTTTATATCATTTTGATGGGTTTGAATTAATTATTCTAAAGTTTACGTTCTTCTTATATGAGCATTTAAATAACGAATGTTTTAAAAATTGTTTTTACTATTTACTCATAAGTAATCCAAGTTGCAGTTGTGTCTCTCGGTTGTATAGCTCTGTAGTTCAGGCACAGCTTATTAAGAAAAGTTTGTTAAAACACCAGCTATCGTTCGAATTTCTTATAGCCCAGATATCTTAGGGTAAATCCTCCCTTGAAAGAGAAAGGGCCATGTCAAGGTGCAGACTTTTATGGGCTCAAGAAGAAGAAGAAACATAAAAGTAAGAAATGCAAGTTTATAAACTAAATTAAAATAAATTAAAAAGGATAAAACAACTTTAAAAGCAGTTCTGCTTCGTAAACATCGTCGCTTTTACTTTTAAAATATATTCTGTTCGAGAATTGTCTAAAAGTCACAACAACGCTGGTGCCGAGTTTTACTCAGCAAATGCAAACATTAGCCTTTGTTCATGAACATCAAATGAGTTTAGTGCACGCCGCACACTCGTTTCGTCCGAAATATTAGGAAGATAAAATTTAAAATGAAATTTGCAAGTGGAATATAATTTTGCGTTCTTACAGTTTTATATTGCAAAAAAGTAGTTAAAAATATTTATTTATTTATTATACAACTCACGGTCGAAAAGAAAACTTTTTATTCAGTTTTAGATCTATTTTGAACAAACCTAAATTCGGTTCGTAAAAACAAGTCCTTCTCAACAAAGAACCGATAAGAAACGCTTTGTGTGGTAGCATGACTGTTACAATTTCATTTACAAATATTCTAAAAATATTAGTTTTGATATCCACATTGTCTCTTGGGTGGATTAGGAGAGTGCGATTGTGGAGAGTGACTGAAACAGGAGATATTTGGAAGCATGTTCCTGATGAAAAATAAAAATAATAAAAACTGTAGCTGCCAACCCACGCCTGTCAAACGTGGCAACTATGGCCAAATCCACCTTGTGAGACAATCCATTCGGGAGGCCTATGTTTAAAGGTGGATTTTATAGGCTGTAACGGATCTTCTTCTTTAAGTACCTCTCCATTACTGAAGGTCGGCAGTCATCCTCTTAAATTCTTCTTTGTTCAGGGCTAGCCTGAACAGATCTTCTACTTTATTTACCCCGGTCCATTTCCGGATGTTACAGAGCCAGGAAATTTTCCTTCTACCAACACTTCTTTTATCCGCTACTTTGCCCATCATAATAGTTTGCAGCAGTTGGTAACGTTCATGGCTTAGCACGTGTCCTAGGTACGCAACTTTTCTCTGTTTAATAATTTTAACAAGTAGAGGCTTATTCCTTTTCATCTGCTGGAGGACCTCAGTGTTGGTAACTTTGTCTGTCCAACTTATTCGGATAGTCAGATTTAATTTTATTAATTTCACACATAATTTTCCTCAGTAGACTGATCTTTTCATACAAGGCGTTTCTAACTACATTTGAAAGGTGACAGAGCATTTTGATAAATAACATTTCAAGCGATTTAGTACGGGATCTCTTCCGCATACCTGAGTTACGGCCCCAATATATATATATATATATTGTACATTTATATAATAATAAAATGTGATTTCAGTTGCGACAAATCTTATCGGCACAGGGTGCAAATTCAGAAGGTTAACTTACATCCTAGTCTATCGTGACAAATTGCACTGTGTTACAAATTATTTTTTTCTGATCTTCAATCTTCCCAAATTATCCCTTTAAATGAAAACTTAGGATTACTTGTATCACGCATACATTTTTATCACCTAAATCACAAACACTACCATTATTTTTAGACCAATTTGTAGAGCCAAGCTGCTTAAATATATGCAGCTGGAGCAAGAACAGGTCAGCTTGCCCCTGAGTGCTAACATCGAATAAGGTAAGTTACGAGTAAAAAGGGTTTCCAGCTCTCCTCACTCCCCGCACGACACACGGCAGTACCAATATGATGCTGGTATTCTGTGCTACTAACCGTGGTTCCCTGTTGCCATAAATGCTGTCAAACACAAGAAACGTTGAAAATTGAACAGTTACAATTCAACGTGATATATTTGATGATTTTTGAACTTTAAATAAAAAGATGACGTTTATGATAACACTGTATGTTTTTCACGCGATATCTTCGTCTAACTGTGAAGCTATTTTGATTTTTTTATTAGATGATTAATACTTTTGGAGTGGTTCCAAAGGTATTTAGAGAAAAAATTTAAACCCCTAATGGTGGCAAACCAGGAGATGAATTTTAATGTAACTATTAAGAGGACATTAATATCAACACAAAACAGTAAAAAATAAATTTTAATAAAAAGTAAAAACCGTCCTTAAAGAACTAAAAAAAAATCATCATTCCCACCGCACCGAATTCAGAATGCGAAATTATTTATTTATTTTTGTTCGTTTATTTCGATATTGTACCATAATAAATACATGCAATGTTAAAATCTATCTAACCTAGTATAATCTAGAATCAAATTTTTAGATCGTAGAGCTTGGCACAGCCTGAGAAGAACATATAGTCAGGCATCGTGTTTGATGTTGTCAGAAAAGCCGACATAAACCACAAATTGCTAGGGTTGCCAAAATGGGAATAATAAAAAATAAACAACTGATGTTATTTTATTTTACTATTACTTTTTTTGTTGAAAATAGTGTTGAGATATAATAAAACTAGGTTATAGGACTCACAGTTCTTATACGGCACGTGAAGTGCGAACCATTTATTTGAATGACAGATCTACTAACAGGACTACTAACAGCCTCTCGAGAACTTTCCTCCCGCGTCTCGCTCCGCACCGCACCACACGATTGCCACGTCTACACGCCTTTGATGATCGGCTGTGGTTTGGGTTAATCTTGAGATTATATTTGAATGTCAGCCTAAGCGTGTGTCTACTTGGATTGCTCTCAATAGTTAAAAGAGTTAAAATGTTTTTTCCTTCTTTTCTCTGAACTTTGTACATAGATCGGACCAAAAATTAATAATTTTAAGCTTATGGTAGCACCGATTAATCAAAACTAAGCAGCTCAGTCGCCCAATTACTATGGATACTGCAAATTTCATAAAACGTGGGAATATTAAAAAATCTGGGTGTGGTTTTGTCGTCGACCCGTTCGTGTGTTTTACGAGAATACGTTTACATAACGCCAAAATTTATTCTTAACGGAAATTACAACTATATGACGCAGCGAACCGACCTCAGAATTGCAGCTCTCCCCCCTTCCGCCGCTTAAGACTAGTTACAGTCTTCATACAAAGTAACGAATTCTTTTACCCTTTAGCTATCGAGTGGTGTTAAAAAAATATTGGGTGTAGATGATAGAAACGTAGCTGCAATACCAAACTGGATAGCTCAATTTTGTTATCATCAGTTTTCAGAATTGTCTACCACTATGGGAACAGATTTAAAGACGTATTCACGTCAAAAGTTGTTTGACTAAGCGTCATAAAAACCGTAATAATCTGGTTTCATTTTATGTGTAGTCTTGGGAAAATAGTAGATATTGTAAATGAAAAATCCCAAGAAATATGAATAACGCTTGTTTGTGGGTATCAGTACTTCATTCTTCTGCCGCCCAGCCGAGCTAGCATGGCCAGGAGACAAAATTTTTATCCCCGGATTATATCCCCTGACAAGAGATAAAATAATCTTATCCTTATGCCAGAGTTTTATCCACCCTGGGAGCATGGGTCTATGGTGAATATAATATCCACAGTAGATAAAGTAGGAGATAAACTTATCCCCGCAATTATTGTTACTATAAGAAAATTACAAAATACAGTGAATTTTGGTTATAACGACGGCGGAGGGACCACTTTAATGTTGTCGCTATATCCGGAGGTCTCTATATCCGAAATAATAAAAAGTCATGTACATATTTACTTATCATTTATTTAAATATGTTTTACACGGGTGTTTTGTGATTTTTCTTTATTTTCAGGGATTTTGATTCAAAACACTCCATAACTTAAGCGCGGTTCTTCCACATCGTTGATATTGTAGAATGTGAAACTCCAAATTGTTTATACAGATCAACATTGTTTTCTCTATATTGCAGTCTCGAAATGATGTCCACTTTTTCTTTAACAGTAAATGTACGTCTAGGGGCCATATTCACAAGTTTTAGAAACACTGTTCACTCACTGGAATTGCTATGTAACTGATTCACAAGTTTAACTTCGTAAACATGCTTGGTAGTCCTACATACAAACAAAGCTTTAGTTTGACCATCTATGAATGTAAACAAAGGATAAGAAAGCTTAATAGTTTTATGAATGAGTCATTGTGCCTTTGCCGACTCAGTCGCAATATCCGCAAGGGATTTCTAGGAATTGGTCATAAATGGTTCTTAAAAACAAGTCCCTATACCCGAAATTGACGCTATAACCGAATTCGCTACTACCGAATGAATTTCTTACGAAAGTATTCTTTAAATTCAAGGGACGTAAGTTTGACCTCGCTATAACCAAAAAGTCGTTACAACCCAGGTCGTTATTAATGAAATCCACTGTACATCAATATTGATGTCTACTCTACGAAATTAAAAGTCACAGTCATTATTTTTTATCTTTGCCCGTGATTGTGACAATGATTTCAAAAGGAAGGATAGGCCCATCTAAATATTTTACTCATAACTTTTTTATACAAGAAAAAGTAGCGCATCTGTCATAATACAGACGTCATATCAAAACACGACGTAACCAGGGTCGGATCTCGCAGTATAATTATCCTAATTGTACCATTGTTTCCATAGTCTGTATTATGTAGTATCGTATTAATACTAAGCGAAAATACCATAATTTTACCAAAAGGTCAACTTGTATTATTATTGGGTCCTTTTACATTTTAGTATCAACCCTATGTTATCGAGAATTTCTATATTGTACATGAGTACCGCGTTTTTTTAATAAAATTAGAATTAGCTCCCTTTCTGGTCAATCGATGATCTATCGATGCATTTATGTTGCATCCTTGATACAACTATAATAAGGCGCTACCACGATAAAAACTCTATGCTCCAGAAGCAATCGGTTTGAAAACAGAATTTCAAAATATTTTATGAATCAGTTTTTCAGATTCAAATAAACAGATATGGTTTCTTTTGTACTCTTTTCGTTTAAGCCTTATTAAATATAAAATATATTAGGTACCAATATTCAAAATTTTACTTAAAATAAGTTCTTTAGACAAAAATTAAACAGAAATAAAAATAAAACCGTCAGAAAACGAAACGTATAGACAAACTAGATGCGTGACGCCAAAACCCCGGCACATGGGAAAAAAGAAACATGAAACGTCAAACGTGATATAATTTTTTTTAAATATTATAATTTTATTTTCCATGTACAATGTTTTTGAGGTTCTGAATCCAACCCTGGCCTATTCTTGGTAACGTAACTAAACTAACTGTAAATAAAACTTTAAACATGCGTTTATATAACAATTTAATTGTAACAAAATTAATATAACGTTATACCGATGACACGATATCCTATTTTTATTTAAATTTTTGTATCGTAATTTTTGCATTCTTTTACCACGCAGCTAGACATATTTATGACAGGCAAATCTGTACTGCGCGCGCACCGCTGATTTGCGTTGGCCCTAAACTGTAATTTTAGGGCCAACGCACTGGTCCGTTTTAGTTGTTCGGTCGGCCCGGTCCTTACGCTGGTAATATATGTCAATGGATTTTGACGGTTTATAGTGTTTGTTTTTCAATAAACAAATAATATAACGTTTTCTGTTCTTAAAATAGATTTATTTACATTAAAGTGAGTGCCAAATAATAAGTATGTATTATCACATAAAATTTTGTAAAGTAACTATTGTATTATATAAAAGCGAAATGTAAACTTAACTAATTTTCTCTAAACGTCTTTATCTTTATAAAGAATTAATATTATATAATGATCTGTTGCTCTATATTTATCGCCAATTTCTTATTGTTCTCATACAGTCAATACATATTTGGCCTTATTTTTCCGAGTATAGATGAACGGCTCAAAGAGGATAATAATCTTTTGTGTAAGCAAAATCAATTACATCGTACACAGAATACCCACCAAAGTCATAGATATAAAATCAAAAGGATGAAAACGTAATCATACAAAAATATTTTAGTTGAAGTATGTATTTATTAATGTTCTCCTTTTGTCTTTAGTAATTTTTAACATCCTGGTTTGCTCCACAAATGTAATGAGTTGTCCTTTGGTTGTTCCATTGGAATTTTGCAATTTACAAATTAAATTAATGTTTAGAAAACAAGCGTGCCAATAGTAATTATGTATGTGAAGATATACTCAAATATAATGTAAATATATATACAAAAAACAACTTTGATGTTGCATGATATTGTAAAGTGTTGCATTAACATAATATATTAGTTGTTAAGCTTTCTCTGAACTGTGGTGGAGTACCATGTTAATGCCCAAGCTTCAGAATGTGCTTTTGAGATACACATTTGTTCTTTCAATTCAATGCCAGTTGGTAGGTGTATTTTACTGTAGAACTATTTGGCAGCTTTAAAATGTGGAGTCATCAGCAAAGCTCTGATGATAACACCGAGCCCCTGAAAAATGTTTGTTTCTATTAATGCTTTATTATAATATAGGTGTCATTTAATAGCTGCTTAATGTAATTTCAGATTTTCACAAAGATTTAATTTTAATTGAAAAATTATGAAGCATGAAGAACGAAAATCTAATGATTTCAAACAAAACAAAGAATAAATAATTTTATGATCATGAGTCTTGTGTTATTTGTATTCCTAATATTATGTATATTAGTCTTTATAATATTTAACAAGCTTTGCTAAAGAGTTAACATATTTCTTAATTTAAACGTTTGAATTGTAAATTTACAAAGTTTGTCTTTATTTTAAAACATTAGACCTAATATATAGTATAAACCAATTCTAATATCATACAGATATTTCATTTTTGATTTAACTTTGGAGTTGTTGAATATGACTTGATCATGGACTCGCCTTGGATATTTTTCATTAATGTCAATGAGGCGGCACTCAACATCCACATCCTATGTAATTTTAAATCATGACATTGAGCTATTGAAACTCAACAGTTCAATGATTAAGGGGGTGATCTTTAACCTGGACGACAATGGTCTCATGGGACCCCCTGGAAGACTATTGTGGTACATACACATTACGGCTATTTCTGGGGGAGAGGAGAATATAATAATACTATTCTTTATTTAGAGAAAAACTTGATTATTAGGTTTTATGTTTTTTTAAACTCTAACTTGTGTGCTATCACCAATTAAGCAATAATTGTAGATCGCCTTTTTCTTGTACTTAATACCAGTCTGGAATGGTAGTTGAAATATATCAAAATGGGTGCAGTCAATAGCCCCAAGAATATCTGGCAGACCATGCTTTGCTAGGTATCTTCTAGAATTCTAGATATATTTTGTCTTGCTTTTTCTACGCCCAGAAATGATATTCCAAAAGGATAATTTTTTCTTTCCTTTGGCCCCATGCTACGGACGGAGGGATATATGGGATATACTTCTCTTTGCCCTTGTTGTCGTACTCTGGCATAGGAAAAAGATAATTTTAGCTCTTGTCAATGGATATAATCGGGGGATAAAAAATTCTCATGCCCATGCTCGCAAGGTGGATAAAACTGTAATAATAAATGTTTTATTTATATCGATAAAATCCGTAAAGGTAGTTTTAATAAATGTATAGTGTTCGCGTAAATATAAGAAATCATTTATTTATTTATTTAAAACTTACATGAAACACTTTAAGCTAAAGGGTACATAATACGTACAATGATGCTGGCCGTATGAGAACGCCTAAAGTCACTCAGCGAGCTATGGAGACTCTCTCCATAGCTCGCTCGCTCGCTATGCTCGGGGATTCTTTGCTGTGATAAAATTAGAAATGAGGATATCCGCAGTAGAACCAGACCAATAGATTAGTAAGCTAAAGTGGCAATGGGCCGGCCATATAGCTCGAAGAACTGACAACCGATGTGAAAAAATTTTTGGGAGTGGCAACTTCGTACCGGTAGACGCAGTGTAGGACGTCCCCACACTAGATTGAGTGACGACCTGGTAAGACATGCAGGAAATCAATGGATGCAGGTGGCTCAGAACCGTGCTTTGTGGGGGAGGCCTATGTTCAGCAGTGGACTTGTGAAGGGCTGTAATAATATTGATGACGTATAAAGCGTAAAATCAATTAAGACATAACTCTTAATAAGCCCTATAAACTTTCATAGATGGTATGACTATTTCGGCACAGGAGGCCATCTGCGTAGGTTGAGCCTAGTACCTATTTCTGTCACCGACTGCCTCATTGGTCTAGTGGTTGTAATAGTATGGCTGCTGATCACGAGGTCCCGGGTTCGAATCCCGGGCCGGGCAAAAACTATCAGTTATTGAGTTTTTCCATCAAGAAATTCTCAGTATCTGCCAGAGTTAGTAAGTTGGCGGTGTCTCATCCCCGTTCCTTGGAAAGCACGTAAAGCCGTTGATCCTGCGCCTGATCTCTCTCCAGTCATGTCGGCTTACCATCCCATCGGATTATGAGAGTGAGGGAATAGAGAGTGCACCTGTGCTTGCGCATACACTTGGGCACTATAATCCTGTCCTGCACCGATGGCTATTCTTCGTGGCCGCCGTTTGTCACCTTTATTCTATAAGAAATTTGGTTGCTAGTAGAAAATTATACCAAAAAGCCGTTAACATCTTGAATAAATATGGGCGTCGGTTCGATTCGGTCTGGCTACACCATCAACTTCCCATGAATGTTCTATTTCTAATTAAAAAAAGTTATAAAAATTAATATCATAAAAAAGTAAGTCAATAAAAAAGGACTTACTTTTTTAATTAGTGAATTCACAAACTTTTATGCGCAACGATTATGAGCAAACAAGCACAGACACTCACAGAGAGATATTTTTAGAAATAGTAGAAGTGAACTCTATGTACCTCAGAACGTCTTTTTAACGGAGATAATATATTAAAAAGTCTTTCAAATGTTGGAACCATAACAATGATTTCCATATATTCTGATATATTATTATATACCTTTAAAGATGCATCCGTGTAGAAACCTATCTTGATATTTTTTTTAATGATCACTTCATTATCTAATCCACCACCCTTCATCACACTATCTATCGATGGATCCCAGAAATGGTGACCCTTATAAGGATTTTTAAAGTTCACAGCTACGTTTCCTCTTAATTTTGCCAAGTACACGACTTCTACCTCTAAAGCACCCTTATTTGCTGACAGTACCGCGGTCACCGCCTGCCCAGGCAGCAGTTCCGTCTCAACACCACTTGTGGTTCCAATCGCAATAGTTTCAGATCGCTCTTCACTTTCACCCCAACTAGTTGTATATGAGAAACCAGTCGTGCCCATCATCTTCGCAAACATCACGTTCATATCATATGCAATTTCCTGAGAAACCGTCGTCTCTTTGATTTTAGTCCAACTTGTCGAAATCGTATTTTCCACTGTTTGACTTATCCCTGTGTTTACCTTAATCGTCTTATTTGAAACGTTATCGAAGTCGTGAGACACCACTATTACAGGTTTCTTCGTTATTGTCTTTAATCTTGCTGATTTGACAGTCAAAACTCGCGATATCCGTTCCCAGTTATATTTTCGGAACGAATCTCCCCAGGGTGTCAGACTTTTTAAGTAAAGATTGCTGGGAGACCAATGGTAGTGTCCCTTTACAGCCTTCCTTATGTTAGAGTTTCCAATATTTAATAATTCAATTTCCCGATGACCAATAACGTCGACTCCGAAACCAGAATTTATATTTAATGAGATATTCGAATCAACTTTTTTGCGGCAACTATAAATAAAATCAGTGCTTCAATAAATGTGTCATTTTATATATTATAAAATTACATTGAATAAGACGTGCACTACATAAGAACTTATTGGTTTCTAGTCTTAAAACCCACTCAATTTTTTAAGTTTATTATTTTTATCAGTTTATCCCTGCCCCTTTTATCAAAGTTTATTCTGTTAAAACTTTTTTATAGAGATGTGTAGTAACTAACGAACCAAAGTTTATTTTATGATTTCAATATACTTTTATATTTTAGTTATGCAATTTCTTAAAGATAAATGTGTTACGAACTTAGAAAGGCCCTTTAAAAGGCAAAACTGGTATTGGTTAAGTGATGACCCATAAGTTTTACTTACAAACTCATTAAAAATAAAATAATATAAAGTTAAGTATTTTAATCTGAACTATCTCACGTCGAGTTTTAGTTAGAGTTTTCCTGTCAACGAAATTGTGCCTAATCTCTCTCATTGTCAGGTCGTGTCGGATTGGCATGTGAATAGGGTTGCCAGATGTCCGGTATTTAAGCCTACAGTCCGGTATTTTCGAGGCCTGTCCGGTAAAATATAAATGGTCATACCGGACAGAACAATGTCCGGTATTTTGAGGAATGTCGGTACTACTGGTCACAAGCGCCTACAAAAGTAGGCATATGAAATCCCTAAAACGCAAATCTCGCGCGCGCTCCTCGCTCGCTGTTTGTATCTGCATCTGCGGGCTCTCACTTCACCACTGTATACCCGTCTCACTCACTCGTACTCGCTGCCTGCGTCCACTCCCCCACCCGCGCGCGTCCGGTGTGTTTTGTTTTGATTTTTCGAGTTTTGTTTACCTAGTCGATAATTAGATTACGCAACGTTCGGGAGTGTTTACGCAGTTGACCTAAGTACCTACTCGTTGAAACAAGCAAAGTTGTTCGTCGTAGTTGAGTGTATGTTTGTGTTTTTGACTGTTTGTTGAGTTTTACACAAAGCTAATGGAAAATGGAGGAAGAAGAAGCTTTCACCAGTTCTGCAACACCGTTAAAGAAAATAAGACGAATGTGCCATTATAATAAAGACTGGGAAAATAAATATTCTTGGATAACTAAAGCCAACGTCGACACTAGAGCTTACTGTAAAATTTGTAGAAATGAATTTGCTGTGGCTGAAGATTTGAAGGGGGGTGAACCAGCATGCCTCTACAAAAAAGCATAAAGAGGCGGAAAGTGCGCAAGCCAAGTCCCAAAGAATGGACTCTTTCTTTACGCCTAAAGGAAGCGCACAGAGTGAAAAAGTAAGCCTTACCGAGTTAGCAGATATTTTTCACTCTGTAAAACATTACATCTCCTATTTGGCTCAAGATTGTTCATTAAAGGTCAGAAAAAAAACCATCACAGATTCGGAAATCGTGAAACAAATGACCGGAGGGCGCACCAAATGCACTGCCATTGTGAATCAAGTTCTGTACCCTTATTCAATGGAACTGGTCCAAGAGGATTTGAAAGAAGTCATGCCTTTTCCGTCGCTACTGATGCGTCGAATAAAGGAAACAAGAAGTTGTTCCCAGTTGCCGTTCAGTATTTTACAGCAAAATCTGGAATGTGCCGAAAAATTTTAGATTTCTACGAAGATCCATTCGAAGACTCGCGATCTATAAAAAATCGCCTGTCCAAAGTCTTAACAGAAGCAGATCTTTCTTGGAGCAGAGTAACTGCGCATGGAGCAGATAACGCTTCTGTTAATTATGGAGTAAATAATTCGGTGTACCAGAAACTGAAAGAGGAAGAGAATAGTAATATCATCGCTGCCCATTGCAATGACCATATAATTCATAACTGTGCCAAAAATGCTTTAAAGATGTTGCCAGTTGACGTAGAAAACTTCGTTCTGAAAACATTTTCAGAATTTTTCCATGCAGCAAAGAAGAGACAAGACCTGAAAGTGTGCTTTGAATTTTATGAAAGTAAATTCAAAGAGGTCCTTCGCCATGTACCCACTAGGTGGTTAAGCTTGTTCAAAGCCCTGGATAGAGTTTTGTCATCGTGGGGGCCGTTAAAAAAATACTTTCTCGAACTAGGCGTCAATAATTGTTCACCGGCTATATGGGCTATTATAAAAGACCAAAAAGATAATCCCACAACAGAAACGAACCCAACTTATACTGAACTCTATCTATACTTCACGCATAACTTCATGGCGTCATTCCAGGAAGTGTTACTATTACTGGAAAATAACGACACATTAGCTTTCAGTCTACACAATATTATGACACAATTCCGGGACACAATAGTGAAAAAAAATTATGATGAACACTTCGGAATGAAAGTGCGTATGTCCATGAATAAAAAGTACCTATCGGATGAAGAAACTCAGGAGTTTAAAAAACTCGCCCTGATTGCTTATCAACGAGCTGTTGCTTATTTGGAAAAGTGGTTCCAGTTCGAAAACTCGGTGTTCAGAAGCTTCAGTTGCTTGGACCTTGAACGCGGTTTACCAACTCTGGACCAACTAATTGAATTGTGGACTCTAACGAGAAGCAACGACACTCCACCGGAAGCACTCTACTCAGAGTTGGCTATATTTAGTAGTGTTTACCAGTCCCTGGAGGGAAAGTCAGTGGATATGTGGTGCAGCTTTTTTAGTAAAGAATCAGCGCCAAATCTTCTCAAATTGGTTCAACATGTATGCAGCATTCCTGTATCGAACGCCTTCGTCGAGCGCATTTTCAATGTGATGGGGAATATATGGACCAATGAACGAAACCGCCTTGGTCTAGAGACTGTGAAAAGTGAACTGTGTGTTTTTTTAACATAAACTCAAACTGCACTGATTTTAAAGAACGTGTTGTATCAAATAAAACACTATTGAAAGCGGTTGCGTCAAATGCAAAATATGTTAAAAAGAAGTAAGTAGGTACTACCTAAAAGTAGTACTTAGGTACAGTATAATATACATAAATTAGTTTTAGAACAATGATTTAACTTTATTATTTGTTCATTGGAAGTTCCTATTATTTTTGTTAAACATACCTATCTAGTTTTAGGTGATTTCATTTTTTTCTGAAGTTCCTACCTTTATTTTGTTAAGTAAGTAGTAGATTATAATATTAATACCATTGTTTAATAAAGACTTTCTCAAAGTAAGCATATTCTTGGTGACCACAATTTTATGACTGCATTATATTTTGTTACTAATTAGGTTGATTTATGTGATGTAGATTAATAAATAAAAACTATTAGTATAAAAAACCCGTATTTTGTTCGAACTAGCTTACAAACCCCCCCCCCCCCGTTTGGGGTTGTCTGGTATTTTTTTCGCGACTCACCTGGCAACCCTACATGTGAGTTAGGAAACAAAGAGTGCATGTGTGCTTGCGCACACACTTGGGTACTATAACCCAGTCCTGCGCAGATGGCTAGACTCTGTTGAAATGAAACTGGGCATCGTGACCAAATTGAAATAATACTAGTTTTTACGGAATTCATCGCGTATATTTAAATTTTTAAATACCCGACGTTTCGAACGCTTTACAGCACTCATGGTCACGGGCAGGACTGAGATGTTCAACGTCCATATGTCATAGTTAACCGCGGTTACCATAGATTAAAATTTAACTTTTTGTTCCGATCTATGCAGTATGAACTTATGGTATCTTGAAGTCTTGCAGTTGTATGCTTGGGTTGGGATTTAATTTTATTTATTATAGGATCCCAAGCAGATGGTAGCACCCAGCCATCTTCTCTATTGAAATTAGGATGTTTTTTGATTTCAATAGCCTCGCGATCCTGTACGTGTTCACAGACTGCAGACTGTCGTCTGCAGTCTGTGAACACGTACAGGATCTCCCCGTCACTACATCAGATTTGATAGACCGCAGATCCTCGCTAAAGAACACCGATTCCTTCCAAGAATGATTCGCCATAGACCATAGATTAAAATTTAACTTTTGTTCCGATCTATGCAGTATGAACTTATGGTATCTTGAAGTCTTGCAGTTGTATGCTTGGGTTGGGATTTAATTTTATTTATTATAGGATCCCAAGCAGATGGTAGCACCCAGCCATCTTCTCTATTGAAATTAGGATGTTTTTTTGATTTCAATAGCCTCGCGATCCTGTACGTGTGACGACAGTCTGCAGTCTGTAAACACGTACAGGATCGCCCCCGTCACTACATCAGATTTGATAGACCGCAGATCCTCGCTAAAGAACACCGATTCCTTCCAAGGATGATTCGCGAGGCTATTGAAATCAAAAAAACATCCTAATTTCAATAGAGAAGATGGCTGGGTGCTACCATCTGCTTGGGATCCTATAATAAATAAAATTAAATCCCAACCCAAGCATACAACTGCAAGACTTCAAGATACCATAAGTTCATACTGCATAGATCGGAACAAAAGTTAAATTTTAATCTATGGTAACCGCGGTTAACTATGACATATGGACGTTGAACATCTCAGTCTTGCCCGTGACCATGAGTGCTGTAAAGCGTTCGAAACGTCGGGTATTTAAAAAGTTAAATATACGCTATAAATTCCGTAAAAACTAGTATTATTTCAATGTGTAGTGTTCGCGTAAATATAAGAAATCATTATCGTGACCAAAATTCTCTCTGAAGGATGTTATATATTGATTTAAATAAAATTTCTAATTTTGCTGCCTCAGCTCCTAAAAACTACGGATTTTGCAAATATTTGTGTAAAAATATGAATTATTTTTCACAATTAATTAGTAATAGTTGTTCTTGGGCTTGCAGTAGCTTCTTTACTATCAGATATAATAAACATACCATAATTTTGAGTTTTGAGACTGATTAGTAAATTAGTATATACTCTCTCCAAACATCTAGACTGACTAAAACCTTCATTTAATTTACGAATAAAGACTTCAATCGGACATTACTCGTAACGAAGAAATTCGATACATACTGAAGTTTTATTACAATAAATTAATAGTGAAAAAACCATTTTTAAAAACAAGCATTAATTTGAATGCTCTAAGAAAAGAAAATAAACTTTATATTAAATTGAACCCATCAAGTTATTACGTTACTAAGTTAATATGTTATAAAGGTTTGTCGCGAGATATACCTGTATAAATAAACAAGAATACAAAACTTTACTTCATATTGACATAGGTAGGTAATTCTAAGAAAAAGAATTATGCTTTTTCTAAAATTGGAAAATCTCGCAACAAGTTTTTATATTATTTTGATGGGTTTGAATTAATTATTCTAAAGTTTATGTTCTTCTTATATGAGCATTTAAATAACGTATGTTTTAAAAATTGTTTTTACTATTAATTTACTCATAGGTAATCCAAGTTGCAGTTGTGTCTCTCGGTTGTATAGCTCTGTAGTTCAGGCACAGCTTATTAAGAAAAGTTTGTTAAAACACCAGCTATCGTTCGAATTTCTTATAGCCCAGATATCTTAGGGGTAAATCCTCCCTTGAAAGAGAGAGGGCCATGTCAAGTGGCAGACTTTTATGGGCTCAAGAAGAAGAAGAAACATAAAAGTAAGAAATGCAAGTTTATAAACTAAATTAAAATAAATTAAAAAGGATAAAACAACTTTAAAAGCAGTTCTGCTTCGTAAACATCGTCGCTTTTACTTTTAAAATATATTCTGTTCGAGAATTGTCTAAAAGTCACAACAACGCTGGTGCCGAGTTTTACTCAGCAAATGCAAACATTAGCCTTTGTTCATGAACATCAAATGAGTTTAGTGCACGCCGCACACTCGTTTCGTCCGAAATATTAGGAAGATAAAATTTAAAATGAAATTTGCAAGTGGAATATAATTTTGCGTTCTTACAGTTTTATATTGCAAAAAAATTAGTTAAAAATATTTATTTATTTATTATACAACTCACGGTCGAAAAGAAAACTTTTTATTCAGTTTTAGATCTATTTTGAACAAACCTAAATTCGGTTCGTAAAAACAAGTCCTTCTCAACAAAGAACCGATAAGAAACGCTTTGTGTCGTAGCATGTTACAATTTCATTTACAAATATTCTAAAAATATTAGTTTTGATATCCACATTGTCTCTTGGGTGGATTAGGAGAGTGCGATTGTGGAGAGTAACTGAAACAGGAGATATGTGGAAGCATGTTCCTGATGAAAACTAAAAATAATAAAAACTGTAGCTGCCAACCCACGCCTGTCAAACGTGGCAACTATGGCTAAATCCACCTTGTGAGACAATCCATTCGGGGAGGCCTATGTTTAAAGGTGGATTTTTATAGGCTGTAACGGATCTTCTTCTTTAAGTACCCCTCCATTACTGAAGGTCGGCAGTCATCCTCTTAAATTCTTCTTTGTTCAGGGCTAGCCTGTACAGATCTTCTACTTTATTTACCCCGGTCCATTTCCGGATGTTACAGAGCCAGGAAATTTTCCTTCTACCAACACTTCTTTTACCCGCTACTTTGCCCATCATAATAGTTTGCAGCAGTTGGTAACGTTCATGGCTTAGCACGTGTCCTAGGTACGCAACTTTTCTCTATTTAATAATTTTAACAAGTAGAGGCTTATTCCTTTTCATCTGCTTGAGGACCTCAGTGTTGGTAAGTTTGTCTGTCCAACTTATTCGGATAGTCAGATTTAATTTTATTAATTTCACACATAATTTTCCTCAGTAGACTGATCTTTTCATATAAGGCGTTTCTAACTACATTTGAAAGGTGACAGAGCATTTTGATAAATAACATTTCAAGCGATTTAGTACGGGATCTCTTCCGCATACCTGAGTTACAATATATATATATATATATATATATATATATATATATTGTACATTTTATATAATAATAAAATGTGATTTCAGTTGCGACAAATCTTATCGGCACAGGGTGCAAATTCAGAAGGTTAACTTACATCCTAGTCTATCGTGACAAATTGCACTGTGTTACAATTTTTTTTTCTGATCTTCAATCTTCCCAAATTATCCCTTTAAATGAAAACTTAGGATTACTTGTATCACACATACATTTTTATCACCTAAATCACAAACACTATCATTATTTTTAGACCAATTTGTAGAGCCAAGCTGCATATATATATGCAGCTGGAGCAAGAACAGGTCAGCTTGCCCCTGAGCGCCAACATCAAATAAGGTAAGTTACGAGTAAAAAGGGTTTCCAGCTCTCCTCACTCACCGCACGAAACACGGCAGTACCAATATGATGCTGGTATTCTGTGCTAGTAACCGTGGTTCCCTGTTGCCATAAATGCTGTCAATCACAAGAGACGTTGAAAATTGAACAGTTACAATTCAACGTGATATATTTGATGATTTTTGAACTTTAAATAAAAAGATGACGTTTATGATAACACTGTATGTTTTTCACGCGATATCTTCGTCTAACTGTGAAGCTATTTAGATTTTTTTTTATTAGATGATTAATACTTTTGGAGTGGTTCCAAAGGTATTTGGAGAAAAAATTTAAACCCCTAATGGTGGCAAACCAGGAGATGAATTTTAATGTTTTTAATTGTAATTAAGAGGACATTAATATCAACACAAAACAGTAAAAAATAAATTTTAATAAAAAGTAAAAACCGTCCTTAAAGAACTAAAAAAATCATCATTCCCACCGCACCGAATTCAGAATGCGAAATTATATATATATTTCGATATTGTACCATAATAAATACATACAATGTTAAAATTTATCTAACCTAGTATAATCTAGAATCAAATTTTTAGATCGTAGAGCTTGGCACAGCCTGAGAAGAACATATAGTCAGGCATCGTGTTTGATGTTGTCAGAAAAGCCAACATAAACCACAAATTGCTAGGGTTGCCAAAATGGGAATAATAAAAAATAAACAACTGATGTTATTTTATTTTACTATTACTTTTTTTGTTGAAAATAGTGTTGAGATATAATAAAACTAGGTTATAGGACTCACAGTTCTTTTACGGCACGTGAAGTGCGAACCATTTATTTGAATGACAGATCTACTAACAGGACTACTAACAGCCTCTCGAGAACTTTCCTCCCGCGTCTCGCCCCGCACCGCACCACACGATTGCCACACCTTTGATGATCGGCTGTGGTTTGGATTAATATTGAGATTATATTTGAATGCCAGCCTAAGCGCGTGTCTACTTCGATTGCTCTCAATAGTTAAAAGAGTTAAAATGTTTTTTCCTTCTTTTCTCTGAACTTTGTACATAGATCGGACCAAAAATTAATAATTTTAAGCTTATGGTAGCACCGATTAATCAAAACTAAGCAGCTCAGTCGCCCAATTACTATGGATACTGCAAATTTCATAAAACGTGGGAATATTAAAAAATCTGGGTGTGGTTTTGTCGTCGACCCGTTCGTGTGTTTTACGAGAATACGTTTACATAACGCCAAAATTTATTCTTAACGGAAATTACAACTATATGACGCAGCGAAATGACCTCAGAATTGCAGCTCTCCCCCTTCCGCCGCTTAAGACTAGTTACAGTCTTCATACAAAGTAACGAATTCTTTTACCCTTTAGTTATAGAGCAGTGTTAAAAATATTGGGTGTAGATGATAGAAACGTAGCTGCAATACCAAACTGGATCGCTCAATTTTGTTATCATCAGTTTTCAGAATTGTCTACCACTATGGGAGCAGATTTAAAGACGTATTCACGTCAAAAGTTGTTTGACTAAACGTCATACAAACCGTAATAAACTGGTTTCATTTTATGTGTAGTCTTGGGAAAATAGGAGATATTCTAAATGAAAAATCCCAAGAAATATGAATAACGCTTGTTTATGGGTATCAGCACTTCATTCTTCTGCCGCCCAGCCGAGCTAGCATGGCAAGAAGACAAAATTTTTATCCCCGGATTATATCCCCTGACAAGAGATAAAATAATCTTATCCTTATGCCAGAGCTTTATCCACCCTGGGAGCATGGGTCTATGGTGAATATAATATCCATAATAGATTAAATAGGAGATAAACTTATCCCCGCAATTATTGTCACTATAAGAAAATTATAAAATACAGTGAATTTTGGTTATAACGACGGCGGAGGGACCACTTTAATGTCGTCGCTATATCCGGAGGTCTCTATATTCGAAATAATAAAAAGTCATGTACATATTTACTTATCATTTATTTAATTATATTTTACACGGGTGTTTTGTGATTTTTCTTTATTTACAGGGATTTTGATTCAAAACAATCCATAACTTTAGCGCGGTTTTTCCACATCGTTGATATTGTAGAATGTGAAACTCCAAATTGTTTACACAGATCAACATTGTTTGTGTGATGTCCACTTTTTCTTTAACAGTACATGTACGTCTAGGGGCCATATTCACAAGTTTAAGAAACACTGTTCACTCACTGGAATTTCTATGTAACTGATTCACATGTTTAACTTCGTAAACGTGCTACGTAGTCCTACATACAAACAAAGCATTAGTTTGACCATCTGTGAATGTAAACAAAGGATAAGAAAGCTTAATAATTTTATGAATGAATCTTTGTGCCTATGCCGATTCAGTCGCAATATCCGCAACGGATTTCTAGGAATTGGTCGTAAATGGTTCCTAATAACAAGTCCCTATACCCGAAATTGACGCTATAACCGAAGTTGCTATTACAAAATGAATTTCTTACGAAAGTATGCTTTAAATTCAAGGGACGTAAGTTTGACGTAGCTATAACCAAAAAGTAGTTACAACCGAGGTGGTTATTAATGAAATCCACTGTACATCAATATTGATGTCTACTCTACGAAATTAAAAGTCACAGTCATTATTTTTTATCTTTGCCCGTGATTGTGACAATGATTTCAAAACGAAGGATAGGCCCATCTAAATATTTTACTCGTAACTTTTTTATACATGAAAAAGTAGCGCATCTGTCGTAATACAAACGTCATACCAGAACATGACGTAACCAGGGTCGGATTTCATAGTATAATTATCCTAATTGTACCATTGTTTCCATAGTCTGTAGTATATAGTATCGTATTAATACAAAGCGAAAATACCATAATTTTACCTAAAGGTCAACTTATATTATTATTGGGTCCTTTTACATTTTAATATCGTTACGTTACCCTACGTTATCGAGAATTTCTGTATTGTACATGAGTATCGCGTTTTTTTAATAAAATTAGAATTAGCTCCCTTTCTGATCAATCGATGCTCGATATATGCATTTATGTTGCATCCTTAATACAACTATAATAAGGCGCTACCACGATAAAAACTCTATGCTCCAGAAGCAATCGGTTTGAAAACAGAATTTCAAAATATTTTATGAATCAGATTTTCAGATTAAAATAAGCAGATATGGTTTCTTTTGTACTCTTTTCGTTTTAGCCTAATTAAATATAAAATATATTAGGTACCAATATTCAAAATTTAACTTAAAATAAGTTCTTTAGACAAAAATTAAACAGAAATAAAAATAAAACCGTCAGAAAACGAAACGTATAGACAAACTAGATGCGTGACGCCAAAACCCACACATGGGAAAAAAGAAACATGAAACGTCAAACGTGATATAATTTTTTTTAAATAGTATAATTTTATTTTCCATGTATAATGTTTTAGAGGTTCTGAATCCAACCCTGGCCTATTCTTTGTAACGTAACTAAACTAACTGCAAATAAAACTTTAAACATGCGTTTATATAATAATTTAATTGTAACAAAATTAATATAAAGTTATACCGATGATACGATATCCTATTTTTTTTAAATATTTGTATCGTAATTTTTGCATTCTTTTACCACGCAACTAGACATATTTATGACAGGCAAATCTGTCCTGCGCGCGCACCACTGTCGACCGATTTGCGTTGGCCCTAAACTGTAAATTTAGGGCCAGCGCACTGGTCCGTTTTAGTTGTTCGGTCAGCCCGGTCCTTACGCTAGTAAATATAAGTCAATGGATTTTGACGGTTTATAGTGTTTGTTTTTCAATAAACAAATAATATAACGTTTTCTGTTCTTAAAATAGATTTATTTACATTAAAGTGAGTGCCAAATAATAAGTATGTATTATCACATAAAATTTTGTAAAGTAACTATTGTATTATATAAAAGCGAAATGTAAACTTAACTAATTTTCTCTAAACGTCTTTATCTTTACAAAGAATTAATACTATATTATGATCTGTGGCTCTATATTTATTGCCAATTTCTTATTATTCTTATACAGTCAATATATATTTTACCTTATTTTTCCGAGTATAGATGAACGGCTCAAAGAGGATAATAATCTTTTGTGTAAGCAAAATCAATTACATCGTACACAGAATATCCACCAAAGTCATAGGTATAAAATCAAAAGGATGAAAACGTAATCATACAAAAATATTTTAGTTGAAGTATCTATTTATTAATGTTCACTTTTTGTCGAGTAATTTTCAACATCCTGGTTTGCTCCACAAATGTAATGAGTTGTCCTTTAGTTGTTCCATTGGAATTTTGCAATTTACAAATTAAATAAATCTTTAGAAAACAAGCATGCCAATAGTAATTATGTATGTGAAGATATACTCAAATATAATGTACATATATTTACAAAAAACAACTTTGATGTTGCATGATATTGTAAAGTGTTGCATAAGCATAATATATTAGTTGTTAAGCTTTCTCTAGACTGTGGTGGAGTACCATGTTAATGCCCAAGCTTCGGAATGTGCCTTTGAGATACACATTTGTTCTTTCAATTCAATGCCAGTTGGTAGGTATATTTTACTGTAGAACTATTTGGCAGCTTTAAAATGTGGAGTCATCAGCAAAGCGCTGATGATAACCCCGAGCCCCTGAAAAATGTTTGTTTCTATTAATGCTTTATTATAATATAGGTGTCATTTAATAGCTGCTTATTGTAATTTCAGATTTTCACAAAGATTTAATTTTAATTGAAAAATTATGAAGCATGAAGAATGAAAATCTAATGATTTCAAACAAAACAAAGAATAAATAATTTTATGATCATGAGTCTTGAGAGAGATCAAAACTAATATATGTTATTTGTATTCCTAATATTATGTATATTAGTCTTTATAATATTTAACAAGCTTTGCTAAAGAGTTAACATATTTCTTAATTTAAAAGTTTGAATTGTAAATTTACAAAGTTTGTCTTTATTTTAAAACAATAGACCTAATACATAGTATAAACCGATTCTAAAATCATACAGACATTTCATTTCTGATTTAACTTTGGAGTTGTTGTAAATGACTTGATCATGGACTCGCCTTGGATATTTTTCATTAATGTCAATGATGCGGCACTCACGCGCACACCTGCGCACACCACATCCTATGTAATTTTAAATCATGACATTGAGCTATTGAAACTCGACAGTTCAATGATCAAAGGGGGTGATCTTTAACCCGGACGACAATGGTCTCATGGGACCCCCTGGAAGACTATTGTGGCACATACGCATTACGGCTATTTCTGGGGGGAGAGGAGAATATAATAATACTATTCTTTATTTAGAAAAAAAACTTGATTATTAGGTTTTATGTTTTTTTAAACTCTAACTTGTGTGCTATTACCAATTAAGCAATAATTGTAGACCGCCTTTTTCTTGTACTTAATACCAGTCTGGAATGGTAGTTGAAATATATCAAAATGGGTGCAGTCAATAGCCCCAAGAATATCTGGCAGACCATGCTTTGCTAGGTATCTTCTAGAATTCTAGATACATTTTGTCTTGCTTTTTCTACGCCGAGAAATGATATTCAAAAAGGATAATTTTTTTCTTTCCTTTGGCCCCATGCTACGGACGGAGGAATATATGGGATATACTTCTCCTTGCTCTTGTTGCCGTACTCTGGCATAGGAAAAAGATAATTTTAGCTCTCGTCAATGGATATAATCGGGGGATAAAAAAATTCTCATGCCCATGCTCGCAAGGTGGATAAAACTGAGCAATAATAAAAAAATATCCTCTCCCCGTGGATATATTCTCCCTGCACATGCTAGCCCGGCTGGGAGGTGAAACGGTGGTAAATCTCTGTCGTAATTATCATAAACCATATAGTTCAATTGGTTGGTAATAGAAAATAAACCTCTAGATGGTGAATTGAACTCTCTAAGTAAAACTTACTTTGAAGACATCCAGATTGTAATCGGGCGAAAAGACAGGCGCTAGTAAATTATTTCACTCCTTTGCTGTACGCATTATCAAACATTAATTTGAGTTTTAATACTTTCTTGTTATCCATCAATTCTCATGATGCTTTCTCCAAAAGACTGATATCTAAAAGTGAAAAAAGCTGATATCTTGTATAGCTTTTTTATAGACTTTTACAGGGTTGTTTTTCAAAGAGTAGCCAAATTTTAAAACTAAGTTAAAATACATAAGTTTTTGAAAATACGAGTAAATAAGGTTTCTACGTTTTCGCATACCGATCAACCCTTACGAATATGTGCGTGCGCAGTAAAATCAGTTAAAATAATGCATCACCACGCATTTTTTATTTAAAAAACTTTCTTAACTTTTTAAATTCAAAATGCGTAATAAATTTCTGAACCTTCTCTGCTATGAGACTATTTAAACGACAACATTCATATTCATTAACTTTCTTGCGTTGCGTTATTTTTGGCTATTATAAGCCAGAGCTTGACGACCATCTCACCTCATGGCGGGCCGTAAGGTAGCTGAAGATGTAAAGCGCACTGACTTAGCAAAACAAAAGCTTATTTTAACTCTTGCCATAAGGGCATTGTAGATAGATAGATTTAGATTTAGATTGTAATTATATAGATAATAGGATTAATTTGCTAGCATCAGCTAGCAAATTAATCCACTCCATTACTGTACGCATTCCAGATGACAAAACAAATCGTTCGCTTGAAATACGTGGTATGTAAACAACACAGAATCGTGGAGTTTGCCCGATCGTCTGGCTGTCCGCCGGTTTCTTTCCCTTTCCCTCTAACTCTCGGCCCTCCCCCCTCCCCGCTCATCTGCTTTAATAAGAATTAAGAAAGTAGAGGGAGGAATAAGATCGGTCAATTAATTTGTCGTGATATTATTTTAATTACGAGGATAAAACTATAACAAAGAATGCCTTGAGCTATGTACTAGAACTAAATTGTAAATGATGGTTCCGTCGCGAGACTTACAGCATAGAAATGAACCGTAAAAGCAGGTGGTTTTTACAAGGAAAAAGAGGCAGAAGGAGAAATCTGAAACGATGGGAAGATCAAAATAAACAAAAGAATAGGTGTCTCAAGCTGGGGCCAAATAGCACAAGAAATAGACAAATGGGCATCTGTGGTGGAGGCTTTCACCCAATCTGGGGTTCTTGCATAAAAATACTAACAAAACTAACAAAAAATATATGTTAACTAACCAAATAACATATCTACTAGAACTATGTAAACCGTGTAGTAATGCATTATATAAAAGGCTTTTAAATTTTTATTTTAGTTTATTTATGTTTATATATGAGTGTTGAATTAAAAAAATAAATACTTCATTTGGAGATATAAATTATGCGTCTCCAGTAGTAACATTGTAATTCAAAGTTTATGTAATGGCATCGTAGTCAAGGGGACGTGAGCGCGCTTGAACCGCGATACGTAGTTAGTGTTAAATCTAAAAAATATGTTTTTTTTTTCTTTTTTATATTACGCCCATTTAAATTAAACTGTATTTCGTTACAGCCTGTCAAAGTGCACTCCTAAACGTAAGCCTTCACTATAGATTGTCTTATAGGGTGAATATTTGCCATAATCGCCACACTTGGCATGCGGTTTGACAACCACAGTTTTTTTTAAGTCCTTATTAGGAAGACGCTGCTGCCCATCTGATTTGTTTCACTCTGTCGCCTCTTACGATACCCACGAGATCATATGAGGTAGTGGATAATCTTACTCCTCCGCTACACGTGAAACTGCATTGTACACAGAGTATTCAAGTCGTTTCTTTTATCCACCAACAAAAGTTATCAGCGGCTAACACACATAGCCACATTATACAACAAAACAGGTTAAATAATTACTAACAAAATTCATTTCAGATATAGATTGAAAACGATTACAACATTCCCACGGCATGTCAACCATATTTTCATACATATTACAAAAACCTTTTTTTTTAATATCTGTCTCAGATGAAAAGGAATAAGTAGATATCGCACCTAGAACAAGAAACTGTAACCAATTTTATAACTTTGTGTGAGTCAGAGAAGTGTTGCCACTTTTTTTAAAAATTCCCTGAAAAGCGAGATACAATACTATAACTATAAGAGTAATGTGCGATGCGAATGCGAAAATATATCTGTCTGTTTTAATAAATTTCAACAATTTGACAATTGAAAAAAAAAAAAGATGAACCACATAGGAGGCGTCCGTAGATCATTTAAAAATCTTCTTGATAGATTGTCCAGTGAGTACGTAAGCATCGATAAAATATACAACATATGTAATGTAAAACATGTTTATTATAAAAATAATACTAAAAAAACTAATTAAAATTAAATGAATTAAAAATATGCTTTTCTAAATGAAAAAAAGTATATTTTAGTAAATGCAAAATAGAACAAACTCCAGGAGGGCACAAAGGAGTGCCTAATTTGTATCCCGGGTAGGAGAGATATGAAGTATAAGTCTGAGAGGACAACTGAGTCTCGGTTAAAAAGAGCAAGGCCGGCTTCGCCGTCTCCGGGTGGTAGTGGACAGCATTAAGATTGGAATGAAGTGTCCTGATGTTGCAAAAATTCACGGATAGCGTGACAGGGGTCACCTTGGTCTTATTGCTCCGCTTGCCCCTTGCAGTTTTACTCGCAAGCAGAATTCCCCCCCCCATTCCCCTAGAATACGCGGAGCAGCCTAAGCACCCACGCTTAGGAAGAGTAAAGTAGCTTGGTCGTGGATGCTCAGCGAACGATTCTCCGTCACCAGTAGTGAGGGTACCCTCTTGGGGTGGTTTTTATTTAATTCCGCTACTAAGGGGGGCGCTATTAAGGAGGAGGGGGGAATGGGGCCTCCAGCCCAAGTGAAACGCAGAGGTAAACCTCTACTTCACGCAGGTATTCTGTGAGCTCGTACGGTACCACTCCGGTTCAAGCTGGCTCATCCATGCGACATCAATAGCCGCTTCGTGGCTCTACCACTGTCAAGTCAAGAAGATGGCTGCCATTTTGGTTAATTTGAGCTCAGTCTTATGGCAGCTACCCTTCATTTTTTATAGGATAGGGTGACAAACGAGCATACAGTTCACCTGATGGTAAGTGGTTGCTGTGGCACATAAACATCTACATATATCGAATCAAAATGCAGATGCGTTGTCATCCATGAGGATTAAGATGGAATGCCTCGTTTCCAGTAAAAAGGGTCTCCGGTTCTCTACACTCTTCATACGAAACAGCAGTATTAAGCTACTATTTTACGCTGGTATTCTGTGAGAGTGTCGTCCTTCCTCGGTCGAGCCGATCCATTCGTGCTATAACTATACTACTAATAGTATCACTGCAGCATTGCTCTACTACGTAAACAATTCATATCTTATTTAAATATTCGTTGGTAACCTAAATTCATAAATATTTTTTGATAGTAAAATAGTTTGTAAGTACTCAACAATTAAAACAGAAACATCAACGATTTAAAAATTTAAATATTTACCTTGACTTCAATTTGATGTAACATAATAACAACTTTAAATCCAAATACTAAAAAATCCCAAATCTTGGACCATTAAAAATAAGAAATACTGGCAACATTCTCCCGTTACGTAATCTCGAAGCATTGACATTCGTGCTTCGAATAACCTTCAAAATTGTGTTGGAATAACAAATTAAAATATAGTTATATGAGTGTTTACGAGTGAAACGATATTGCTTCAGACTTTTTGTTCACTTTAATATTGTTTTTGCACACATTTAACTACACAGGACGGCATTTTGTAGGCAAATTTACTGCACGACACCCCGGGAAGTACTGAGCGAAAATGAGCGTAGTTTGATGCATGTGTGTGAATGAACGAATGTGCTTACATAAAGGAGCGGAGTTTTTTTGGCTTCACCAATAACAAAGGCCGCGCTATATCTACATTTTTTACCTCATCTGAGATATCTGTTTATTAGAAAATGTAAACTTGGTAGAAGAGAGCGTTTGTATATTTTCTGGGACTTTGTTGAATGATTTACTAACTGAGTCTGTAACTTGTCATCAATAGCTTGTGTTTGTTCCTGGTGTTTACAGAGTGGATGACCCTTTCTTTGAAACAACGTTTGTTTTTGAGGACATACCTTGCATTTTCGTAAGTATACTGAGAGGCTAAAGTTCATGTATTTATTTATTTAAATTCAGGTATAAGATTACATATAAATAATAGTATCCTTGTGTACTAGAGTGACAAACATAGCCATGAGAGTTGCTAACAAACTAAGTGTAAAAGCATTCCCGCGCTCCCTACGCGTAATATCGCTCGTAAAGCGCTACGTGTTCCACGTTTAATGGCCCACCATCAGCCATATCTGCATCGCCACATTAAATATTTAAAATACACTGCTCTCTCTACTCAAATTCAATTTTGTTGGGTTTTATTGTGTTTCCCCAACAATCTATTTCTGTTATAACATTTACGATTGTAACTGTATGAAAGGGGGTAGCCAGAGTTTTTTTTTAAGAAGTGACAATCGAACAAGCCTGCCTAACGACGTCTACGTGGTTGAGCCTTGCTGCAGCTATGTTATAATTATATGTATGGTATATATACGCTTTTTTTAAATCTTTATTTTCATAAAAAGGGGTTTTGTCACACAGTGACTGTGACACCTCCGTGATATACACACAAAAGTAATAACAGAAAATAAGGTGTGCGGTATAAATGTAACATGAAGCAATATATTGAATGTAATTTAAAAAAAATTATATGTGTTGAAAAATGGAGTACATCGTGTGTCGGTTGGGTACCGAGATGCCTTAATAGCGCTATGACAGGAGTAAGACAACGCGGTAGACTCAAAAGTCGCTGACGTGAAATATGAGAGTTTAAGGACTCACTACCGAGGACGCTTCAGACTGGGCAGAGCGGAGATGGATTAACACGAAAGCGGATATTGATAATAGTTAGGATAACGTATAGAAAAAGAAGTGTATATACTTTTTATAAGTATTTTCTTCACTTTCTTTTAATTTTTAAAGTTATAATTTACTTATTTAATAGAAACAATTCAAAAACCAAATTTTAAAACAGATGGATTGATTTTGTTTTATTTAAAATGCTTTTAAAATATTTTAACTACAGAAAACCATTCAAGTCAAGTTTGCAGACACTGCTTATAGTTGCAAACCACTTCAAGCTTTTCAAAGCGTAAGTGAAGTGCTCCAATGCACGTTGGTAAGTTCACTAAGCATTAAGCAAGCTATGCTGTTCAGTGATGGACAAAGCACTTGTTTTAAACTGGTGCTATTATTTGTTTATTTACAATTTTGTTGTGCAGGATGTATCTACACAACAAAAAATATATTTTTGAATTCACATGTATATTTTTGATTTGAAATATGTTTTTAAAACGTTCTAATTTTTGTAAGCGCTGCTAGCAGCCTTGAATTTTTTTTTAATTTCCGAAGGTTATTTTACTATTAATTTATCCTGAAACAACTATTTCTACGTCATAAAAATAGTTGATACACAATGTAACAAAATATGATATCAATCTATTTGGTCATAACCTGACTATCAAAAAGAACAAATTGTAATGGTTTTAATGACGCTCGTGGAATTACGTAATACATTTCGTAATTTTTTTTAATAATAGATTATTGAAAATTACCGCTGCTAATGAGGTGATCGCTTTCTTGTTGTTTCTAAATATTTTCATGTTTAGAAACAGGGGGTGGGTCCTTTCAAGGCAAGAGTGAATAGGTCTTTGTTAAATCAGTGCCCTTCGTGATTTTAGGCTACATCACCACTTGCCATCAGATGAAATTGTAGTTAAGCTCTAGCTTGAAATAATACGAAAAAAATATATTTTAATGATTTCTTAAATTTACGCGAACACTAAACATTGAATAAAACTAAATTTACGGATTCTATCGCGTTTATTTAACTGATTTTACTTATTTTTAATTCCCGACGTTTCGGGTGCTTTACAGCAACCACGGTCACGGGGGGATTGAGATGTTTGACGTCCCAATGTCATTGTTAGCCCGGCTACCTTCAGTTTTTGAATATTAATTTTTGGTCCAATTTACGCAAAACGAACTTACAGTATCGTGAAGTCTTGCAGTGGTATGCTTGGGTTCGGGTTTAATTTTGTTAATTATAGGATCCCAAGCAGATAGCAGCACCCAACCATCTTCTCTATTGAAATTAGGATGTTTTTTAATTTCAATAGCCTCGCATATCATCCTTAGTAGGAATCGGTGTTCTTTTGCGAGGAATTGTGGTTTATCAAATCTGATGTAATGGTGGGGACGATCTTGAACATGTTCACAGACTGCAGACTTCCCGGAGCGTCGGTGCTTCACGTCAGCTATATGTTTTTTCACACGGGTTTTTATGGATCTTTTTGTTTGACCTATGTAAGAGAGACCACATTCATAATCTAACTTTTACACTCCTGCATCTTGTAGAGGAATATTACACTTGACGGATGGTAAAAATGAACTAATCTTCTTCGGCGGCTTGTAGTATGTTTTAATGGAAGCTCGCTTCAAGATGTAGCCAACCTTGTCTGTGACTCCTCTGACATATGGTAGTACAGTTCTCTATTTACTATTAAACAAAGTCGTTTGCTGTCTATTCGCTTATATCTTTAAACTGCATGCGGTTTTCATCAATAGACAATGAATCAATAAGGATGATTTACGTGTATAATACATGCATATTACAATAACCTATAAATATAAAAATCAATTTTTGTCCGTTAGTCTCGCTAAAAATAATAACAGATGGACAGATTTTGATGAAATTTTTGTATGTAGTTCAGATGCTTGGATGCTTTAGATTTACAATTGAACCTGGGGTAGGTAGCGCTGTTGCCGATATCCATCCACAGCATTACGTCATAATCAAGAGTGCTACCTGACCCGGACTCGCGCATCGACGTCTCGGGATGTAAATACCAGCGCTTTTAAAAAGAAGTATAATTCTGCCTCCAGGTCTTTCAAAAGATAATTGTCAAGGCAAAGTCAGAGTACATCGGCAGAAATGGCGAGAAACTGGTTTGTCTTCCTTCAGGAACACGTGCATTTTCGTCTTTAGCCAAGGCTTTCCAAGGGAACTTTTGTCAGCCATCTCTCCTATTTTCGCACAGGAAGGACGACTCATTGGCCCCTGCCGTAAAGGACAAAGCCAATCTGCTGGGATCTCTCTTTGCATCCAACTCGACTCGTGATGATACACCGCTAACCACCCCGCGGTGTAAGTGCTCCATGCAGGATGTGCTGCTTACCCAACGCTCAGTGCACAGAGCACTCCTCTCCCTGGACGTTAAAAAGTCGAGTGGGCACGATGACGTCTTCAGGAGTTGGCACCGGTTTTAACACGTCTTTTCCAGTACTCCTAGGCGCAGTCCCTAAATCATAAAAGACAGTTTTCGGGCACCCGATCCTTAAAAGGGAATCGCTTTGATCCGTACAACGAATAGGCCTATCGCCATCACCTATTTGTTCTTCAAAATAATGGAATCCATTATTAAAAACCAGCTCATGCGGTACCTTAAAGATCGTCGTAAGATGACGGAAACCGTACAGGCGGTCACTAGTCAGCTGGTGATCTTGTGGATTACCTAACTCATAAATCAGCGGAGTCCAAGGGGGAGGCGTTGGCCATTAGTTTGGACATAGTGAAGCCCTTCGATCGAGTTTGGCACAAAGCGCTTCTTTCGAAGCTTCGATCCTATGGGCTTCCCGAGAAGTGGTGCAATTGGATCACCATTTTTCTTACTGATCGGAGCATCAAGGTCATAGTAGACGGTGCATGCTCCGATTACAAGCCCATTAAAGCTAGTGTTCCACAAGGCTGCGTGCTATCACCACCACTGTTTCTTCTGCATATTAATGACATATTGCAAATCGGTAGCATTCATTGCTATGCAGGGACAGCACTGATGATGCTTTATACACCGGCTGTGCCAATATTTCTCGGGAAAACGTAGCCGAGTACCGCGAAAAACTTGTGCCTGAAGTCAACACTTTGTTGAACAAAATCTTGTACTGAGGGCAACTAAATCTAGTCCAGTTTAATCCCCAGAAGACACAAGTTTGCGCGTTTCCCGCTATAAAGAACCCCTTTGTCGTATCTCTTCAGTTTTAAGGCACTCACTCCTTGTTGCCTCAGCTAGTATCGGAATCCTTGTGTTGACATGTCGTGTGACGTGCAGTTTTGTGTTCACTTAGAAGAGAATGAAGCCTGCGGAAATCGGCCTCTAAAAAGCAGAGTGGGACAGTATTTCATGCCGGCTAACCGCCTGCAACTTTACAAGACGTCGATTCAACCGCACATGGAATACTGTTCCAATCTCTGGGCTGGGGCTCCCCAGTGCCAGCTCCTTCCATTTGATCGCATCCAGCGCAGAGCAGTTCGAATCGTCAGTGACCAAGCTCTTTTCACTACTGTTGCATCTCTTTGCGTATTTTATCGCATCTACCAAGAGGAGTGCTCTAAGGAATTGTTCGGACTAATTCCAGCCGCATAATTTCACCATCGCACATCGCGACAAAACTACTCGCGATACCATCCATACTATCTGCATGGATGGCTGGTGGTCAACCTCCGTGCGATTTAAAAGAAGTTTACTTTCTCGCACAACTTCCTTGTGGAATCGATTACCACCAGAGATTTTTCCGGATTGATACGTCTTAGGGAACTTCAAGAAAAGAGCGTACTCCTTTTTAAAAGGCAGGCAAAGCATCTGCAATTCCCCTGGTGTTGCTGTTGTTCATGGGCGGCGGTAATCACTTACCATCAGGTGAGTCGTATGCTCATTTGCCCCTCTCCTATAAAAAAAACTACCTGAGCGATGCTAAGTCGGATCTCTAGTATAAAGTAAATTAAAATTAAATAAAAAAGTGTACAAACACTTTTTAAAAGCAGTACTGCGTCGAAAACATCGTCGCTTTAATTTTTATTATATATTCTATTCAAGAATTCTCTAAAAGGCATAACAACGTTGTTGCCTAGTTTTACTCAGCGAATGCAAATATTAGCCTTTGTTCGTGAACATCGAATGAGTTTATTGCACGCCGCAGACTCGTTTTGTCCTTAATATTAGGAAGATAAAATTTAAAATGAAATTTGAAAATATAATAAAATTATATAACATATAGTTTTATATAACAAAAAAGTAAAATTATAATATTTATATATACAGTACTCTCTCGCTAATTCGCCGCTCGATTATCCGACACGTGCTATAATGACTGGAGATTTGTCATGATTAATATCTTTAATCCGCCGAAACTGAAAATCTTCGATTTGATAGTCCACCGTTTTACCTCTCGTTCATGTGTAAGACGAACAGAATTTTATAGTCCGCCGCAAGATACTAAGCTACCACTCTTTAGTCCTTCCACGACTGGGGTAAAAGATCCTTCGCGCATTTCACGCTGGATTTCGTGAAATAAAGCATCCAAAATGGCGTCGTCATCGCAAAATAGAAAGTCATGCGATATGGTTACAAATTTATGCGCTATGAAGTTACCAACAACATATATTTTTTTATAAAACAAGCAAAATTAGACCCATTTTCTTTCGAAATATGAGTAATTGCTTGAATAAAATATTCACGTTAGTTGATTTCTTAAGTACAATATATAAATAAATAATAATATTTTTTTTTCAATTTGTTGTTCCCGTAGATTATAATCTGCCGTTTTCAGTTATCCTCCGATGCTAGGGTTAGGATTTTATGGTAGCGAAACGAGAGAGTACTGTACTTACGTACATACATTGTGCAAAGTCGTTTCCATCATTGTTACTGGCCAATATCAAAAGATTTTATTCAGTTTAGGTTGGTTCAAAATCTAAACCGGTTCGCAAAAACCCGACCTTCTCAGCGAAAAACCGGTAAGAAACGCTGTTTCTTTTTGTTTGCATGCCCCAATGTTTTTATAGCATTGGGTGACAAACAAGCACACAGTTCACTTGATGATTAGTGGATGCTGTGGACCATAGATATCCACATTTATCCTCAATTAATAATCATAATGCAAATGCGTTGTCACCCCTGAGGATTAAGATGAATTGCCTCGGTTCCAGTAAAAAAGGGTCTCCAGTACTCTACACTCACCATACAAAACCTAGCAGTGTTAAGCTGTTATTTTATTACTCTAAGTTCGTTTATCACTTAAGTTTTATAAAATTAGTTTTTATACGGTATTATTGTCAGCATATAACCTCCTACCAAAGACGGCTCCTTGGGGTAGTAGCTTAGCAAGCAGCTGCAGCGTGTAGGGCCGCAAGTTCTAATCCCACGCCGAACAAGTATTCCATTGGCCTACAAATACTTTTCCGGGTCTAGATGTTTGGCCATGTGAAATCAGTGTATGTCAACTGCCTCAATGATACAGAAGAAAATCTTAGTGACGTTTTTATAAAAAGAAGGTCAATTCTAAGTCAGCCAGAACAACGAAATATTACCAGACAATTCTCGTAACGAATGCAATACTTGCAGCTTCTCTGCGGTAAATAGTTTCTCCTACCGCAAGAGATTTAATGTTCGGAAAAGAATAAAATGAATTGCTAGCTCTGAGTACTCGCTTAGGCTTAAATTTAATCAACAAAATAAAAAGAACAAAAAGGTCTTTATTTTGCTTTTAATCATCATCATCATCACAACCTTTAAAACTGCTGAACATATGCCTCACTCAAGGAATGCCACGAAACACCTACTGCATCTAGTGGGGGCTGCCATACTTTGTTTCCCTGTCCTCATTTCCAGTAAAAATAGTACCTCCTGTAAATTATAACATTAAATAAGTAAATTTTATCTTGGCTTTACAAGTATGTAAGTATATATAATTCTTGAATCTCTTTCTCACTCAGTGTCGTCATATTACTTCAAAATAAATCAGACTTCTTGCTACCGATATAAACGAACACACAATTATCTTGATATTTAGTGGATTTTTTTTTGCTTCTGTTATTATACTTTTCGGTAGATGTTGCGGCCATAGACACCTACATCTACCCTAGATTCCGAATCAAAATTTTATTATAATATTTTTATTTATGTGCAACTTTGCGCTAATTATGAGAGTGTGGTGTTTCTTCAGTTGGATTGATTTATTTACACCACAGCCATAAGGCAGTTGCTAGTAAAACAGGTCTCTGTATACGTCTTACATCCTACGATGTACAGCGCTATTAATATTAAGCTGCTATTTATACCCTCTGCAAGCTCGTTTAATAACTTAGCTGATGTTGAGGTGAGTGATGGTGAAACCATCATTACAGATCTTAACATCAACATCTCCGAAAAGGATTTAAATTCAGTGATTATGAACATGCGAGGAATATCGCCTGGTCATGATGGCCTTAGTATCGAACAACTCATGTATGTGGAAGTGCTCCCTTATTGTAAATAGGAATTACCGGTCTACATAGCAACATACATAATTTTAAACGTGGGAGAGCCACGCTGTTGCTATATTATGGTTATGGCATGAATGGGTTGGCCCGACCAGGGGAAGAACAACGCTCTCACAGAATACTAGTGTAAAATAGCAGATTAATACTGCTGAGTTTCGCATGGTTAGTATAGAGATTCGGGCATACTTTTTTACTGGAAACGAGGCATTACACTTCAGTGTCGCTGCAACACATCTGAGTTTTAATACTCAATCGAGGGTAAATGTAGATGTCTAAGGGCCACAGCATCTACTTACCATCAGGTGGACTGTTTGCTCGTTTATCACCATTATTCTATAAAAAAATATTCAAGATACTACGTTAGTATCTTCCTTTTTTGAATAAAGTTGCAGTCAGGTTAAAAAAGATTTTATTTAAAACACAATTATTTTTAAGTTACTTATCTTGTAATAAAGAAGTGTTTACAGAGATCTCTAGGGGTGAGAGTAGGATTTGTAGCTCAGTTGCAGTAAATAATTGCACTTCGTAATGGGAACCATTTCTTAGATGGAAATTTATTTGTTTATTTTCGTTCTAACTGCACAACACTATCTACATAAGAATAGGAATGAACTTGCGCTATATTGTCGGAAACAGCTTTAAAATATTTTCAAATCTAATATTAGTTACTGAGATCGAGTTAAATAAAGTAAATAATAAAATAATTAAAGTTAAGAAAATTAATTTGCATAATAGTAAATTAATTTCCTTTGCAAGCCGTACTTTTTAAGTAGTTGTAGCGCATGGCAATTCTAAATATATGGTTGAATTTAAAGTAAGTGCCTTATAAAAATAAATTTTTACTTTTAAGCGTTGTTTTAATAAAATGTTTATTTATAAAAAGCGGTTATCTATTTAAATTTAATTTAATTAAGCAAAAATTATACTACCAAGGGTTACTACACCCTCTATAGTATGAGGTGGTATGAGGTAGGAGGTAGGAGGTAACCTCTGAGAATGAGGTGATCGCTGCCATGCTGTTTCTAGTTGTTTTCATATCGAATTTTAAACCATTGTCACTATATTATATACTATATTATTAATGGTTGTGATGGTTTCTTGCTGGATCTTCCAAGTAAGGAGTTTATTCCAAACCAGTGGTAAAAGCATAAACGACTTTCAACAAGTATTCTTGTAATCTATATTAAACAGACATTATTTTATTCCATTCACCACTACCAGCGTCAGATAATTCATTTCCTCATAACGTTCCGTGAGTAATATAAGAATGACTAGCTGACAAGCTAGAAAGAGTTAATAATATCTTATTGGAAGGTAGAAAAACATCTCGCATCTTCATCTTCTATCCTAAAACTACTTCAAAACCCCAAACACAACCAAACAAAGCAAACAACAAATCTATATCACCTGAAAACCCATGGACAATGGATCTGCATTTCGATTGCTTTTATTTAGTCATTTAAATCTTTATTTTCCAAAAAGAATTACACAAAATTAAATATATTATTTAGAACTTTAAAGAAAACTTCAACAAACATAGAGATATAAAAATATCCAGAATTTGGAATACATTTTATAAATTATGCTCAACAACTCGAGTTAAGTAATATCATTAAAATCAAAGTTCCAGATATATATAAAGTAATCAGTGCGTTTAACGTAGCTAGCTATATATAGGTAGCTGTCTTTTTTGTTAACAGTTTATGTTTACAGTGAAGGGTTGTGGTCTATTACTCCCACGGGGACTAGCCGTATTAGGAGAGTAAATGCAAATTTTTTTAAAGCAACAAAATTCACTCTTTAAACTCTAAAATTCATTTTACTGTAGAGTTAGAATTCCTAGGCTTTCCTAGATGTGTTAGTCATCTGAAATCTTAAAAATACCATAGGTCACACTGTGTTTAGAAAAAAGACCTATACAAACTGATATTTAAACACTGAATCTTACAACCATTCTTCACAGTTAGCTACCACGGACAAATTTTTGTTACAAAGAGCACGAGGGATCTGTGACAGCAAACACCTGGCTGCCGACATTCAGCACGTCAAGCAAGTTCTGCACGACAACAAGTTTCGGATTCCCGCGCCTACGTCACAGTGACCGCGTGAAGCTGGCTACAGTCGAGCGTGTGCCTGCTTTACTACCATATATCGGGGATGTCACAGACAAGATTAGCTACTTGAAGCGAGATTCTATTAAAACATTCTACAAGCCGATGAAGAAGATTAGTCAGTTCTTATTATCTGTCAAGTGTCATATTCCTATAAAAGATACAGGAGTGTACAAGCTTGATTGTGAATATGGTCTCTCATACATAGGGCAAACAAAAAGATCAATTAGAACTCGCGTCAAATAAACATATAGCTGATGTGAAGCATCAACGTTCCGAGGAGTCTACAGTTTGCGATCATATCCTAGGTAGGTGGTCCCAACCATCACACCAGATTTGATAGATCACGAATCGTCGCAAAAGAACATCGATTTCTTACCAAGGATGATACGTGTGGCTATTGAAATTAAAAAATATCCTAATTTCAATAGAGAAGAAGGCTCGCTACTAACACCTGCTTGGGACCCAGTAATTAATAAAATTAAAACTAAGTCCAAGCATACCACTGCAAGACTTCAAGACACAATGAGTTTATTCTGCGTAAATCGGGCTATATATAGTATTTAAAAAGCTAAAGATACTCCGGGTTAACATTGACATCGTAACGTTAATCACCTCAGCACCCGTAAGCGAAACGTCGGAAATTAAAAATTATTTAAATTAAACGCGATATATTCCGTAGTTTTAATCAATGACAATATATTTTCAGAATGTGTTTTTACTCGTAAGTTGGTGAATTAGTAAACTCTAAACGCTCCAACTGGGAATTGGAAATGTTCTAGTTTAATTTTATCAACCATGGCCTCGGCAATGTACTTAATTAAGTTTTCCTATTTTATGGATATTAAGTTAGTTTATTCTATTTCAATTCACAAGTGAAATACATTAGTTTTACGTCGCAACAACTAACCTTGTTCTCATGGGTTTTTAATAAAGGCGACTATAGAAAATGCAGAAAAAATGTTACGGTGTAAACAACTTCACTTACGCCAGAAGTAAAATAGTACACCTATCAATAACATGATGCAACGTTAAATTTGCTCTCGTTTGCCAAACGACGATTTAGCTAAATCTTGCCTATAACGGGAGGATTTAGCTAAATCGTCAATATCAATGGTCTCAGAGGGCTATTTAGGATGACAATTTCATGAGTATTTTAGTTAATTTTAACTTCTGAAACTAATTAACTGTGTAGTGACAGTGTAATAATATCCAACAGCCCATATCATCCAGTATCGTAAGAGGCGATAGATTGAAACTATACCAGGCAATGGGTAGTAGCATCTTCCTGAAAACAGCTGAATAATTGCCTGCTGTAACCGCCTACAAAGCGCAATAGGTGTTCTGCCTATTATGCAATCTAAGTGAACTTTTGAGAGGCTGTAATGGCAATAGTAAATAAGTAGACTAAGAACAGGAATGGGCCAAGAATCGAGCCCTGAGGAACGCCCATTGGTACTTCTAATCCAGAGGAACCTTTACCATTGATAATGACATTATGAGGCCTATTATTTAAATTTAAAATAATAAGTATAAGCGCAATATTTTACTCACCATAATGTTGACATCCAAATGGTGTAGTTTCCTGATTAATATCTCATGATGGACAAAATCGAAAACCTTGGAAAGATCATAAAAAATACCTAAGGAATCTAGTGAATTCTCCCGACATTAAAAATATATTTCATAAGATCGACACCTGCGTCAGTCGCCGAGCAAACCCTTGTGATACAAAATTGATTCTTAAGGAGTAATTTTTATATTTATTAAAAAAATTAACAAATGATATAAAATTATCTTTTCAAAAATTTTACTAAGAGTTGGTATTATAGAAATAGGTCTAAAATTAGCGAGGTCCAGTGTTAAATATAGGAATTATTTTACTATTTTTCGATTAATCATTAAACACCAGATTCGATACTAGTATTAAAAATAATTGCAAGATTAGGTGCAATTAAACCTATTATGGATGCAATAACTGTAACGGAAATCCCCATAAATCTTTCTTTACTTCAAGGATTTTAAAATATTTTATAATATACTAAAAGGATTTTTTATTGGGAACTTACCAATAGTTTTACTAGGAAAACTATTGGGAATATTCGTGGCGTGTTGTGTTCCCAGTGGTCTTACAAAATAATCGTATTAGTAAAACTACGTGAAATTTTTTCACCAAGTAGACTTACACCGCGAAATAAAATCCTCACTGGTCCTACGCTATAAATTACATGGTATTTGGATTTTTTATTAGTACTTTAGTAGTTTATTTTAGGAATAGTACTAGAGAAGCATACACTTGCAACAGGCTGTAGGATAGTTTTAGTTTACAGTTTGTACACTATTGTAGACTTGGGTCGGTATAAAAATCAGTTTGTGGACATTCAGTTAAAAAAGTTCTCAGTAGCAGCCCACAGTCAGAAAGCACGTACAGCCATTCTCGACTCTGCCTCTGATTTTTCTCCGGTCGTATCGGATTACCGTCCCATCGAAACTGAGGGAATAGTGAGCGTGACCGAAATACGGTCCGTAGAACCATTCCACTCCATCTTTTACGTTTATGCTTACCTAGTATTTTTCTTATTATTTATAAAACAAACATCAGTCAAATTAAGCCAAAAAACGTTAACTTTTTTATAGGATAGCGTAACCAACGAGCACACAGTCCACCTGATGGTAAGTGGTTGTCACCTGTAAGGACTAAGATGGAATGCCTCGTTTCCAGTAGAAAGGGTCTCCGTTTCTCTACACTCACTATACGGAAAAGCAGCATTAAGCTACTAATTTACGCTGGTATTCTGCGAGAGCGCGGTCCTTCCCCGGTCGAGCCGACCCATTCGTGCTACAACAATACTACTAATATATACAGCATGGCTCTACCACGTATACAAACGTGATATGCATCCTTAAAATAAAATAAAATAAATTATTTAGTCGCTGATTAAAATATCCCACTGGACTAATCATTTTCATGTTTTGAGGTATAGCTTATGCTTGCCTAGTACTATTCTTGAAATAAACTACAATACTGATAAAAATTCCATGTATTTCATACACCACGATTTTTTTAGAATAAGTGTAGTAAAGATAATTTATTATTAAAATTTTTGGTAACACAACTGGGAATACAACACCCCAAGAAGATTCCCAATAATTTTACTATTAAGACTATTGCGAGGATCCCACCAGGAAATTCCCATTAGTCTTACCAATAAAACTACTGGGAAGAAAATTTCCACTAGCTTTGCTATTAATACCATTGCTGAGTTAAGCTCCTTTCATTTCTAAGTATAATTTTTGGAGCAGAAAAGAATCCGCCACTGTTTTAATATTTTCGCGAAGTTTTCATTACCACTGAGCAAGAGGTAAATCAGCATTTAAAGTTGCAACAAACAATTTTATTGGTGTCAGCTCGGATCGTATTATCTCGTGTACTGTAAAATTTTACCACAAGCTACGACTCTCAGTCACAATGGAGGGTTAATTATAATCAGGGTTGCCAAACATTTTTATATTTAATATAGCATTTAAGCACTACATGCCGTGAGTGGCATTATTTTATAACATATTGTTACGCGCTCCAATGCCTCAAATCGGCGCACTAGCGCCATCTAGTCTTGAACCGAAGAACTAAACTTCTTGAAGTTTAAAACTCGAACTCTCGGTACCTTGCGCGTGTTTACTTGAACATTCTGGATATTTTGCTAATTTATATAAGTAGGCGCTGCAAGATGCGATCGAGGCAGACTTGAACTCGGCGACACAAGCGAAGCTTCGGAGCGGAATTAAGTGAATTAGTGTGTTTAATCATTAGTGTTTTAAGTTTTAATTTGTGTAAAGTAAATTAAAGTGTTACTTTAGGTAATTTGATCGGCAATTTTTATTGTCACGAACCCTAAGCTCGTAACAATATTGTATAATTAATAAGTTGATTCTAATAACAAGTTGTTTAGTGAATGCTATAAGCATATCTTTTCCTTTTTTTTGCTGTTTTTTGTTTAGCTAACTTAATTACAAGGCAATAAAGGAAGGTTATTCCGGATCTTTTCCGTTAAAGCCCATCACAAGCTGAACATGGGCCTCCCTATAAAATGCATCATAGGAGTAAATTTACCCTTGTTGCCACGCTTGGCAGGTTGGCAATCCTCAATCGCTGTTTTTATTTAGTTATTATTTGTTATTAAGGAGAAACGTTACCCATCTCCTTATTACATTTGTTTATCGACCGTTTTATGTGTTGCTATTTATTACTCCTTAGTGTGTTATTTCTACATACATGCATCTATAAGTCTCCTTGGTTTTGCCTGTATGTTCTAAGTAAATGTCTATTTCTTTTATTATTTCATATTGTTGAGGCCATAAACAATAAAAATAAATAAAATTATGTACAAAAATATTACATTTCAATTATTATTTACAAGCGATCTGCCCCAACTTGGCACAGGTGATATCTTGATTCCACAACAGCGCCGCCTGCCAGGTTCAACAATGGTTGACAAACATTTAACGCAATCTGGTGAGCGATAAAAGCATAAAATATGAACAAAAATATTGAATTTTACAGAAATATGTTTTGCTACTTTGAACCTCTTTAACTATCTGACGCCATAGTTAACCATTATTGAAAAGTAGGTAATTTGTTTCCTTTACTACATATTTTTCTGCTTACTGTATTCACATCACTTATATAGTATGATATTATATAGTAAATTAATTAATAAATATACAAATGACGCTAGAAAAAGCGGATTATATGTACTATTTGGTGGCCTTATCGCTACATAGTGATAACTTCCAGGAAACCAAGGGTGTAAAGGAATAAAACAATGAATACTTGGTAGGTGGTGCAATATAAATATACATAATATAATATCAATTCATGCGAAATATAGTTAATACATGTGATAATATAACATTAATAACTAATACATGAATATATTATACTATTTAGTATAGTAAGATTGGCAACCCTAATTACAGTGCACGAGAATATGATGATGTTAACTCCGGGAAATGTGTGTCAATATTCAACAAAAAAACTGTGTGAAAAAGTGAGCTAAGCGAATATCACGCTTTAATTTCTTCTTTTGTTAAAAAAGATTGAATGCGTTAATTACCGTACGAAATAAACTCATTTGGTTTCATGGACATTGTTCGCATTTGTTAAACGATTTGAATACCTGTATTCTTAAACATGTTTTATAACTTTATTTAATCACAACTCGGGACAACATCTAATTTAATAAAAAGAAAACACTTTTTACTAGTTACGACTGATGAATGTCGTCACTTCTCCCGGACCACTTTATGAGCCAAGTTCAATGGTAAAAACAGTAATTAAAAACCGACTGCATAAAAATAATTACTACAGTAATAGTTTGTTTTTAATTCTTTTTTTAGGACTCGTTATATTTAACATGTCAGTTCCACAGTTATGGTTATAGTTCTACATAACACAATATAAAAGTTAATAGCTATTTGAAATTGTAGGAGTAGAAAGCGATAGTAAAAAGCAAATTATTAGATAAGAATCATGGGTCCATGGTGGTAGGACTTCTTATCTGCCAAAGAGTCTATCTGGGTAGCAGCCTGCAATATTGTGTTCCGGTCTGAAACAGATTCGGTGTCATTACATTTTAGTCTAATCTAGACTCTACGGTGGCTGACCGCGGGCAGCAACTAATTGCAGCTGTTTTAGCTAAGCAGGTGGCTGACTAATAAGTGAGCGGTAGGCTCACTTATTAGTCAGCCACCGCAGAGTCTACATCTCCTGAGAATGCCTCGTGTAGAGGCAAAACACGTGTCGTATCATCGTCGATAATTTCTCTTTCCTAGTGTAGTGGGGTTGGAAGTAGTGGTGCTGGGATTGGTGGTGACGGGATTAGTGCACGCAATTGAGGGAGGGCGGGAGGTGCTCTTCAAACTAGGGAAGACACATCATTTTATTAAATTTAGCGGATGGTTGCAAAATAACTATTAATATCTTTATTAAAAAATATTTATTTTGCTACATAGCATCCTCACAAGTCAATGCATTTAATCCATCTTTTCTAATCCCAGAATTCCCTTAGGAAAATTTTTTTTATCTTGACCGTCCAGAAAAGCCCCAACAGCGTCCCACATTTCGCTATTATCTGCAAATTTCTTGCCTCGAAGGCTTTCCTTGAGCCGAGAAAATAGACAGAAGTCACTGGGGGTCTTGTGAATAGAACAGAATAGGTGTTCGAGCAATTCAAATCCCGTTTCTCGTATGACAGCCGTTGCAACTGCAGTTTTGTGAGCCTAGCAGTCTCATGAGACCGCGGCCATATTCCGTCAAATCCCTAGCGGTCGCATGAGGTCGCGCCAACCCACAGCATTTTAAGCCATAAACCTTATATATAGAGACCAATTTTCTATGTAGAAGTTGTATAATCAATATGAAATACTCTATCCTCTAGTGCAATAAAAAACTATTATCCTATAAATCTGCCGTCATAATAGAGAAGGACGTAACTAACAAAAACGTAAAATGGAGATAAAAAAATAAAAAGATGAATTTTTCTTTCAGACCCTGCTGCGTCTAAAATATTTTAAAATGTATCAATATTAAAATTGAAATTGATAGTTAGAGACATGAAGATTTTAAAGACGAACTTTTATCTTTTTTGATAATTTGTTTATTTATTTAAATAAAACGGATTTTCCATTTCATTTTAGCTTAAAAAATAATCCCGGGTACGTAAAAACTTCGAAGAAAGACGCATATAACCATTTGCGTCTTTCCAACCTAGTAAATAAAAAACTGCCATTCTTTTAACATTTTACATATCTCGGAAAGTTAATTTGAAATTGAATGGACGCAAATAAAAAAATAAAAAATAAAAATGTTTATTTAAATTACATAAAGCTTTAAGATACAGGGTTTGGAGATCACCTTTTAAGCAAAGAGATGCTTGTGTTAGGTGACTCCGCTCTTCCACTTAACATTATACAGTGTACGTATGTAATTGGAAACAAAATAAAAGAAAAGAAGTACAAATACAAAATGGATAAAGGAGCGCACTTGTGTGATGTAAGTGAGTGGGGTTTTGAGTGTACGCGCACACACGCGCGCGCGTGTGTGTGTGTGTGTGTGTGTGTGTGTGTGTGTGTGTACGTTCATTCTTGTGTTTATGGGTTAATATTGTTGACGTTGAGGTTTAGGTTAGCCCTATGAAAATGTCTTGGGATCGGAAGAAGCCAAGCAAAGCTTCCTCCACTAACGTTTACGTGACTGTGGTCCAGTTGATTAATAAACAGATTATGGTAACGATGATACCATAACCTCAATGTCATCGTAGGTTTTAGTCTTAAGCCAATTAGTCACAGCTAGTTTACAGTCACGGAGTTTTAGAGGATAGATGTTTAGCTCTTTATTCAATAGGTTGTATAAGTGGGAAGATTGCCTTTCATACTGCCGCTTGGCAAAAACAGATCTAACTGGGACAGTTGGAGCGACCAAGTAGCTTCTTCTGCTACTCATAATCGGCTTTTTGGGGTCAAACGGGAGGGATTTATGTTTACTCAGAATAAGGTGGAGTAGGTAAAGTTTTCTTACAGACAGTAGGTTAGAGGTTAGGTAAAGGCTTTGGGTTGATAATATATAGGGTTTAAAAAACATAACTTTAAGCAGAGATCGCTGCGCCCTCTCAAGTTCTAAAAATTAATTTTTGTTGTTCCACCCCAGCATGGCAGACAGTATGTAAGGATAGATTGGGCTAATGATACGTAGACTTTCTGCAAAAAGATTCTTTGAGGCAACGTGTCGCAATGTTTTAAAAGTCCATATTAATTTCCTAATCCTATTCATGATCAGTTCAGTATGCATATGCCAGGACAGGCGTTGGTCAATCATAATACCAAGGTACTTAGTATACTGTAACCTGTCAATTTTTGTACAAGAGCAGTCAGGAATTGGGGGGTTAGCACAGGAGTGGATCTTTATTTGGAATTCGAGTGGTGGTTGAGTGTGTGTATACTTGGTGAAGCATACGTGATTGGACTTGGAGGCATTTAGTGTGAGAAGGTTACGCTTAAGCCAAACTGCAATCTTAGACAGGCCGATTTCGGCTGACCTTTTAACTTTTGTCCAAGTGTTATCAGCAAAGACTATGGCAGTATCATCCGCGTATGAAAAAATGTGACCGCTGTCAATAGTCATATTGCATAGGTTATTAATATATATAAGAAACAATGTCGGACCAAGGACACTTCCCTGCCCGACACCGTATGAAATTGTTTTTTCTGACCTAGTAAACTCCCCTATTTTGACTGTTTGTTTGCGACTGCTTAGGTAGGATTTGAACAGATCGAGAGGGGTTCTCCTTATGCCTATGTTTTCAAGCCTGTCTAGAAGTATGGGGACAGATACTGTGTCAAAGGCCTTTTTGAGGTCGAGGAAAACTGCGAGACATTTGCTACCTTTATCCACTTTGTCAACTATAGTAGATGTTAAAGACAGGACCGCATCCTCTGTAGACCTTCCCTGCCTAAACCCAAACTGAGAAGGTGACAGAATGTTATACTTAGAAAGGTATTTAGTTAAACGTGAATTTAGGAGTCTTTCTAGGATTTTTGAGATGGATGGCAGAACTGAAATTGGCCTATAGTTTGACGGGTTTGACCTGTCTCCACACTTGTACACAGGCGTTATTAGGGCTACTTTTAAAGCATCCGGGAAAAGTCCCTGCTCAAAGCAAAGGTTTGTTAAATAAGTTAGGATTGGCACAATTTGTTCGTGTGCAGCTTTAAGGAATTTAACTGGAATGTGGTCCCAACCTGGAGCACTATCTGGTTTTAAGCTCATTAATGTATCATGAACTTCATAAAAGTCTGTGTCGAGTAGGGCAAAAGAAGAGGCCGATGTACAGGCAGATAAAGATGAGCTAGGATCGTTATTAGTTACTGTAGAAGACGGAGGTGGTGAGATATTGTCCGCAAGAACCTTTCCTATGTTAGAGAAAAAAGTTATTCACTTTGTTAGTAGAGTTCTGGGGAGTATTAGATAGCTCTAGGAGTTCCAAGTTATTTGTGAAAAGTGAAAAGTAGCAAATGGTCATTTACTACTTTTCTTCTTAGTAAGTATGTAACAAAACTAGACACAAAAAAGTAACAACCCGCTATAAAGGGATATCATACCAGACTTACTACGATAAAAGGTGGAAAAACTTAAGAGAGTGGTAACATTAGTGAGGTTATTTTTTAATATCAAATGCATTGTATTAGAATTATCTAAACGTACTCAGTTACATTATGTACCACTCATAAAATCACTCTTTAAAATATACCTGTTCCAAGACGTGCTAAATAAGAATAATAGACAAAAAACAATTAAAATTTTGTTTATTAAGAAAATTAAAAAAAAAACCTAAATATTTACTAATAGTTTCACATCAGGGTATGACTAATAATCACAAAACCAAAAACTTAAACACAAATTAGTTTCAAAACATTTAAACAAAATAAATACCTTTAAAATTTAATAATTTACTTTTATTGCCATTGCAACCAATAAATCAAAACTAATAGTTTCCCTTCAATGTTTTTCTAAATTATCCTTGAGCAAATACAATTACATGATTAAAATACCTATACTAAAAGCTATATCAGTCAGCTTTGACGGCATCAAAACCATAATTATACCTATAAAACTTAACTGCCACTTTTTCGTACATTTTTAAATGTGCAACGAGTGAATTCAAATTATTCTTAAATTTCTTTTAAGCAGGGTTTAATTAAATTACTATATTTAATATTTGAGCAACAATCACTTTTGTAGACATCTAAAAATGAAAAGAACACAAAGGTAATTTATCCTTAACTATTTTTATTTCTCTCTATCACATACGTAGTCATTCTGTCAGCTTCTTTCTTGTAATAAATACAATAGAATAGAAGTATCACAGATATTTATCACTTAAAGCTAAACTCAGATTGAAGCTACCCTTGGCCTTTTTGAAATGTAAGATCAAAATACCCTTAAATATAAAAATAAAAAGAAGATTTGTACGTTCAGTCTTCATAATTCCTTGTAAGATCCACCGCATCATCATGCACTGGCAAATTTTGCCAAAACACTCTTCCGTTTTCCGGCATGAGTGGCCGGCCCTATTTCTCAGTGGGTGCTCAGGCTGCCCCGCGTATTCTGGGGGGGGGGGGCAAAATTCCGCTAAAGACTACAACTGCTCGGAGCAAACGGAGCAACAAGACCAAGGCGACCCCTGCCACGCTGTCCGTGAATTTCTGCAATATCAAGGGACTTCACTCTAACCTAAAAGCCGTCCACTACCATCTCGAGACGGCGAGGCCGGCTCTGCTCTTCCTGACCGAGACGCAGGTGTCCTCTCCGGCTGATGTCTCGTATCTCTCCTACCCGGGGTACAAACTGGAACACTCCTTTGTGCCTCGGGCTGGAGTTTGCGTTTACGTCAGAGAGGACATCTGTTCTCGACGCCTCGGCAGACTTGAAGGTTCGGACCTGTCCATCCTTTGGCTACACGTAGACAGCGACGACCATCCGCGCGTCTACGGGTGCCTCTATAGGTCCCATACCGGTAATGCCGAAACAGACCGACTCTTCGACCACGTCCAAATGGCTACAGATTCGTTGCTACAGCAGATCCCCTCCGCAGAAATCGTGATCCTCGGCGACTTTAACGCCCATCACGCCGAATGGCTTGGCTCACATTTAACCGATCATGCGGGGAGATCTGTTCATGATTTTGCCTTGGCTTATGGTCTGACACAACTGGTTACTTCGCCTACGCGGATTCCAGATGTGGAGGATCATGCAACTTCCCTGTTGGACCTTCTACTGACCTCTCATCCGGACGGATATCAGATTTCCGTCGAAGCCCCTTTAGACCCCTCGGTCTTGTCCGGAGTGTGGTGCCACTCACGCTTAAATCGCAGTTGCATTCTGCAGGCTGCCGCCGTGTTTGGCACAATAGGTCAGCCGATTGGGATGGGATGTGGTCTTTTTTTCATCCTACCCTTGGGGGCGGGTTTTCTTCTCGCCGTACGATCCCAACGTTGTTGCGGATTCTGTCGCTGATGTGGTACTTCAGGGTATGGAACTTTTTATTCCTTCCTCTGTGCTGCCCATTGGAGGCAAATCTCAGCCATGATTTGGTCGCTCCTGTAAAATAGCATCACGCTATAAGCAGGAGTGCTACCGAGCCTGGGCTGACGCATCAGCGTCCCGAGATATAAACACCAGCGCTATAAAAAAGAAGGATAATTCCGCCTCTAGGTCCTTCAAAAGAGTCATTGCCAAGGCAAAGTCAGAGCACATAGGCAGAATTGGCGAGAAACTAGTTCGCCTTCCTTCTGGAACCCGTGCATTCTGGTCTCTCGCCAAGGCTGTCCAGGGGAATTTCTGTCAGCCATCTCTTCCATCTCTCCACAGAGAGGACGACTCAATGGCCCATACCGCAAAGGAGAAAGCCGATCTTCTAGGCTCTTTTTTGCGTCCAAATCGACTCTCGATGACGAGGGGAGTACGCCGCCGACCATCCCGCGGTGTGAGTGCTCCATGCCGGAAGTGCAGTTCACACAGCGCTCGGTTCGCAAAGCACTCCTCTCCCTGGACATCCACAAGTCGAGTGGGCCTGACGGAATCCCCCCAATTGTGTTGAGGACGTGTGCTCCAGAGTTGGCACAGGTTTTAACGCGTCTTTTCCGGTACTCCTACTCCCTAGGCGTAGTCCCAAAATCATGGAAGACGGCTTTCGTCCACCCGATCCCTAATAAAGGCGACCGCTCAGACCCGTCCAACTACCGGCCTATCGCCATCATCCCCTTGTTCTCCAAAACAGTGGAGTCTATTGTAAACTGCCAGCTCATGAGGTACCTTGAGGATCACCAGCTGATAAGTGACCGCCAATACGGTTTTCGCCGTGGTCGGTCAGCTGTTGATCTTCTGGTCTACCTAACTCATAGATGGGCGGAGGCAGTAGAGTTCAAGGGGGAGTCATTGGCCCTTATTTTGGACATTGCGAAGGCCTTCTATCGGGTTTGGCACAAAGCGCTTCTTTCGAAGCTCCCTTCCTATGGGCTTCCCGAGAAATTGTGCGATTGGATCACCAGCTTTCTTGCAGATCGGAGCATCAAGGTCGTTGTAGACGGTGAAAGCTCCGATTGCAAGTCTATTATTAATGCTGGTGTTCTACAAGGCTGCGTGCTATCGCCAACGCTGTTTCTTCTGCATATCAATGATATGTTGCAAACCCGTAACATTCATTGCTATGCAGATGACAGCACTGGTGATGCTCTTTACACCGGCCGAGCCAATATTTCTCGGGAAAACATCTCCGAGTGCCGGGACAAACTTGTGTCTGAAGTCGAGTCTTTGCTGAACAGAGTCTCGGATTGGGGGCGACTAAATCTATTCCAGTTTAACTCCCAGAAGACACAAGTTTGCGCGTTAACCGCTAAAAAGAACCCCTTTGTCGTATCTACTCAGTTTCAAGGCACTCCCCTTATTGCCTCAGCCAGTATCGGAATCCTCGGCGTTGACATATCGAATGACGTGCAGTTTCGTGGTCACTTGGAAGAGAAAGCCAAATTGGCCTCTAAAAAGCTTGGCGTGCTCAGCAGAGCGGGACAGTATTTCATGCCGGCACACCGCCTGCGACTTTACAAGACGCAGGTTCGGCCGCATATGGAATACTGTTCCCATCTCTGGGCTGGGGCTCCCCAGTACCAGCTCCTTCCACTTGACCGCATCCAGCGCAGAGCGGCTCGAATCGTCGACGACCGAGTGCTTTCCGAGCGGCTCGATTCACTGGCACTGCGAAGATATGTTGCATCTCTTTGCATTTTATTTCGCACATACCATGGAGAGTGCTCTGAGGAATTGTTCGGATTAATCCCAGCCGCCAAATTTTGTGAACGCACTACGCGGCAAACGTCCCGATACCTTCCACACCATCTGGATGCTTGGTGGTCCACCACAGTACGTTTCAAAAGGAGTTTTCTTCCGCGTACAACCTCTTTGTGTAATAGTTTACCACCGGCGATTTTTCCGGACCGATACAACCTGGGGACCTTCAAGAAAAGTGTTTAGTTTAGTTTACATTTTCATTGTTAATTTTCTTGGGATTTGGATTCAAGCCCCTTTTATCCACATCTCCTTCTTTCATTTTTAAGGAATTTCTGACAACTTTATCATTTTTCCTATTGAAACCCAAAGTTTCTAAAAAAATGTCTTACAGACATTAAATTTAGTACCGGCACTATCCAGTAAAAAGTAATAAAAATAGTATTTTGTCTGTTCAGTTTTCTTTCACCTAGTTTGGGTCTCTTTTTCTGTTGGAAATTTACTTAAATGATCTTGAACAATGTTACTGGTCGGTAAAAGCAACTCTGAATCTCTGACATTTTCGTTCTGAATCTGACTCAACAGTATCAATTCATCGTCAAATTTTTCTACTTCAGTTTTCGCTGAATTTAGCGGATTTGAATCGGAACCCTATATTACATTAGTTGCCATATTTAATAGTTTTAAAGATCTCCCTTTCTTCATTTTAGAAATCTGAAAATAAAATAAATGTAGAATAATTAAAAATTGGTAGATAGTTTTTTTGGTAAAGTTACAGACAGACAAAAATTCTTAAAACTATAGATTAAACCTATGTATCGATAATAATGACTATTTCAATAGCATTTTCCAAAACATATTAATAGCATAGATCATTTAAAAACGAATAAATGGAGACTTTACAAAATATGTTCAATACGTTTAACATTCTTACCTTCTTTCGTAACGAAACGTGACGTGACCACACTCTCGAACGACTTGGGCGCAACTGACGAAACATTCCTCAGCACTTCCCCCCTCTAACCGCCACGATGTACCCGAATACTTAATAGAAAAGACGCAAGTGGCCACTTCTGTCCATTCAACTTAGAAGTTAAATAAATAATATAATCTCAAGCCTATAAAAAAAGTCGGAATGTCATTTACGTCTTTTCAATTACAAAGTAATTTAATCATTGATGCTATTTTAAAAAACGCGACATCATTTGCGCCTAACCTATTATGTTAATCACTATGAGTACTAAGATGATTGAACGTAAGAAACCAAAAGTGTCTTTTCATTTAAAAACTATTAACTCACCTCATTTCATCTAAATAATCGATGCAAATATTGTTGAAGATGACGTAACAACTGGTTAAATAAGTTTTTTTCTTTTATGTTGAATTTGAATACGTCTTTTCTACTTAAAAAATATAATTTTTGATCAGCAGTTACGTCCAAAACTCTTACGGTATTTTATAAAATATTGATATTTTAGAGAATTAAAAAAATTGAGTAGATGCGCCGTTTTATCCTGAGTCGAATGGTATATTTAACTCATTTTGTCAACAATTGTTAGATGCGCACTTTTTTCTTATGACGGCAGAAATATTTATTCATAATCTATTTTCATTTCGTACGCAATTTTCGCGTGAATGTTATTGTGTTGATTTTTTGGATTTTTCTAGTGTTTTATTAGTGTTTTAGTATAGTGTTTTATTATAAAATTCTAATGACAGTTTTTGTGTGAATATAATTGATCTTTTACGTAAATAATTTCGAGTAAACATTACTAGAGAAAACATTACCTCCACACTGGGATTTTTACGATGTTGCGGACGCAGTATTTATACATAAATTTCACAAGGACATCCATATAGAACTAATTTTTTTTACTATTTCGTGGGGGAGACAAACAAGCACACAGTACACCTGTTGATTCGTGGATGCTGTGGCTCATTAACACCTACATTTCGTGATGATTAAGCATCAAAATGTAAATGTGTTGTCACCCATGAGGTTAGTTCCCGTTTCTTGGAATTTCTAGTTTCTAGTAAAAAGGGTTTCCGGTTTTCTACAATCACCATATGAAACATAGCTATATTAAGCTGCTAATTTACGGTGGTATTTTGTGAAAGCATGGTCTTGCCTCTTTCGAGACGACCCATTCCTGCTATGACCATAATATAGTTGCCTGTAATATCCGTCTGTAATATACACGTATAGTCTCGGTGTTGCACACACTTGTTTATTCAACAAATTTATTTTTTTCATCAATGATTTATAGTCTTTTAAACGCCTGCTACTGAACATAAGCACCCCTGTAGATCATAACTATATATATACATACATAATACATAAACACTCACGCTTGTCACCCAGAGGGTTAGGCAGAGACTACAGACTTCTATTTGGCATGAATGATCCTGACACAACTCTCTTGCCTCATCCACATCCATATACTTACGCATACATGCTTGTCGGTTAAGGGTACTCCTAATTTGGATCATTTTCAACATATCATCAATGGTCGTACTCTGCACTAAAGCTTTGCACTTTTTCCTCATTATCTTCCACACAACCACAGCATTTTTATTCTTTGCTGTCTCATTTCCTTCTGTCGCACATATGGGATGATATGGGTAGTGGATAATCTTGCGCAAGCGTGTTCCTGCTCCGTTCGAATTCGACCCATTCAGATTATTTTCAAACCAATTGGTAGTGACGTGAATGGGTCAGATTCATGGCACTACCAATTGCTCTGAAAATAATCCGCTTATTATTGAATCTGATTTAGGCAATTAAAATCTATGTATGATACGAAGAAATCCTAAGTTGTCATGTGATAGGAAGATTTAAAAATAATCGAAGATCAGAACAAATTTTAGCACAGTGTAATATGTCACAATAGACAAAAGGATGTAAAATACCCTTCTGTACATATATAACAGTCAAAATTTAAATCACACTTCATTACTACACAAAATGCACAATAACATAACTTGTATTTTCATAACAACGCCCGTCCATCTATCACCAGTACAGCCCTTCAAACGTCCATCACTGAACATAGGTCTCCCACATAGATTGCTTTATAGACAGGATATTTTCATAGTTGTCACGTTAGGTCCATGGGTTGGCAACTGCAGTTTTAAAGTTTTTTGTTTTTATTAGAAAGATGTTGTTGAAACATCAGCATAATCAACAACTGCATCGGAATTATCTTGAGCGCGCAATGTCTCAGAAAGGTAGGTTATAAGATGGGGTGGAATAAATACGTAGCCAACCTTGACAGAGGAAGCGAGAATAAAATTTACAATATAAGCTTTTTGTGTTATTTTTATTTTTTATTTTATCTGTTTCAGTATCGAATAACTCAGATATGCGGAAGTGATCTCGTACTGAATAGCTTGAAATGTTATTTATCAAAATGCTTTGTAACACTTCCTTCAAATGTTGCTAAAAATACCTCATACAAAATGATCAATCTCCTTAGGTAAATTATGTATGGAAGTAACTTTAAATCTACATTTGCAAGTTCCTTGGCTACTGATATTATTATATGAAATCTGACTATTTATTTATTTATTTTTTATAGGAAAAGGGTGACAAGCGAGCACACAGTTCATCTGATGGTAATTGGTTGCTGTGGCCCATAGACATCTAAATCCATCCTCGTTTGCGAATCAAAATGAAGATGAGTTTTTACGATTGAGGACTAAGATGGAATGCCTCGTTTCCAGTAAAAAGGATCTCCGGTTCTCTACACTCACCATACGAAACACAACAGTATTAAGCTACTATTTTACGCTGGTATTCTGTGAGAGCGTGTTCCTTCCCCGGTCGTACCAACCCATTCGTACTACAACTATACAATTTATATAGCTTCAGCATGGCTCTACCACGTAAAAAAGTAAAAAACATAGCAGACATCCTCATAGGGGATTTTGCCATAGGTGCCGTGTTTGGCAGGCGTGGATTGGCAACTGCAGTTTTTTATTATTTTTAATTTTTATCAAGAAAATGCATCTGCTGTTTCAGATACCCTCTGTCGCTTCTTACTACGCCCGAGGGACGATATGAATTTCTTTTTTTTTTCTCGTACCGGTATAGATTTTAAACAAACCTAAATTTAATAAAACGTTATGATATTGGCCAGTAACAACGTAAGCAGCGCCTTTGCACAATGTGTGTACGTAAGTGGTTTAATATATATGTATAAATAAATATTTTTAAATGTATTTTTTTTTTTAAACTACATTTCGAACACAAAATTATGTTATATAATTATATTCTTTTTCCAAATCTCATTAAAAATTTTATCTTCCTAATATTTCGGACAAAACGAGTCTGCGGCGGGCACTAAACTCATTTAATGTTCATGTACAAAGGCTAATATTTGCATTCGCCGAGTAAAACTCGCCAACAGCGTTGTTGATAAATTTAGACAATTCTTGAACAGAATATATTATAAAACTAAAAGTGACGATGTTTTCAACGTAGAAATGCTTTTAAAAAGTCGTTGTACCCTTTTTATTTCATTTTAATTTGGTTTATATTAGTGATGTGCCTTGGCTTCGCTCCGGTTGTTTCTGGATATCGGCAACAGCGCCACCTACCAAGTCTAATTGTAAATCAAAACGGTTGGTTTACTTCACTCAGCTACACACAAAACCTTTCATCAAAATCTGTCAAGCTGTTTTTAGTTTTACCGAGTCTAATGGACAGCAATTGAATTTTATATTTATAAACCAGCTTTTCACCAGCGGCATCGCGCGCGTGGGCTTGAATTTAGAAATATCGATAATACTATTTCGTACTTAAATTAGCAAAACTGGATCTCTTGTAGAGACACGTCGGTAACTATGTCTATATTGGCAATATTAGACTACAGAAACACATAAGTTAGTTTATCTGAATCGTATAACTATCATACATCAAGCAACACCTTTTTTATATCGGGCACGTTTTCCGATGTGTCGTTATGAAAGGAAAATTGTCCTGGAATCGGAAATGCGTTATTTACATAATATTCATTATTAAAGTTAATATAGTTTTCCCATAGTATAATATATAGTAGTTAATATATTAGTCCCATTGAACATTGATTACCACCACATAGATGCCAGTATTTTTTTTATGTTCGAATAGACCTCTAAATTTTCTAAATGTAGTTCTACTCATGGAGAACGTGTGAGTAGAACTAAATTCATGAACAGGAGTAGAAATCTACATAAGATGGGCAGCAGCGTTTTCCTGATCATAGCTTATAATAATAATAATTGAAGTTGACAACTTGCGTGCCAAGCGTGGCAACTATGGCAAATATCCAACTTTATGGCAGTTTGTGGAGGAAATTCGTGGCGAAAAGAAACCACTACCCTATTTCGTCCCGCGGGTGTCTTAAGAGGCGACAGACGAAACTGAAACAGGAGATGGATAGCATCTTCTCGATAACAGCGCAAAGTAATAAAGAGCTGCGGTTGCCAACCTGCTTTCCAAGCGTGAATACTACTGCAAATACCCAGTATATTTGACATACAATGGAGGAAGCCTATGATCTGCAGTGAAAAGCCCTATTAAAAGTAAAAAAGTAGCAGCCTAAATACATCCCACAACTGGGCACAAACCACAGCGAGTTTTAGGTCAAAAAGGAGTTGATTAAGTTGACTCAAACGCGGAATAACCGACTTCGCATACCATATTCGGAAATTCTTTTACCATACATACATTACATAGAATTTAAAAGAAAGAGAAGGATATATATATACACGAGACAATGCCTGTGAATAGATAATAAGAAAGAAAATATATATATATATACACAGGCATTGCTCGTTTAAAGGTATTAGTACCCGGATGACCTTTTGACCGGATGATTTTTTTTAAATTACATTTAGATACAATTTACATACTGATGGATAATATTTTTTGATCTTGACACAGAAAAAACTGACTTTGACATAGAAAAAACTGAACTATAGATAAAGACTTTGCAGTTGTAACAATAGCGATGACGTGTTTAGTTGTTAATATCGCCGAACAATCTCTATTCATTGACTTGATCAAGCCATTGAGTTATAAATCAATGGGTCAAGCTTTATCATCATAATACAGTCACTTTCAATAATCGACTAATTTATGACATTATAAATTCTAAGATATGACCAATACATACATAAAAATCTTTTTATTTAAACTATAAGGATAATAAGAGTTTTGTACTAATTGCAATTTTTATCAGTTTATTTATAGATAAAAAACTAATACTCACTAAAACTTTTATTGATTAAAAATTTAATCTCTTTTAGAAGTAATTTGTTACTATTCTAAAATGAAATAACAAAAACTAAATAATGTACATTAGATTTTCAAATAAAAATGAATTTTCAAATAAAATAACTATATAAATGCTAAGTTATTTAATTTGTTAGTGGAGGCAAAATGTCATTTTGTATTTTAAGTACTTTTTTATTTTACTTTTTGTATTTTACGTTAGATGACACTGTTTAGAAAAAGTGAATGCTAAAATAATATTGTAGTTTGTCGGCGTAGTTCAATTTATTACACAACGATTAAAACTAATTTTGGGCGTTATTTATAAATATTTTATTTATTTTAATAGAACACATCTAAGAACCACTAATAAGGCTTCAGTATCCTTTGATTTTTCTAGAAAATATTAGAATTACGGACACGACCTTTCTACAGATTTATTGTATGTATAGATTACTATAATATGCATGTATACATAAACCTTCCTTTTTCTTCTTGAATCATTCTGGCTATTGATGAAAACCGCATCAAAATCCGTTGCATAGTTTAAAAGATCTAAGCGAGCTTACGGCGGGAAGCGACTTTTATTTTATACTATGTAGAGAAACTTGCATTTCTTACTTATACGCTTCTTCTTCTTCTGATACCCATAAATATCTACCGCTGGAAATGGCCATCAGGGCTGCAAGAAATTCGAACGATAGGTTTTTAACAAACTAACCAGATAACCTACAGCCGAGAGAGACAACTGCAACCTGAACTGATATACCGGAAAAATTGACTACATCATCATTCTGTATTCCCCTGTTTCCTCCTACGGAATTCCTATTCAATATAGATTACTAGAATACTTATTGAAAAGACTTTTATGGTTTTACCACTGGTTCGGGAGAAACTGTGCTGGGAGAAACCAGCAAGAATCATTTTATACATTAATTTACGATATAATATTTTCTACCGTTAAATATGAAAATATTTAAGAACAGTGTGGCAGCGATCACCAGGGGTTGTTTACGTAATTCCATGAACGTCATGGTTTTACCATTAAAATTTGTGCTTTTTGATACTGATAGATTGTGTTTAAATAGATTTAATACCATATTTTGTTTCGTTGTGTACCAACTATTTTATGACGTATAAATAATTGTATCAGGATTAATTAATTGTAAACTACATGTCTGATATGCAATTTTTCAAGCCGCGTTAAAAAAAATTAGAACGTTTTTAAAGTGTCATGTTTGATCCGAATAATATGTTATTCGACCATACATGAACATGTGAATTAGAAAACACATTGTGTGTTTTTGTTGTGTACATACTGCAAAACAAACTTGTAAATAAACAAATTATAGTGCCAGTTTAAAACACGTGCTTTGTCCATCATTAAAGAGCAAAGCTCGCTTAGTGAGCTTACGAACATACAATGGAGCACTTCACTCACGCTTGGAAAAGCTTCAAGCGGTTTGCAGCGTTAAGTAACGCGCTGCAAAATTGACTTGAATGGATTTCTGTAGATGAAATATTTTAAAGGCATTTTAAATAAAACAGTATCAAACCATTAGCTTTCAAATTTGTTTTTAAAGTGGTTTTTATTAAATAAGTAAATTATAATTTAAACAAAATAAAAGAAAGTAGTGAAGATACTTATACAGGATATACTCTTCTTTTTCTATACGCTATCCTTGCTACTACCAATGTCCGCTTTCCTGCTAATCCATCTCCGCTTTGCACAGTCTGAAGCGTCCTCGTAGTGAGTCCTTTGACTCTCATAATACACGCAAGCGATTTTTGAGTCTGCCGCGTTGTCTTGGTCCTGCCACAGCGCTAAGCATCTCTGTACTTAATCGAAACAAGATGTATTCCATTATTTAATCACAAATAAGTTTTTTTAATTACATTCAATATATTCTTTCATGTTATATTCGTACCGTATACGATTCGCTTGCGGATTTCTTAATATTAGATTTTTATGAATATTCACCGATTTCTCGAAAACAACTAAACCCTTTTAAATTATGCTTTTTTATTATATAGAATGTACTGTAGGGGTCCCATATAAACAGGAAAAAATTCCATCCCCAAGGGTGAAAAAAGATAACGAAGATTGTTATTATTTCGACGACTCTCTAAATTTTTCCTTTCCTCATTACACACATGCAGGTTTACCCCCGATATTTTCCTTCACTAAAGTTCATGTGGAAAATAAGCACGTAAAATTACACAAAATTACCATTCGATTGGCTGACCGGGATTGAACCCGGGTTGCTTTCTGTTAGCACTCCTTTTATAATTGACGGTCCGCTTGGGCAGGTTTACTATTTCTACCTTATTTTATATATTTCTGACGCCAAATAACAGTCATTTGTATAAAGAGAGCCAGTAATAATTACATGCACTGAGATATTCCATCTTAATCCTTCGCTGCAAGTTTCCATGGACCACAGCATCCACTTACCATTTTTAATTTGAATTAAAATTGAATTAGATCCATAAACGATCACATGGTCCACATGATGGTAGGTGAATGCTGTGGCATATAAACATCTATATTTAGCCTCGATTGATATATCTGATATAAATATACTACAAATAAAAATACAGATGCCTTGTCACCCCTAAGGACTAAGAGCCTGATTCGTTTTGAGTAAAAAGGGTCTCCGGTTCTCCATACTCACTATATGAAACATTAAGCTGTTATTTCATGCTGGTATTCTGTTAAACCGTGGTACTGCCCTGTTCAAGCCATCTCATTCGTACTGCAAACGTATATACCATATACCATTCATATAACCTTAACAATGCTGCAGCGTAGCTCAATCACGTAGACGTCGTTAGACCGACTTTGTCCGTTTGTCATTTCTTTGAAAAAAAAAAACTCTAGCTACATCCGTTCATACGGACACAATCGTCAATGTAACAACAGAAATATATTTTTGGGGAAACATAACAAAATCCATTGAAATTTTGATGAAAAAACAGTGTATTTGAAATATTTATAGTGGCGATGCATGTGAGGTTGATGGTCCATTAAACGTGGAACACGTAGTGCTTTACGAGCGATATTACGCGTAGTGAGCGCGGGCATGCTTTCACACATATTTTGTAAGCAACTCTCATGGCAATGTTTGTCACTATGGTATACAAGGATACTATTATTTAGATATAATCTTATACCTAAATTTAAATATATAAAGACATCAAATTTAGCCTTTCAGTATACGTACGAAAATGCAAGTTATGTCCCCAAAAACAAAAGTTGTTTCAATTAAAAGGGTCATCCACTCTTTATACACCAAGAACAAGCTAGTGATATAAGTTACTCGACTCCACAGAGTCAATTAGTAAATCACTCAACAAACTCACAGAAAATATTCAAACGCTCTCTGTTATCAAGTTTACATTTCCTAATAAACAGATATTTATAACAGGGTTATTATAATATAAATGAAAACACGGTTGATAACATCCCCTGAGAATGTTGTAATCGCTTCCAATCTGTATCTAAGTAAGTTTTGTTAGTAATTTTTCAACCTGTTTTATTGTATAATGTATAATGTGAATATGTGTGTTAAACTTCGATAACTCTTGGTGGATAAAATAAAAGGCTTGAATACACTGTTTATAGTGCACTTTCCCGTGTATGGGCGGTGTAAGTATATTCACTACCTCATATTACAATGGTGGTAAATATAACGCATAGCGCCATATTATAGCGCGCTATCTCTCCATAACACATAGCGCGTGCTGTGTAAGAAGTCGCCATGGCGCTATTGCGCTATGGGTTGGCTTATAGTATTTATATCCAGCGGCAACTAGTTCTAGCAGCAGCGCTGTTGGGAGGGGAGGAGGGGTGTGACGCAAATTTGATCTAGTAGCATGTTATTCATCGCGCGCGACATAATTTAGTGTTAGACGTTGTTTAGTTAGTGTATACTGTATATTTATAAGTGATCGAATTACACAGTTGTCTGCTATGAAAGAAGCCTAATGTTTTTAAATGTAAATAAAATATAGATACAAAAGTGTATATAATAGTCTATGTAAATAGTTGATTTTTATAAATACAATCAATAAACTTTTAAATACACAGTTATTTGATTTAAAATTTATGTTAAGGTTATAATAAAGTTTACATCAATTATAATAAAAAATAAATTACTTTATTTCGTTTTATAAAGTACATGCCTTAAAAATATATTTAGGATTATAGAAAGTCGTAAGCCTGAAAAGTATGAAAAAGCGTTCATTGGTTTTTATTTACCGCTTTTTTATTTTAGTCTAAAATGCGACTTATTACGAAATCATGTTCTTAGAGCACGGTAAAGCAATGAACGTGCTAAGAAATATATCGTGCTGCAAAACTTAACGCGCTTGCCGGCCTCCTACACGCTTTCTTATAAATAAGCGCACTATAACATAGCGTATTTAATAGCGCACTAGAAATTTATAGTTTATAGTCTGTAGCTGTGCTATTGATTTATAGTCGTTTTGAACAACTTCATCATATTATCTCATTGGTGGCGTAATAGGCGACAGAGGGAAACAAATCGGATGGCTTCATAATAATGACTAAATTAAAAAACTGCAGTTGCCAACCCGCTATCCAAGCGTGACAACTATGGCGAATATCCTTCCTATGAGACAATCTACGGGAAGGCGTATTTTCAACAGTGCACTGGCTGTAACGGAATGCAGTTTAATTTAATAAAAAATAAACAAAAATGGAATAGAATGAACAATAACTACATATCGCGGTTCAAGCGCGCTCACGTCCACTCGAATATGTTGCCTTTACATTAACTTTGAACTACAATTTTACTATTACAAACACATTTGTATCCAATGAAGTAGTTATTATTTTAGAAATAAACTCTTGTATATAAAAATAAATAAACTAAAACCAAAATTAAAAATCATTTTATTTTATTCATTATGAAAAAAAAATCACCCGGAGCAGCGTTGGGGACTAATAAAAATGAGAGGTAAAGCCTGTGCAATTTAAAGTTTTATATAATTCAATTCAAAATGTTGGACTTATTATAAAAAGGTCCCACAGATTCGATTTCATAGGATTAGCAAACTTTGAATGTTTCAATTGGGAATTGGAAATGTTCTACTTCAGTTTCGTGTATTTGTTTGCAACGGCGTGTAGTTTGATGCTAATTAAACTTTTGTATGCAGTTTACAAAGTTAATTTATAAGATCTCAGCGGTGTTGCAATTTATTACATAATTCTTTTTATTTCTTTAGGATTCTTCACCAAACGTTTAAACTTTAGATTTTTTAAATCAATGTTTTATATGTGTAAAGATTACAAAACGAATACTACGATCATCTAATGGTAAGTGGATGCGGAGGCCGATAGACACATTACGAGGGTTGATCTAAAAGTAATGATAATTGGTCATTTCTAGTGTTTTTGCTTGCTTATGTACCTACTAGATAAAAAAAAATATATAAACAGATTACGAATTCCAGGCGGTACTTTAATTTGATTACGAATCTTCGAAGAGATAACATAAAATTGGAGGAAAACGAAATTAGAGGTGTCGTTAAGTACCTTTGTTTAAAAAAAAATGTGTACCAAAGATTTACATAGTGACTCTGTGGAAACATTGAGGAACTCTGTCCCTTCATATTGAACAATTGCACGCTAGGCCAAGGAGTTTAAGCTGAACAGAACATCCACGAAGGATGAACATAGCGATGGCTGCTACACAAAAAAACGGGATTTACACTCCTCGAACACCTACTCTATTTGCCAGATCTAGCTCCCAGTAACTTCTATTTATTTCCTTGGCTTACGTAACACTTTCGAGTCAAGAAATTTGCAGACGATAGCGATGTGATGGACGCTGTTGGGGCTTTCTTGGAGTGTCAAGATAAAGATCTTTTTCTAGGGGAATTTTGGATTTAGAAAAAAGATGGATTTATGTTAGGATACTATGTAAAAACATATTTTTAACTATAATCACCTTGTTTGTGTATTCATCATCAACTTTATATAACTTTTAGATTCATCATCATCATCATCATTACAGCCCTTCACAAGTCCACCGCTGAACATAGGCCTCCCCCAAGGTATGCCACAAAGCACGGTCCTGAGCCACCTGCATCCATCGACTTCCTACATGTCTTACCAGGTCGTCACTCCATCTAGTGGGGGGTCGCCCTACACTTCGCCTATCCGATACGAGGCTGCCACTCGACAACCTTTTTTCCCCAACGGTTGTCGATTCTTCGAGCTATATGGCCGGCCCATTGCCACTTCAGCTTACTAATCCGTTGGGCTATGTCGGTCACTCTGGTTTTACTGCGGATATCCTCATTTCTGAGTCTATCACGCAGAGAAACTCCGAGAATAGCCCTCTCCATAGCTCGCTGCGATTTTTAGATTACTCCTCGTATAAATATATATCGATATATTTTGTTGGCAATATGTTATCATAAAACATAACATAAACACTCACGCCTGTCACCCAGAGGGGTAGGCAGAGACTACAGACTTCCATTTAGCACGATCCTGACATACCTTTCTTGCCTCTTCCACATCCATATACCTACGCATACATGCTCGTCGGTTAAGGGTACTCTTAATTTGGCCCATTTTCAATATATCGCCAATTTGGTCGACAAACTTCCGCCTTAAACTTAAAGACAATTTAAAAAAGTATATTTTTTTTAAAACTGAAGTATCAAAAGCAGATATCTATGCATTTTGCATAGATATCTGCAGCTAACTTCATACAAATGCATTGTAACCTCAGAGGACTAAAATGTAATGACTCCCAACCTGTTTCACACCGGAACAAAATATTGCAGGCTACTACCGAGATAGACTCTTTGGCAGATAAAAAGTCCTACCACCGTGGATCTATAATTCTTATCTAGTAATTTGCTTTATAATATCGCTTTGTACAAAAATCAATTTCGTACTGCTATTAACTTTTATATTGTGTCATTTCTATAGGGATTTAATGTTAATTTTACTGTGCACGCTTGGACTCATTTTATTTTTGCCAGACTGTGACCCATACACATTCTATCACAAACCATCTCGCTGTAACTGGTACTATCGAAGTAAAGCAGTAGTACATATTTATAAAAACAGCTCCAAATAACTACTCGGAACATTGGCCTCACCTTGCTCGGTGTGAGATTTGCCTCTTTCTATCTATGGCTAAACATCCATGTACTTACACATGCATACTCGTCGGTTAAGGGTACTCTAAAAATGGGATAAAGTGGATTGCGGAAGCTCGTCTGGGTACGCTGAATGTATGTGAATGTGAATCTATTAACTGTACAAATATTGCCGTTAATCACTCCAAGTAAGCTTAAATGCTAGTGTTAGGAAAGATACGAACTCACGACTATTCGAGTTAGCAGTTCGCTTCTAAGATGGAACACCATACCGGTTTAAACAGTGCGCAGTTCTTGTGCGTCACTTTGAGAAATATAGCAGCAATAACCGCTATTTTACAGTTGTATTAATCCATACTTTTTTAAAAAAAAAGAAAGAATTGTATATTGAAACACACCATAAACATCACCATCACATAAATTTAACGTTTATAGACACATCAATTAAAAATAATACAGCAAAATTAAACAAAGGGAAAAAAGAAAACAATTTCACGGATACAACAATTTAAAAGTATGTATACATATTTATAAATTATATTAAAAAATAAAAAATAAAAACTTTCCTCATGTTGTATGTTGTGGCGCGTTAGGTAAACGGGCCTCAGTCAGCTTATGCTTTACTCGATACAGTAGCACTGGTTTTTAGTTTTTCAGTGGGACTGAATGGATAGTAACGTACGAACATCTTTAGCATGCTCTGTAGCCTAAACGACTTGATATTTTTCTCCTTTCAGAAATGTATTTACGAACTCGGTTTTTTTAATTAGTGTTTTAACCATTGAGCTTGGCTCATAACGTGGTCGTGGAGAAGTGGTGAAATTCTGTCGTTACCAGTAAAAAGTGTTTTCTTTTTTATTAAATGAGATAAGGTTCCGATTTGTGATTAACTAAAGTTATAAAAATGTTTAAGCATACAGTTATTCAAATTGTTTTCGTTTTTTCAGCATTTCCCATCGTCGCCTTTTATAAAACCTACTAATTTATTTCACTAGTTAATTTAAATAGAACACGTCAGCTAAAAATTAATGAAATGGGAAACTTTAATTAAGTTTAATTAAGTACATCGCCGAGGCAATGGTTGGTAAAACTAAGCTAGAACGTTTCCAATTCCCAGTTCAAGCATTTAAAGTTTGCTAATTCGCCAACTTACGTGTAAGAACACTTTCTGAAAACATATTATCATTAGAATTTTGTAACCAAAACAAGATCAACTAATTCTGTGCCTATTTTTTAACGAAGCAAATATTGTCCATGAAAATTAAATGACTTTATTTCGTACGGTAAATAAACCTGTTTAATCTCTTCTAACAACAGGAGAAATTAAAGCTTAATATTCGCTTAGCTCACTTTTTCACACAATTTTTTGTTGCATATTGACACATATTACCCGGAGTCCCGGAGTCATCATTATATTCTCGTGCACAGATTTTTGGTTTGTCACCCCCACCATATTAAATAGTATCATACAATATGTAGTACAGGAAAAACACTATCTATGTTTTATTAATGGCTGCCTATAGAACCAGGTAGCCAAAAGGTTAAAAGTAGCAAAATTATTTTTTTTAATAAATAATATGTACACAATTTTCTCCTTTACTTTTATAGTTCATAGCCTCGAAAATAAGAAAAGAATAAAAAATAGAAATAGATATTTATTTAAAACACACAGGCAAAAAATACGCAGATTTACATGTATATGTATAAATATATATATATATATATATATATATATATATATATATATATATATATATATATATATAAATAAGTTACAAAGGAGTATTAAATAGCAACATATCAAAACGTTCAATAAACAAATATAGCAAGGAGATGGGCAACGCATCTCCTAAATAACAACTTAAAAAAATTTAAATTTTTTTAAAATATAAAAAAGTAGAAATGCGGGTTACCAACCTGCCGAGCGTGTTAACTAGCATAAATATCCCTTCTATGTTCCGCTTAGGATGGGCTATAACAAAGAAAAATCAAATATAATCTTCCTTTATTACGTATTTATTAAATTAGTCAAACAACAAAACAAAAAAATATATTAAAAACGAAAGATAATAAAGAGGATTATGCTTACAGAAATTCAGTAAGCAACTTGTTATTAGAATCAACTTATTGGTGATGCGGTGTTTTATAAAAGAATGCCACTCAGGGTATGTAGAGATTTAATGCTATATTAAATATGAAAATGTTTGGCAACCCTAACTGTAAATAACTCTCTATTATAAATAACCGAGAGCCGTAGTAGCTCGTGGTAAAATTTTACATTACAATAGATATTACGATCCCTGCTGACACCGATAAAATTGTTTGTTGCAACTTTTAATTCTGATTTACGTCATACTCGGTGGTAAAGGGGAATATTTAAAGTATATTGACACATCTTGGAACATAGTGGCGGTTCTTTCCTGCTCCGAAAATCATACTTCGAAATAAGAGGAGCTTAACTGAGCATTGAGGTAGGAATTGCGACGAAGCTAAACGTTTGGTGCTTGGTAAGACTACTGTGAATCCCTTACCCCTGACTCGGGTTATTTTCAGTAGTTTCACAAAGTATTCTTACTAATAAAACTACTGCGAATTTCCTGGTGGGAGCTTCCCTAGTCTTACTGGTGAATCTTCTACTATCCTGGGGAATCTTCGTGGAGTGTTGTATTCCCAGTAGTCTTACCGAAAACTTTTATAAGTAAATTACGGAGAATTTTTACCAAGTAACTTACACCTCAGAAAATTCTCAGTATCCTACTCTATAAAAAACATGGAATATTTTAACAGTATTTTAGTATGATTAAAACTACTTTTACGGATTTTATCGCGTTTATTTTTTACTTTTTATTTTTAATTCCCGACGTTTCGGGCGCTTTCCAGCACCCATGGTCACGGGGGACTGAGATGACTGACGTCCCGATGTCATTGTTAAACCCGGAGTACCTTCAGCTTTTTTAATTATTGTTTATGGTCCGATCTATGCAAAATGAACTGACTATGTCCTGAGGTCTTGCAGTGGTATGCTTGGGTTTAGTTTTAATTTTATTGATTATAGGATCCCAAGCAGGTGATAGTACCCAGCCTCCTTCTCTATTGAAATTAGGATGTTTTTTTAATTTCAATAGCCTCACGTATCATCCTTGGTAGGAATCGGTGTTCTTTCGCGAGGATTTGTGGTCTATCAAATCTGATGTAATGGTTGGGGCCGTCTAGGATATGATAACAAACTGCAGACTTCCCGGAACGTTGATGCTTCACATCAGCTATATGTTCTTTTACGCGGGTCCTAATTGATTTTTTGGTTTGTCCTATATAAGGAATAGTGTCAGATAATATTTACTCTTGGATCCTTACTCACACTTGCGTGTGGCTCCAACGATGATGTGAACAGCTGCCCATAGAACCTCTCAATCTCACTCAAAATCTCAGGTGTCCCGGAAATGATGCTGCCACACTCAGTCTTCAGCATTGGCAGTTGGCTCTTTCTAGCAAACAGATCTCTGGCAAAGAATTACGAGCCCTGGTTCCGCTCTATCGCTTCTTTAATACGACCAGTATTAAAGTATTTTAGTTAATTTTAGGAATAGTACTAGGCAAGCATAAGCTTAGTATACCTCAAAACATGAAAATGAGTAGTCCAGTAGAATATTTTCAGTACCTAGCTACTTTATTTTATTTTTGTTTTATGGATTCTTCACTTTAACGTTTTTTTTTGCTTAATTTGACTGATGTTTACTTTTATAAATAATAAGAAAAGTACTAGGTAAGCATAAACCCAATAACTGATTTTATATCGATCCAGGATTCGAACCCGAGACTAAATATTAAGAGGATATCACACGTACAGAAATCAATAGAAGCAGTGTACAAAAAGTAATCAAGAACTATCCCACAAGTCTCTTGCAAATTTATGCTTCCCTAGTACTATTCCTAAAATAAACTACAGTACTAATAAAAATTCCAAATTCTATTTACTTTATAGAGCAGCACCACTGAGAATTTTATTTCGCGGTGTAAGTCTACTTGGAAAAAAAATCCTGGGTGGAATGGATGAAAGGATGGCTTAAAATAGGAGTATGATGCTGCTATGTTTCTTTTAGTAAGAGGCGAATATTGAAGACCCTTTTACTTGTAACAAGAGATTCTCTTTTTATCCTTAGGAGCGACAACTTATTTGCATTATAATAATAAATTAAGGACAGTTGAAGATTTCATCAGGCCTCAACAACCACTATCCATCAGGTGAATGAGGGCGCTCTTAGGCGGCGGTTGTTCATCAAGTCAGCCTGCTATAAAAAAATATACCACTTTCGGTGTGTCAGTTCTGCACTCACTAAACCACATGACGAATGTGGTAACGATAAGCAGCGCTTCCAAACTGAAACACATTGCTAAATAATGGAAGAATTAGGTAAAAGAATTTTAGCTTAACAGACTCCTAAACTGATAAGAATGTTTGAACAACAATAGTTTTTACGGATTTTATAACGTATATTAACTCTTTTATTCTCCTGACGTTTCGAGTACTTTACAGTACCCATAGTCTGGGCGAGTACTAAATTGTTCGACGTCCCGATGTCATAGTTAATCGCGGTTATCCACAGATTACTTTCTTTATGATTATAATCTGTGGGTAACCGCGGTGAACTATGACATCGGGACGTCAAACACCTCAGTCACTAACCCCCTCCCTCCCGGCAACCATGGGTACTGCAAAGTGCTCGAAACGTCGGGAAAATAAAAATGTTAATATAGGCAATAAAATCCGTAAAAACTAGTTTTATTTAAATGTGTCGTATTCGCTTAAATATAAGAAATTATTATGATAAGAATAAATGACAATTCAAAAGAAATGACCAATTTATGTCACCATTGCCATTACAGCCTCCCAGAAGTTCACTGCTGAACATAGGCCTTTAGATTGCATAATAGGGAGGACACCTGCCACGCTTTGCAAGCGTGTGCAGCAGGAAATCATTCAGCTGTTATCAGGAAGATGCTACTACCCATCTCCTGGTACAGTTTTAATCTATCGTCTCTTACGACACTGGATGATATGGACTATTGGATATTCTTACACAGTCACTACACGGTTAATTAATTTTAATACACAAAATTAACTAAAATATTAATGAAACTATCGTCGTCAACATCACGTGGGACCATTTCTATATAAACCTTCCATTTTAGGGAAAATTTACCTAAATCGTCACGTTTGGCAAACATAAGCAACTTTACCTCTGCTGCACGTCGTCGGTTCGACTATTTTACGTCTGGTGTAAGTGAAATGGTTACACCGCCATCTATCGGAAGCCGTAGCATTTTTTCAGCATTTTCCATAATTGTCTTTTTCAACACATACATATGTATTTCACTAGTTAATTTAAACAGAACAAATCAGCTAAATATTCATGAAATAGGAAACTTTAATTGAGTTTAATTAAGTACATAGCCAAGGCAATGGTTAGTAAAACTAAGCTAGAACGTTTCCAGTTCCCAGTTCAAGCATTTAAAGTTTGCTAATTCGCCAACTTACGTGTAAGAACACTTTCTGAAAAAATATTATCATTTGAATTTTGTAACCAGTGCAAGATGAACTAATTTCTGTGCCTATTTTTTATATAGTATTTCATATAATTGAAGCAATAGAGTCATGCCGCAGTTATATTATGGCTGCAGCACATAAGACTCGATCGGACCGGGAAGGGACCACGCTCACATAGAATATACCAGTGAATAAAAAACCCTGGGCACGGGATCCGTGCGCCCTTAAGGTAAGTACGCTACTGGTGACAACCTATCTGCATTTTGATTCTAAATCGTGAAAAAAAGGAAGAAGACAAATAATTCCATACTAACATCTCTCATCTCACTTGAAATTACAACTAACAATTTCATTGGTGCCGGCGGGGATTGAGCACGGTTTGCTGGCGTATTACGAATTTTTTATTTTAACAACCACGTACTCGTCGGTGAAGGAAAACAGCGTGAGGACGTTTGAATGTCTGTGAAATTAAATATATATCGCGGGTCTAAAACCATCGGGGCGTATATTCAAAAATGCGTTTTTTTGTTTTTAATGCCATTGTTCTACTATAAGCAACATGTAACCTCAATTTTTATTATAATTTAATATCAATTACTTTTTGAATAAATTACAAAATATTATTTGTCCTAAGCTAGAGAGTCTGAAACAATTTTGTGCCATATGGGCGTATAGTAGACGTAACAGCGATATTATTGCATATTGGGGCAGATTTGAAGTGCAACAAAGACATGCGCATACGACCGTCAATGTTCACATGATCTTGAGGATATTTAGTCATCACAGCGGGAATATGTACATACGTCTACATATTTTAGTATTGCTGTGTCAAGATTTCGTCAAAACGCGGACACATAGTCATGTCAACAAGACATAATATATAAACTAAGTGTCAGTATTAAACCAACAAAGTCCCGGAAAATATACAAGGTCTCTCTATAACCAAGTTTGAAACATTTACAACATATACAAAATATGTTAAAAAAATGATTATTAATAATATAAATGAATACCTGGTTGATAATAACCCCTGGGAATGAGGCAATCGCTTCTAAGCTGTTTCATGAATAGGTTTTGTACAACATAAGAACAAATTATTGTATTATTTTATCCACTCGAATGTCGGGGTCATTTTGGCCAATATGGCGGACCTGTCGATCACTTTCTGAAGTACTTAGTAAGTATTTAACAAGTATACTAACTACATATATATATACATATATATATATATATATATATATATATATATATATATATATATATATATATATATATATATATATATATATATATATATATATATATATATATTATATGTTACAAATAGTTTGCTATCACACGACGCCATATTATGGCATTTGACAGATGCGCATATTATTTGAGACGCCAGAATATTGCGTTTGGACAGACGAGGGGATGTAGGATAGGGCGACAAACGAGCACACAGTCCACCTGCTGGTAAATGGTTGCTGTGGCTCATGGACATCTACATCTATCCTCGAGAACAAATTGCATATGTGTTGTCACCCGTGAGGACTAAGATGGAATGCCACGTATCCAGTAAAAAGGGTCTTCGGTTCTCCACACTCACCATACCAAACACAGCAGCATTAAGCTACTATTTTACGTTGGTATTCTGTGAGAGCGTGGTCATACCCCGGTCGAGCCGACCCATTCTTGCTACAACTATACTACTAATATAACTGCAGCATAGCTCTACCATGTATAAAATATGATATATTTTGAAAAGCAGACTATGAAGAACATATGAAATTAAGATTGATTATTATTTAGAATTGAATATATCTATTGGAAATACGCTAAAACCTTCTGATGTCACGCTTTTAATGAAAGATGTTCCGATTCACTTTTCTTCAAATTCGACTACTGAAATATATTTATGGGAGTTAGCTCTTCTATGGAAACAAAACTGAACTTTGAACCACTTTCATTAATAAAAACAAGTTAAAAATAAAGACTTTGATGGCTATGTGTAAAAATTAAATTGTTCTAAATAATTACCATAGCTATTAAGAAAGTTTTCCTTTTGTCGGAGGGTGCTTCCTTAAAATTAGGGCCACTTTTGTAAGTAATTTATCTTCATTATATTTAAGATGCTATTGCAATTCCTAAGAATGTACGTTATGAGTGATTATATTATTATTATGTCATACCTAAAAGGACCAGTCACTTAATGTGGTATTTTATGACAAATTTAGAGTTTTGTGAATTTAGGCATCTAGGGACTGACGGTTACGGTTAGGGACTGATATTTAAGCATTGGAGATTGAAAGATATGGTTAACGATTGATGAACAATAATGATATTATAATGCAATTAAATGTGTATAGATTTTGGGACATATTTATTAATATTTTCTTTCATCTAAAACACAAGCACAGAGTACGACCCAGAATGGAGGTAATTTACAAAATAATGAATACATAATTGTCAGAGTATTTGTTTAAAGAAACTTCTTGTGCAATTTTTTTAAAAAGTCCAACAAATACCATTTAAGTTTTTGATTCCATTTCGAGTAATAAATTCCTTTTTTTTCCTGCTGCAATGCGACTGTTACTATCACCTTCATAGAACCTGTGAATCATTTGGAGTACTCCGTTTTTCTTATTTTTCTTTTCAGAACTATTGCAAGGGAAGGCAAAAGGACGGAACGAAGAACTGAAGAAGCGAAAGATGTAGGAGCACTGCGAAAAAAAACTTAAATGTTTATCCACGTGATAGAATCACATTGCAGCTACGTAATGGCTGTAGCACGAATGACATGGTGACAATGCAACTGCATTTTGATTCTTAACTGAGGATACTTGTAAATGTCTATGGGCCACAGCATCCATTTACCATCTGTGTGCCTATTTGTCACACATATTTTATTAAAAATAATTACACAGCTATTACCGAATTGTCAAAGTTTATATTTGTCAAGGTTTGGGCTGATTTGGACCTGCAAAACTTCGCGAAACCAATGTCTTTTTGACCAATGTAGGTGGTGTATTCTGGGCAACGCAATTGTCATAACTATCATATTGTCATAACAACTGCACTGGAAACCCCAGCCCAGAGATTGGAATAGTATTCCATGTGCAGCCAAACCTACGCTTTGTAAAGTTGCAGGTGGTGTCGATGTGCTGGCATGAAATATTGTCCCGCTCTGCTGAGCACGCCAAGCATTTTAGAGACCAATTTTGCCATATGTCGACGACGAGGATTTCGATACTGGCTGAAGCAACAAGATAAGTGCTTTTAAACTGAGGAGATGTGACCAAGTGTTTTTTTTAGTAATAAACGCGCAAACTTGTGTCTTCTGAGGTTTTTTTCTATAATCAGATGAGTACTTCCACTATTTTCTAATTTGTGTTTGCTCACGAGGGTACATATCCCTAACATATTTTCGCTGTCCTTTTCCCTTCTATTTTAGATATGTCAGTCTTTCTCTCCTTTATATTCAGCCTAACAAAACTGTATTGCTTTTATTTTTGTCCAAACGTAGCAGATTTTTTATGGCTATGACGTCTTTAGATAACTTTCGCTTCTTTTCAGATAGACAACACTTACTAGAAAATATGATCATTATGTATACAAAACCTCTCTAGTCTCGTAGTCTCATACAACCTTGTTCTGTCCTAGAGTTTGCGGATTCGAGTTCCTGAAAGGGCAAGCGTTGAATGTAGTTTTAAGTATTTGTAAAAATAAAAAAATGTATATATTCATTTTACATTTATATACCTGTTAGTATAGTTAGTATAGTTTGTCTCGTTTCACAAAGCTAATAAACATATTTAGGGACAAGTTAATATGTGTAGTTGTCCAATAAATGTTATATTATTATATGTGAACGTCAGTCCGTGAATACTCCTGTCAGTCCCTAGCACCATTCATAACTAGGGCCTGACGGTTCAGGGACTGACGATTCAGAGTAAAACTAAAAAATACTGATCGACCACTATACTAGGACATTCAACACTATCTACCAAAATAACAATAAATAACTTTGATTAAAACTACATTTAGAAAGAAAGAAAGAAAAAACATTTATTCACGGTCTAATCACAATAGATACAAAACAAAGCAAGAAATTGGAATTAAACAGAGAATAAAACAATATTTCCCTAAATTAACAAAAATGTAAAAATAATATAAAATGAGTCTGTGTAGCAGCATAAGACCGTAAAATGGACAGGACTCAGTAAAAATCGAGATACAGAAACACGAATTGCTCTGATCCCGACACTGGTTTTCAGTCCGGCCCGCACTCCGACGTAACTCGGACGGCTGCCTCAATGCACATGCTATAATGCGACGCGGAATATATAAAAAAATATATGTTTTTAAATTTTAATTCACATAAATAGTGGATATCATCAGTCTAATGAAGGTAAGTACAAAATAGAATTAACGTTTTCCTTCTAAATATATTAATTTTATTTATTAACAATGCGGAATAAACGTTGGCTAAAGAATAAAGGTAAGAAAATGATTCTCAGAAAAAGTAAATTTATTATATAAATATTTAAATAAAATAGTTTTATATATTATATAAAGTGAAAATTAAAATATCTACATAATTTATGGGACTGAGAAAACTGACGTGTTGAAAGAACTTAACCTCCTACCAGTTTATTTTATAGATCGGTATTTTTTGTTCCGAAAGTAAGTGTAATATTTGATTTGAAACCCACTAATTGTTTTCAGGTCACGCAGTGGAGGCGGGAGGTTATTACAACATTTAGTGGCATTATATTTAAAACTACCTCTGAAAGCGGCCGACCGGTAGAAAGGATATACTAACTTGTAATTGGATGATCTGGTATTATACTGCTTATTTTGATCTTTAGACCAAATCAACTTATTATATAAATATAAAGGTTCTTTATTTTTAATAACTCCAAATAAAAGTGAGACAGTCCATTTTTAAAATATTAGCGTTATTAATGAAAGGGGTTACATGTGCACCTGGTGGTACATTGAAACAAAAGCGTGCACAGGCATTCTGTACCCGCTGCATTATTTGCTGTGTTCGAGATAATAGTCGGGGCCTATGAGAGAATACGCGTAATTGAATTTTGAAAGCACGATAGACTCGCAGAGATGTATACGTAAGGTGACACTTAGGATTTTACGGATTTTATCGCGTTTAATTTTAATTCAAATTATTTTTATTTTTAATTCTCGACGTTTCGGGTGCTTTCCAGCACCAATGGTCACGTGGGTCAACGTAAAAAATAAAAGTAGTTTTAATCAATGTGTAGTGTTCGCGTAAATATAAGAAATCATTAATAAATAACTTATAAATATTAATTAATTAACGGCAATTTCTTATTATTAAATTATAAAATTACATACCGAGTGACTGACAGAGTCACTGGATTAACACGTATTTGTACACCAAATGCTACGTTAATATTAATTTATAAAATGGCCGCTGCAATGGGAGCATGGCTTGCGGACAATTTCATCTCTTTCTTTAAAATTAACTGGTTTATATTCACTGTACACTTACATTATGCCGCAAAATTTTAAAATTCGTTAATGGCAAGGGACTAATGATTAAAGTTGAGGAAATAATTTCGACGTCAAAAACGTCGTACAAAATTTGAATAAATTAGTTGTTATTATTTTAATATTGGGCAATTGTACAAAAAATTAAAGTATACATTAATTGCTTTTTGAAATATGGGTGCCCAAAGACAAAATTTCGGTGCACGGACATGGCTAGGGACTGACATTTGGGGTCAATAAAATGATTTCATATAATTATTTGAAATACAATTTGGGGAATAATTAAAACATATTTTGAACTGTTATTTAGCAATATTAAAATATAATCTAAAATAAAAAATATAATACATAATAAAAAAATATTTATCAATTATACAAAGTGGAAAGTGCTGCGGACGTAGAGTTGTCGAATTTTTGTGGAAACACTCAGGAAACGAAATTTGGAGACAGTAACTAATAATAACGACGACAAGTGCGTCTTACTTTGACGTCGACCAAGAAACAAAAACTGAAACTATCACTCGTCACTGCTTGTTCACACGCACTAAGAACTTATCATTTGTCCGTTGCACTTGCCACTGGCACTTGTCACTCCTCAAAATGTAAACCGGGCCTTAGTTTCTGGAGCATTATTGTCACACGCGTGTCATCCCATCGTGTGATCGGGTCACAAACCGATGTCAATCAGCAGTCAGCGCGGTCGACTTTATTTATTATCGCCATATCACATTTACCATCCATTTCAGGATACAGGAGAAAGTCAGAAAGATAGAATGCCTCGTTTCCAGTAAAAAGGGTCTTCGGTTTATCACTACCCTTTATCACTAGCTTGTGATCATTCAGCATTGATTATTATCATAAAGTATAAGATACAACCATAGTTGCCACGCTTTGCAAACGGGTTGGCAACCACAGTATTTTCATTTGATTATTATTGTCTTCTTATCAGGAAGAATCTTCTTTTTCTTTGTATTATTAAGTATATAATATTGGCATGCCCCTTTAACGCAATTGTTCGTTTAAAAAATTAAAAAATATTAATTCTACTAAAAAAATTTCATCACATTAAATACCAGTATAGCAATGAGAATAGCTTATTTGTCATCCTTTAATAATTTTAATAGCAAATTGCATTAATGGGGCATGCCAAGATTGTTTGTTAACTGAATAAGACACGTAAGGCAAACCTAAATCCTTTACGTCGCTTGTTCAATTTTTCCTATGCTCTTATTTTTTGGAAACTTTTATTTTGTTTTATTATGTTTTAGAGAATATATTATACTTGGTTTTTATAACTATAAGTTTCTTTAAAATATTTTAATTTTATTTTCTATGAAAATCTCATGTCGTTACTCCCAAATCTGATCTCAAAGCATTTTTTTTAATTTCAAATAAATCAGTTCTTTTGAATTATGAATATTATTTATTTTTTACAAGTTCCTTTAAGATTTCTGTTTTTTTTTTCATTTTTCCTAATGTCTTAAGTTCAATTTTAGAAGTGTGTGATTTTAATTCATTTTAAATAATTATATGCAGATTTATGAATACATTTTATTTTGTGTGATTATTTTTTTGTCCTTATTTTTTGCACACAGTAAATTTTGTGAAATTGCTACCATTCGCTTTTTTCTTGTTTGTTGCACCAAAATGGTCTACATTTCTACCTTAAAATCTAATATCTCTCAATATAAATGATAAGCCAAACAAGTGTACAATTTTTAAAGACACGGAAATAATGTTAATTTTGATGATTTGCCGTTTCAAAATTGTAATATTTAAAATCAACAACAAGTTTAGAATTACTATTGGTACAATGATTATTAATTTAAGAAAAAATGTTTTACGTCCATAAATTTCAAACATATTTCGGCGAATTCTGACGGAGTTTAACCGATTCGCTGTCATGCCAAATAGACGTAAAGACCAAAAACAAGTGTTATGGAAGAAATAACTTAAAATCAGTTATAGTTGCGTCATCGGCGGCAGAGTTGCAAATGATGGTTACATTAGTGAACTGGGAATTAAAAGAAAGGGGAATGAAAGTGAACGCAAGTAAGACGAAAGTGATGGTTTTTGAAAGAGAAGAAAGCAAAACGGTATGTGAAATAAGAATAGAAGGAGAGTTGATTGAGCAAGTGGATGAGTTTGTGTATTTGGGATGTCTATTTAGCAGGGATGGTAGATATGATAGGGATATAGAACGACGAGTAAATGCAGGGAATAGAGTGAATGGGGCACTACACTCTATTATGAAGAACCAGAATTTATCAAAACAGGCACGTATGGTAATTCATAATGCTGTGTTAGTCCCTACTTTAATGTATGGTAGTGAAAGCTGGGTGTGGCAGAAGAAGCACGAAAGTAAAATAAATGCTGTAGAAATGCGGTCTTTAAGGAATATGCTAGGGTGTAATCTGAATGACAGGGTGAGAAATTGCGTGATAAGAGATAAATGTGGTATGCAAAATGATGTTGTGACCAGGATTAAGAAAGGAATGCTTTCACGTAGAAAGAATGAATGAAGAAAGAGTGACAAAGCAAATTTATATGGCAGATGTGAATGGCCGAGTCGGGAAGGGACGCCCTAGGAAAAAGTTTATCGACCAAATTGGCGATATTTTGAAAATGGGCCACGTTAGAAGTACCCTTAACCGACGAGCATGTATGCGTAGATATATGGATGTAAAGGAGGCGAAAGAGGTATGTCAGGATCGTGCTAAATGGAAGTCCGTAGTCTCTGCCTACCCCTCTGGGTGACAGGCGTGAGTGTTTATGTATTTATGTTCAGTTATTCCATAGTAACTAAAGTGTAAATAAATGGCCACATGTAAAAACGCAACGAGCTGGCTAAATCACAAGAAAAGTTATTAAGTTTTTTGTGTCTCCTGAAAAGTAACGGTTTTGTGGATACTCCCTTATGGTTTGAGACCCGCGATATTTAGAAGAAATGTGGAGTATGCCAACCCGTGCTGGATAAGCACGACAATTACTCCTTGAATCTCTCAGAAATAAGACTAGTCTAACACTGTAATCGCCAATCCACATATCTGTGTCGAGTGCATTACATTAATATTAAAGTTCATATTTATACGGCGCAGAGCTACAACAAATCTCCTTTATTGCAGCGGCACTAATGAATTGGCTCAGCCTGGGAAAGACTATATTGTAACAGATTCATCATCATTAAAGTCCTTCACAAATCCACTTCTGAACATGGGCCTTCCCCAAGGAATGGCACATCAACCTTCAGCTCACTTCACTTCTTACCAGGTCGTTACAGATTATTTACGTAAAAAGCAGTATACCAATGCTACACTACCTTTAAAATATCCTGGCTTATGCAGTAAAATGTAAATAGGCTATACCTTTACTTTATTTTTACATGTAGAATATCCTACGTTCGATAATTCTATCATACAAGTAATCTCTCACAGAATCTATACATTCAGTCTGCAATATCCGCCTAACAAAATATTACTCTCGTCGTCTCGTTTCTACGCCTAAGACGTAAACTAATGCCTACCGATATTCAATCTCACGAAGTGCGAAAATTGCAAATACATTTATTATGTATACTCGTATGTCCGTCACGTTTTTAAACACTTGCAATAAGAAATCATTAGAAATCCGCTACTTACATATCATTATGTATATTCACCGTGCCGTGACGGTGTAAGTATACCCAATACCTTATATCGTCCTGTGAGTGTCATAAGACGTGACAGAGGGAAACCAAAACAGGAGATTCCTGATAACAGCTGAAAACAATAAGAAACTATGGTTGCCAGCCCGCCAGCCAAGCGTGGCATCCATGGCAAAATGCCCCCTATCAGGCAATCTATAAGGGCGGTCTATGTTCAGCAGTAGCCTTTTATAGGCTGCAATGGAATAGAATAGAATGTATGTGGATAAAAATATATTTTTATACAAACCGCTATTATTATTACAATAAATTATGCATTATGTATGATATCGCGCCCCTATTATATTTAAAAAAAAAACCGTTCATTTCACAGATGTAAGAGAACATGAAAAATGCTAAAAGAATGTCACAGCTTCCGATATCTTTTCTATGGATATTTTCTATGGATAGGGAGACAAACGAGCACAGAGTCCACCTGATGGTACCCGTACGTTGATGCTGTGGCCCATAAACATCTACATTTTTTCTCAAGTAAGAATCAAAATGCAGATGCTTTGTCCCTGAGGACTAAAATGGAATGCTTCATTTTCAGTAAAAAGGGTCTCCGTTTCTCTACACTCAATATACGAAACGCAGCAGCATTAAGCTGTGAGCTTATTTTTTAAATTATAATTACAAAAAGGTCAATCTACTGAGGAAAATTATGTGTGGAAATAATTCTCACTTTACATATGCAAGTTCCTTGGCTACCGATATTTTTTTTAATCTGATAGATTCTGCCGTAGCTGCCACGGTTGGCAGGCGTGGGTTAACAACTGCTGTTTTTTTTTAATTTTTTGTTTTTATCAACACTAATACCGCTAAACATCTCCTGTACTGCGTTTGTTACCGGTTCTTCGCTGAGAAGGTCTTGTTTTTGCGATCTGGTGTAGATTTTGAACAAAACTAAATTGTGTAAATGTTTTGATGTTGGCCAGTAACAATATATGTAGCGCCTTTGCACTATGTGTTTACGTAAGTCGTTTTATATATAAATAAATATTTTTAACTTTATTTCTTTTGTAATATAAAACTATAACTTAAACTATATATAATAATAATAACTTTAAGAACACAACATTCTGTTATATAATTATATTCTATTTGCAACGTTCATTCCAAATTTTACCTTCATAATATTTTGGGTAGCCGTGGTAGCTCAGATAGTTACCACTCGCTGTACTTTTACATCACGCGAGCAAACTGGGTTCGATCCCTGCCAGCAATAATTAAATTGTTAATTACAATTTTAAGCGTTGATTTACCACGTGCTTGGCGATGAAGAAAAACATCGTAAGAAAACGTGCACGTCTGAGAAATAAGAAAAAAAATCGAAGACAATTGAAGTTCGCCAACACGGATTGGGGCAGCGCGACAGACACTTCCTTGCCCTAATACCCTCCCAAAAATGAGGGGAGGCCTGTGCCCAGCAGTGGAACGTATGTAGGCTGCAAATTTTTAACTTTTAATATTTCGAAAAAAAGGGGGCTGCGGCGTACACTAAACCCGTTCGAAGTTTATGAACAAAGCCTAATATTTGCATTCGCTGAGCAAAACTCGGCAACAACGTTGTTGTGATTTTCGACAATTATTGAACCGAATATATAATAAACCTAAAAGTGACGATGTTTTCGACTCAGAACTGCTTTTAAATTTAGTCATTGTACCCTTTCCATTTTGTTCTCATATATTATATATTAGCGATATGTTAGTATAGTAGCGATACCTTGGCTTTGCTCGGGTGATATTTGAATATCGGAAAAAGCGCCACGTACCAGGTCCAATCGTAAATCTAAACCATCCAGGTACCCACTCAAACACACACAAAAACTGTCATCAAAATCTGTCCGGCCGTTTTTAGTTTTTGCGGGACTATCGGACAGCAATGGATTTTTATATTTATAGTTTACTATAATATGCATGTATTATACATGACAAACCTTCCATTCTCTTCTTGAATAATTCTGTCTATTGATGAAAATCCGTTGTGTAGCTTATACGATCTAAGCGAACAGATTGTGGAAAGCGACTATGTCTTTGTCTTCTTCTTTAACTTATAAAGGTACTACATACAGCTGAAAATGGCCTCCTCCCTTTTAAGATAGGATCTGCCTTAAGATATCTGGGCTGTAAGAAATTCGAACACTAGATTTTTTAATAATCTCTTGTTGATGCACTGTGTCCAAGCTAACGAGCTAATATACAACCGAGATAGACAAATGCAACCTGGAGTGATATACCTATGAAAAATTGACTACATCATCATTCCGTATTTTCCCCTGTTTCCTCCTACGTATATGGACCGAAATAACAAGAACAATGTGAGAAGGATACAGTCAAGTAAAATAACTTGTATTCAATATAGATAACTAGAATACTTATTGAAAGATTTTTATGCTTTTACCACTGGTTCGGGAAAAAAATCTATATCCTGGGACAACCAGCAAGAAACTTAGAGGGTCTTTTTATACATTAATTTATAATATAATATTTTCTATCATTAATTAAGATATATTTTCTATCATAAAATATTTAGAAACAAATAGCATATTAGCGATCACCTCATTACCAGGGTTTATTTGCAATAACCAAATATTATATTACGTGTGTAATTAAAACAAAATTTGTGTTTTTTGATATTGTCAGATTATGAAAAAGTATATTTAATACCATATTTTGTTTCGTACTATTTTTATGACGTAGAAATAATTGATTCAGGATTAATTAACAGTATAATTCCTCGCGGATATACAAGAAATTTAAAGGTTGTAAGCAGTGTTTAAAAAAATTGGAACGTTTTAAAAACGTATTATTCATTCGAAAAATGTACATGTGAATTAAATAACATATTATGTGTATTTCGTTGTGTACATATTTGCAAAAGAAAATTGTAAATAAATAAATAATAGCACCAGTTTATAACACGTGCTTTGTCCATAATTAAAGAGCAAAGCTCGCTTAGTGAGCTTACCAATGTACAATGGAGCACTTCACTTACGCTTTGAAAAGCTTCAAGCGGTTTGCAGCGTTAAGCAATGTGCTGCAAAATTGACTTGAATGGTTTTCTGTGGCTAAAATAATTTAAAGGCATTTTAAATAAAACACAATCAACCCATCTGCTTTAAAATTAGGTTTTTATAGAAGTTCTTATTAAAAAAGTAAATTATATTTTAAAACTTAAAAGAAAGTGGTAAATATACTTTACAAGATACACACTAATTATTTTTCTGTACGTTATCCTAGATACTACCACTGTCCGCTTTCTTCCTAATCCATCTCGGCTCTGCCCAGTCCGAAGCGTTCTCGGTAGTGAGTCCTGACACTCTCATATGTCACGCCAGCGATTTTTGATTCTACCGCGTGGTCTTACTCCTGCCACAGCGCTGTTAAGGCATCTCGGTACCCAACCGACACAAGATGTAATCCATTTTTAATCACGTACAAGCATTTTTTACATTCAATACATTCCTTTTTACGTGGTAGAGCCATGCTGCAGTTATATTAGTAGTATAGTTGTAGCACGAATGGGTCGGCTCGACCGGGGGGAGCGTGGTCCTCTCACAGAATACCAGCGTGAAATAATAGCTTAATGCTGCTGTATTTCGTATGGTGAGTGTAGAGAACCGGAGACCCTTTTTACTGGAAACGAGGCATTCCATCTCAGTCCTCACGGGTGACAACGCACCTGCATTTTGATTTTTAATGGAGGATAGATGTAGATGTCTATGGGCCGCAGCAACCAATTACCATCAGGTGGACTGTGTGCTCGTTTGTCACCCTATTCTATAAAAAAAAAATCCTCCATGTTATACTCGTACTATACACATAGTATATGTACCATACATATAATAAAAACATAGCTGCAGCATGGCTCAACCACGTAGACGTCGTTAGGCGAACTTTGTTCGTTTCACACTTCTTTAAAAAAAAAACTCTGGCTATATGAACGGGGGTTCATACAGATACAATCATCAATGTATCAACAGAAATACATTGTTGTGGAAACACAACAAAACCCATTGAAGAGTACCGTGTATTTGAAATATTTAGAGTGGCGATGCATGTGCGGCGGATGGTGGGCCATGTGGAACATGTAGTGCTTTACGAGCGATATTACGTTACGTTATAGTCAATTAGTAAATCACTCAACAAAATCCCAGAAAATTTACAAACGCTCTCTATTACCAAGTTTACATTTAATGATTTCTTAAATTTACGCGAACACTACACATTGAATAAAAACTATTATTTACGGATTTTATCGCGTTTAATTACTTTAATTTATTTTTATTATTATCCCGACGTTTCGGGTGCTTTACAGCACCCATGGTCACGGGGGGGGGCGACTGAGATGTTGTCCCAATGTCATAGTTAGTCCGGCTACCTTCAGTTTTTTTATTATTAATTTTTGGTCCGATTTACGCAAAACGAGCTTATAGTATCATGAAGTCTTGCAGTGGTATGCTTGGGTTTGGATTTAATTTTGTTAATTATAGGATCCCAAGCAGATGGTAGCACCCAACCATCTTCTCTATTGAAATTTGGATGTTTTTTTTAATTTCAATAGCCTCGCGTATCATCCTTGGTAGGAATCGGTGTTCTTTTGGGAGAATTTGTGGTTTATCAAATCTAATGTAATGGTGGGGACGATCTTTAACATGTTCGCAGACTGCAGACTTCCCGGAGTGTCGGTGCTTCACATCAGCTATATGTTCCTTCACACGGGTTTTTATAGATCTCTTTGTTTGACCTATGTAAGAGAGACCACATTCACAATCTAGCTTGTACACACCTGCATCTTGTAAAGGAATATTACATTTGATGGATAGTAAAAATTGACTAATCTTCTTCAGCGGCTTGTAGTATGTCTTAATGGACGCTCGCTTCAAGATGTAGCCAATCTTGTCCGTGACTCCTCTGACATATGGTAGTAGAGCAGGCGCGCGCTCGACTGTGGCCGGCTTCACTCCGCATGGCCGCATCTCAATTGTAACTAGGAAGCTAGAAGAAAATAACATGCCTCGAGAATATGCAATACTACTTGAACGTTGCCTCACATCTGGCTATCTATTGTGGAAGGAGGAGTTCTACAAGCAAATAGATGGTTTGGTGATGGGCTCACCTGTGTCTCCCATAGTCGCCGACATATTCATGGAGGACTTTGAGGATAAAGCCCTTCTTACTGCTCCTGTAAATCCAAGGTTCTACAAGCGGTACGTAGACGACACATTGTATAATGTTAATAAGTGTCAGATTACAATGCCTTCGATAGCTCTTGTTGGTGGATAAAACGAACGACTTGAATTACACTGTTTACAATGCAGTTTCACGTGTAGTGGCGGTGTAATAATATCCACTACCTCATATGATCTCGTGGGTATCGTAAGAGGCGACAGAGGGAAACAAATCAGATGGGCAGCAGCGTCTTAGTAATAACGACTAAGAATAAACATACTGCGATTGCCAAACCGTTTGCCAAGCGTCGCAAGTATGGCAAATATCCCGCCTATGAGACAATCTATAGGTAGGGCTTATGTTCAGTAGTGCACTTTAATAGGCTGTAACGGAATGCAGTTTAATTTAAGCGGGCGCAATATAAAAAAAAAACAAATATTGTATAGATTGAATTCTAAGTATCGCGGTTCAAGCGCGCTCACGTCCACGCGACAATGTTGCCATTACATAAATTTTGAATTACAATGTTACTATTGCAAACACATTTTGTTGAATGAAGTGGTATTTTTTTTTAGTGGTAAACCCTTATATATAAAACATAAATAAACAAAACCAAAATTAAGAAGCATTTTATTTCATGCATTAACACGATTATCTAATTACTTGTAGATATGTTATTCGGGTAGTTAATTTAGACTTTTTGTTACTTTTGTTAGTATTTAGTAGATTGGGTGAAAGCCTCCTCCGCAGATGCCCATTTATCTCTTTCTTGCGCTATTTGGCCCCAGCTTGAGTCAGATATTCTTTTGATTTTTTTGATTTTCCCACCGTGTCAGATGTCCCCTTCTGCATCTTTTTCTTTGTGTGAACCAGCAGATTTCTTTTGCGGTCCATTTCTGTAAGTCTCGCTACGTGACCAACATTTCCGCTTTAGTTTTAGTGCATAGCTCAAGACATTCTTTGCTTTTGTTACAGTTTTATTCTTTTAATTCAAATAACGCTACAACGTAATTGCATAACTTCATTCCTCCATCTACTTTCTACAATCAGACAGCCAGATGCTCGACTAATCTCCACGCTCTTCTGTTGTTTACGTACCACGAAATTGTAGCGAACGATTTGTTTTGTCATCAGGAATTTGTACTGCAATGAAGTGGAATAATTTTCTAGCATCAGTCTATCAGATTACAATGCCTTCAAGTCAAGATTAAATAGGCTTTTATTTAGCTAAGTCAGTGCGCTTTACCACTTTAGGCTAAATTACTATGCAAGACCCAAACAAATATTCACTAAAAAAACCTCAAACATTCCTTTTTTTTAATTCTTTAAACTCGAATTCGTGGTTATGCATTATTTTAACTGATTTTATTGCGCACGCAAACATTCGTACGGGTTGTCTGGTAGGCAAAACGTAGAAGCCTTATTAACTCGTATTTCCAACTACTGCAATAACGGTATAGCATTATTTATATATTTGAACTTAAGTTTAGATTTTGGATACTCTTTGAAAAATAGCCCTGTAGAAGTGGACAAAAAAGGCTGTAAAAAAATAACAACTTTGTTCCACCTATAAATATCGGTCTATTGGAGAAAGCATCACGAAAAGTGATGGATAAAAAGAAAGTATTGAAACTGAAATTAATTTTTGATAATGCGTACAGCAAAGAAGTGAAATAATTTACTAGCGCCCGTCTTCCCGTCCGATTACAATCTGGATGTCTTCAAGGCAAGTCTTTCTTAGAGAGTTCAATTCACCATCTAGAGGTTTATTAACGCTTACCAACAAACAAAGTTGTAGTCAAACACTGGTTTATGGTAAGTACGAAAAAGATTTACCACCGTTTCATCTCCCTAGACGTTAGAAGAATTCAGTACTGACAACCCCCAAACAAGCGTTATTCACATTTCTTGGGATTTCACATTTAGAATAGATATACCTACTGTCAGTTATAAACCCCCACAACCTCGTTTCTAATTTAGCAAACTATAACAGTGTACTACTGAAGTTGGTAGTAAAATGGTAAAACTATTTACCCTTATATTATATGGTATTAAATTCTGAATTATTTCTTCTATTTTCCTAAGATTATACATAAAATGAAACTAGTTTATTACGGTTTGTACCACGTTCGGTCAAACAACTTTTGACGTGTTCTTTTAATTTGCTACCATAGTGGGAGGCAATTTTGAAAACTGATGATAACAAAATTGAGGGATCCAGTTTGGTATTACAGCGACGTATCTATTGTCATCTACATCCAATATTTAATTACACCACTCGATAGATAAAGGGCCAAAGAATTTGTTACGTTTTGTGAAGACTATAACTAATCACGCGCGGAGGAAGGGGGAGCGCCGCAATTTTGAGGTCGTGTCACTGCGTCACATACTCGTAATTTCAGATTAGTATAAATTTTAAAGTTACGTACATATACGTATTCTCGTAAACGACACGGCCGTGTCCACGATACAGCCACACTCAGATAATTTTTATATTTTTCACGTTTTACGAACTTTGGAGCACCCATGGTAGTTGGACGACTTAGGTGTTTAGTGTCCTAATGTTTTAGTTAACTAAGTCTACCTTCAACCCAAACCAAAGCATGTCACCTTATGGTGACATGCTTTGGTTTGGGTTGACCAAACTAAGTTTAGATAAAGGAAGAAAAAAATATTTTAACTCTTTAACTATCAATAGTTAGCCTAAGTTTGTGTCTATTTGGATTGCTTTCAAAAGCAATCCAAATAGACACAAACTTAGGCTGGCATTCAGATATAATCTCAAGATTAACCCAAACTCTACGTTCTTAAAATTTGATTCTAGATTATACAAGGTTACTTACACAAATTTTAATATCGTGTTTTTTGTTAAGGTACAAAAACGAAATAAATAAACAAATATTGTTTAATTGAAAAAAAAGTTAATAATTTCGCATTCTGACGTCGGTGCAGTGCGGTAGGATTTATATCATTATTTTTAGATCTTTAAATACAGCTTTTACGTTTTATTAAAAGTTATTTTTTACCGTTTTGTGTGGACATGAATATCGTCTTAATAATTACATTAAAACTTATCTCCTGTTTTGCCACCATTAGGTGTAATTTTTTCTCCAAATACTTATGGGATCGCTACTTTTTTATTAAGTATTAACTATATAATTTAAAAAAAGAAACACCAGAATAGATTCACAGTTAAACAAAGATATTGCGTGAAAAATATACAGTGTTATCGTAAACATCCTCATTTTATGAAAAGTTCATAAATCGTCAAATATATCGCGTTGAATTGTAACTTTTTAATTTTCGAAGATTTTTTGTGGTTGACAACATTCGTGATAATAGGGAATTACGGCTACTAGCACAGAATACAAGCATGATATTGGTACCGTTGTGTTACGTGCGATGCAGAGACCACCCAGCCTACAACTAGTAAGCTGGGTGGTCTGTGGTGAGGTGAGTGAGGAGAACTGAAAACCCTTTCTACTCCTGACTTACCTAATTCGATGTTGGAGCTCGAGGGTGTCAGCGCAAATGCGTTTTAATTCATAAAAGAGAATAAATTTAGATATCCATGGGTATATATATATATATAGTATCCATTTAGCAAAGAAACACACAGTTCAGTTTTGTCCCGCCCTTAATTATGTAAAAAAACCATGTCATTATGTGTGAAATTACAAAACTTGTCTCTCACAGAATAATCTTTATAAAAAATCTTCGAATATGTTTCGTAAAAATACTCAATTCAAAGAAATATCATTAACCTTGTAATAAAACTTACTATACGGATTTTACCGCATTTATTTTTATCTTTTTTTAATTCTTGACATTTCAGGCATTTTACAGCACCCATAACCACGGAGGCAACAAAGCGTTATTTCATGTGTAGTGTTCGCGTAAATATAGGAAGTAATTATCAATAAACCTTGTTAATTATTAAAGTTACAGCTTATATAGGTCCTAACGCCGGGCACAGGATTCCTTTAATTTCTGAGAGGGCTTTTAAGGCAAGGAATTGTCCGCCGAATTCTATTGTCTACGAAATCATTTTTTATCCTTTTTTTCAGACATGCAGGTATGATCACGATGTTTTTCTTCACCGCCGATCACGTGGTAAATCGGCACTTAAAATTGCAATCAAAAATTTTATTGGTTCCGGCGGGAATCAAATCTGGGTTAGTGTTAATTATTAGTTAACGGAATCAATAAAAACATAGAGATCACAGTGTCACTCTAAGTTGTGTGCTACGCACGAATTATTATTTACACTTTGGTTACCTGTCAAGCGTGAAGTTTGTAATAAATCCATCTTAAATTCAAGCATACTTCCTGCTGTGGACAATAAGATTAAATACAATGAGGGTATATAATAGTACGTGGCACGCCAGCTTTGCTGTCGCACGTATGGGCCGGCTCAAACCGGGGTGGTACCACGACCTCACAGAATACCGGCGTGAAGTGGAAGCTCTGCTTCCGCGTTTCGTCTGGTGAGTGCAGGTGGCCGGAGGCCCAAATCCCCCCCCCCCATCAACATGGTAGCGGAATTAAATGATAGACTACCCCAGGAGGGTACCAGCACCCCTGGAGAATCCCTCGCTGAGCATCCACGACCATGTTTCTCCACTTCTGAGCGTGGGTGCTCAGGCTGCCCCGCGTATTCTGGGGGGGGCAATATTCCGCTCAAGACTAAAACTGCTCGGGGCAAACGGAGCAACAAGACCAAGGCGACCCCTGCCACGCTGTCCGTGAATTTCTGCAATATCAGGGGACTTCACTCTAACCTAAACGCCGTCCACTACCATCTCGAGACGGCGAGGCCGGCTCTGCTCTTTCTGACCGAGACGCAGGTGTCCTCTCCGGCTGATGTCTCGTATCTCTCCTGCCCGGGGTACAAACTGGAACACTCCTTTGTGCCTCGGGCTGGAGTTTGCGTTTACGTCAGAGAGGACATCTGTTCTCGACGCCTCGGCAGACTTGAAGGTTCGGACCTGTCCATCCTTTGGCTACGCGTAGACAGCGACGACCATCCGCGCGTCTACGGGTGCCTCTATAGGTCCCATAGCGGTAATGCCGAAACAGACCGACTCTTCGACCACGTCCAAATGGCTGCAGATTCGTTGCTACAGCAGATCCCCTCCGCAGAGATCGTGATCCTCGGCGACTTCAACGCCCATCACGCCGAATGGCTCGGTTCACGTTTAACCGATCATGCGGGGAGATCTGTTCATGATTTTGCCTTGGCATATGGTCTGACACAACTGGTTACTTCGCCTACGCGGATTCCAGATGTGGAGGATCATGCACCTTCCCTGTTGGACCTTCTGCTGACCTCTCACCCGGACGGATATCAGATTTCCGTCGACGCCCCTTTAGGCTCCTCGGACCATTGTCTTGTCCGGAGTGTGGTGCCACTCACGCTGAAATCGCGGTTGCATTCTGCAGGCTGCCGCCGTGTTTGGCACTATAGGTCAGCCGATTGGGATGGGATGCGGTCTTTCTTTGCATCCTACCCTTGGGGGCGGGTTTGCTTCTCGCCGGATGATCCCAACGTTGTTGCGGATTCTGTCGCTGATGTGGTACTTCAGGGTATGGAACTTTTTATTCCTTCCTCTGTGGTGCCCATTGGAGGCAAATCTCAGCCATGGTTTGGTCGCTCCTGTAAAATAGCATCATGCTATAAGCAGGAGTGCTACCAAGCCTGGGCTGACGCATCAGCGTCCAGGGATGTAAATACCAGCGGTCTAAAAAAGAAGTATAATTCCGCCTCTAGGTCCTTCAAAAGAGTCATTGCCAAGGCAAAGTCAGAGCACATAGGCAGAATTGGCGAGAGACTAGTTCGTCTTCCTTCTGGAACCCGTGCATTCTGGTCTCTCGCCAAGGCTGTCCAGGGGAATTTCTGTCAGCCATCTCTTCCATCTCTGCACTGGGAGGACGACTGACTGGCCCACACCGCAAAGGAGAAAGCCGATCTTCTAGGCTCTTTCTTTGCGTCTAACTCGACTCTCGATGACGGGGGGAGTACGCCGCCGACCATCCCGCGGTGTGAGTGCTCCATGCCGGAAGTGCACTTCACTCAGCGCTCGGTTCGCAAAGCACTCCTCTCCCTGGACATCCATAAGTCGAGTGGGCCTGATGGAATCCCCCCAATTGTGCTGAGGACGTGTGCTCCAGAGTTGGCACCGATTTTAACGCGTCTTTTCCGGTACTCCTACTCCCTAGGCGTAGTCCCAAAATCATGGAAGACGGCTTTCGTCCACCCGATCCCTAAAAAAGGCGACCGCTCAGACCCGTCCAACTACCGGCCTATCGCCATCACCTCCTTGTTCTCCAAAACAATGGAGTCCATTGTAAACTGCCAGCTCATGAGGTACCTTGAGGATCACCAGCTGATTAGTGACCGCCAATACGGTTTTCGCCGTGGTAGGTCAGCTGGTGATCTTCTGGTCTACCTAACTCACAGATGGGCGGAGGCAGTAGAGTCCAAGGGGGGAGGCATTGGCCGTTAGTTTGGACATTGCGAAGGCCTTCGATCGGGTTTGGCACAAAGCGCTTCTTTCGAAGCTCCCTTCCTATGGGCTTCCCGAGAAATTGTGCGATTGGATCACCAGTTTTCTTGCAGATCGGAGCATCAAGGTCGTTGTAGACGGTGCAAGCTCCGATTGCAAGCTTATTAATGCTGGTGTTCCACAGGGCTGCGTGCTATCGCCAACGCTGTTTCTTCTGCATATCAATGATATGTTGCAAACCCGTAGCATTCATTGCTATGCAGATGACAGCACTGGTGATGCTCTTTACACCGGCCGAGCAAATATTTCTCGGGAAAACGTCTCTGAGTGCCGGGACAAACTTGTGTCTGAAGTCGAGTCTCTGCTGGACAGAGTCTCGGATTGGGGGCGACTAAATCTAGTCCAGTTTAACCCCCAGAAGACACAAGTTTGCGCGTTAACCGCTAAAAAGAACCCCTTTGTCGTATCCCCTCAGTTTCAAGGCACTCCCCTTGTTGCCTCAGCCAGTATCGGAATCCTCGGCGTCGACATATCGAGTGACGTGCAGTTTCGTGGTCACTTGGAAGGGAAGGCCAAATTGGCCTCTAAAAAAGCTTGGCGTGCTCAGCAGAGCGGGACAGTATTTCATGCCGGCACACCGCCTGCAACTTTACAAGGCGCAGGTTCGGCCGCTCATGGAATACTGTTCCCATCTCTGGGCTGGGGCTCCCCAGTACCAGCTCCTTCCACTTGACCGCATCCAGCGCAGAGCGGCTCGAATCGTCGACGACCGAGTGCTTTCCGATCGGCTCGATTCACTGGCGCTGCGAAGAGATGTTGCATCTCTTTGCGTATTTTATCGCATCTATCACGGGGAGTGCTCTGAGGAATTGTTCGGATTAATCCCAGCCGCCAAATTTCGTGAACGCACTACACGGCAAACGTCCCGATACCATCCACACCATCTGGATGCTTGGCGGTCCACCACTGTACGTTTCAAAAGGAGTTTTCTTCCGCGTACAACCTCTCTGTGGAATAATTTACCACCGGTGATTTTTCCGGACCGATACGACCTGGGGACCTTCAAGAAAAGAGCTTACTCCTTTCTAAAGGGCCGGCAACGCACCTGCAATTCCCCTGGTGTTGCGGTTGATCATGGGCGGCGGTAGTCACTTAACATCAGGTGAGCCACATGCTCGTTTGCCCCCTCTTCTATAAAAAAAAAAAAAAAAAATTACCACACGAAGTCGATCGATTGGTGTGGTAGCTTTAGCTAATCGACGCACACTGGTCGATAAAACTTTGTTCAATCATAGACCGACGTCGAACGATAATTATTCGATATGCCTTTGGGCTCATCATCACTACCATTTGAAAAATATTCGGAAGAGGACAAGTTACAGTTACCAGTACGCTTTTGCTCGTATTATTAATACGGAGACGCAAACGCAGAAGATTGGATGGAGAGCGGGACAGGTTCTCGAATAATCAAGCAGATCGATCGACGTCAACAAATCCATTCTACCATCGATCGATCGTTGTGGTGGAAACTACCATCGGCTTCGACTAATTTATTTCACCATCGATCGACGATCGATCGATTGGTGCGGTTGCACCCTTAGTATTGAAGAAGAATGAAGATGACGACGAATGGATTGCTTACTGTAAATAGAGTAATTTCCGGTAGCAGTAGGGGCCTTGGAGGATATATCACACTAATTCGTCTCGTGGGTTTTGGGTATAACCATCTCGTTCATGACAGGCGCAAAATACTAAGACCGACTTTGCTGCTGCGTCTGCTATACGATGTAGGCAAATCCTACCTACAACGGAAGAGATCCATATCTTACAGCGGAGTTTTACGGGCTTGGCGGCTCCGTGCCGCAGTAGCTTACCGAGGAGTTGCAGCGCTGGGGGCTGCAGGATTGAATCCCGTGAGAGACAAGAATTTCTATGCCCTACACGACACTGTATGAAATCCTAGTGTAGAGGTAATGTTTTTTGGATAAAAAAAATATTATTTAAAAGAATAAAAAGAGTGTTATTGCCAAAATTTTTAAATAAATGTGTAGTCAATTTTTAACTAATTTGGTACTTAGATATGCAATATCCGCTATCCTGCTACAAACGCTTTTCGCATCTTGATATAAACGGACAAAAGATATTTGAAACATGTATAAGTTAATTCATTAATACGTTATAACTGAAACACAAACGGTGAATTCAACGCTTTCATTTACTTCTCTTTGTGAAAGAGAACAATAAACGATTCTGTAGCACAGAATTAGCTCATTTGGTTTTCATGGACAAAGGAAAATGAATGCTTTTGGCTAAATTAACCAGTACCAAAACATTCTGAAGTATTATGTACAAAAATAAAACTGAAAATTAAACATAAAAGTCACCTCGAAATATACATTTCACATTATTATACGCGAATTTCTTTATTTCAATATTATTATGTCATAAAAGTTATAATAACTTAAATTGAAAGTTAAAAAAACATCCTAAAACAAAAACAACTGAACCGATTTCCATAAAACATGTCTAAGAAACATCGCTAGAAAACCTGCTTTTAAATTTAAAAAAAAATCTCTCCCAAGTCGATTCGCCCGTTTAAGAGCTACGGTGCCACAGACAAACACACAGACAGACAAACAGACTGACACACATAGCGATCAAACTTAAAATACCCTCATTTTCATCGATGGTTAAACATATTAAAAAAGATTCATATGTCTAGATGTCTTTTAACCGTGACTAAACTAGTTACAGCTTACCGTTTTTGATAGTAATCCAGATTGAATCTGCGTTGACAACCCCGAATTTGTTAGCAATTTTACTAGTTCATAACGTGCTTTGAGTGAAGGAAAACATTGTGAAAAAATATGTCTATGGATTTGAAATATTTTGAATAAAAAACACACCACGGACCAGTGTTGTGGACTAATAGAAATGACAGACAGCCCGTGCAATTTAAAGTGTTACACAGTTCAATACAAAATGTTGGACTTATTATAAAAAGGTCTCACAGATGCGATTTCGTAGAATTAGCAAAGTTTGAATGTTTCAATTGGGAATGTTCTACTTCAGTTTCGTGTATTTGTTTGTAACAACGTGTAGTTTGATATTAATTAACTTTTATATGCAGTTTAAAAAGTTAATTAATAGGATCTTAATGGTCTTGATATTGATTACATAATTCCTTTTATTACTTTAGAATTCTTTACTGAACTTATAAAACTTTGATTTTTTCTTATCGATGTTTTATATGTGTAAAGGTTACAAAACGTACACAAAGACCACCTGACGGTAAATGGAAGCTGAGGTAGATAGACACATACGTTACGAAGGGTGATCCAAAAGTAGTCATAATCGGTCATTTTCAGTGTACATAAAATAACATATTTTTGCTTGCTTATGTACCTACTAGATTCCCAGGAGGTATCATTTTCGTTAGTAAATTAATTTGAATACGAATCTTCGAAAAGATACCATCAAAATGGGGGAAAATGAAATTGGAACTGTCATCAAGTACCTCTGTTTAAAAAAAATGTCTATCAAATACTTACGTAATGACTGTGTGGAAACATTGGAGGACTCTTCTCCTCGATATTTAACAACTTCCCTGTACGCGAAATAGACACAATAGTTAAACAATCGAAATGTTCATATATGACTCATGGGACAGTGAAATGGTTAACAGTTACACGCTAGCTGCCTTATTAATAAAAATTGCTTATTCCAAGCTTAATTCGAAGTTACGCTTGGACTAGCTAATCTCAGAGTAACTGACTATTTACTTCGTTATTACAATGTTATTAATAAATATGGAGTAACCTCGGACTAACTATACATTCCTTACTTCGGGATTAACGTTTGTGCTATGTCAACCCACTTATTTTAAAAGTAAAAAGAGTGAGTGATTGGAGTGAGTGAACAGTGAATGATTGGTGAATGAACTCAATTCTTGATGATGACATTAATGACAGTGACAGGAAATATTTGAGTTTGACAAGAGATACGTGTTACGTGTTGTTCTTTGTTGCTCGTGTTGTTTTCGGACTCGGTGGAAAAACTAAGTTCTAAACATAATAATTTTTAATATTATTCGTAATGAAATTTTAGAATTCAGAAAAGAGCGTGAAGGGCAAAATTAATTAAATAACCTTTTTTGTTTTGTTTTAGATTGTTTGGGATAAATAAAATCTTTTGTACATGTAATTATTGTATATTTATTTTAAAAAAATCGTTAATAAATGCTGCCCGAACAGAATTTCCTCTAACGGAGTTATTTACTAATTGTGTGGCCGGTACATTTTCATCATCTCCTTATACTACATCCTCAAGCAGATCTTGCTTTTGCATTGCAATGTATACAGTTTTGTATGCTCTTATTGAGGCTCTTATTTAGTCCTCGCAGTAAACACCGAAACCTTTGCTTCCCTCAAAAGCATTGTTCTACAGTGTTACGGGCCCAGATGTACGACAGGCAGTACATTTCTTTCTTTTGTTTACTAGGGCGCAGGATAGGAGTGAATAAATACAAGCATAACTATAATCTCCGAGAAGTCTGCGTCTAAATTCTGACTGCTCAAACATTTGTTTTAATGAGACTTTTATTAAATATTGTTGAGTCATTTGTGCTGCCTTGCCAATGTGTCACTATTATATCCATGATCTCTAAATTTGCATTTGACACAACCTGGAACAAAGCACTCATAACTTCTTTAATATGAAATAATATATTGAGGTAATTGTATTGAATCTAAGAAAATAACTAAGTACCTATATGGCGAAGGTGGGCTAGCTAGGTGATGTAAAACTTACTTCTACATTTATTTAACTGTATCCTTTCCTGTTTATGTAGTATTGTCTGATGTTTTCAGCGACTTTCGGGATTCTGATATGTGGCTATCAATAGCCCCAACCACTTGTCTTAATCCACATAATGAATAAAAACCTGCCATCACTTTGTTTTGCATCACACACACATCATATCACTTCTTGGCATTTTAATCTACTGTGCTGTTTTTGTTACTAGTGCTTACAACTTATGAATTTAAACGTAAAGTTTTACAAAATATCACAATACGCGACTAGTCTATGCTTACTCAGTCGTTAAACTAGGTACCGCCAAGGATTAACTTTTATTCCGAGAGTAGATTCGGATTAGTTTACTCCCTCCTTACTCTATGTTTATTTGTTTATTAATACTGAAATTAGATATTTTAACCTTTAAACTAGGTGAAAAGGAACTCAGGTTGGACGTCCTCTCAATCCGGCCGCGAAGGACCAATTGAAAAGGACCAGGTCGGTGTCCCTCTTGATCCTGAAAAGGACCAATTGAAAAGGACCTAGCGGATCGGGTACTAAGAAACAGGAATCGAGGCTTCTCTCGATCCGGCCTCCTATCACGCCTACGTTGGGTTCGGGAACAACGTATGTGATCTCCGCAACGGAGTAACACACTAGGGCGATAACCTCTTCCTTTTCAGCAAGTAGGTTCAGACGGGGATTACGGGTCTTCCGAAGTCGTCCCGGTCCCGACGCCTTAATTCTTCGATGTGGACTGTATAACTTAAAGGATCTTGGGAATGAAACAGCAATTATCTTCAAACCGTTCCGTGAGAGAGTAATCACTTTTCCCTATCACTTCCCTACACTTTTTCTTTCTTCTTCTTATTGACTGCTGGTAAGATCCCCGAACTATCTCGAAGGATTCCCGAACTATTTCCGAACTTCCCCGAACGAATTGCAATAAAATCAATTTACTATCCTACCCCTAAGCTAAACGCGAAAGTGAGCCGCGCCATCTGCGCGCTTGCGCAACTTAATTACATATCAAGGATCTCCTAGGTGTGCGTTACTTGCAGTATACAGTGGCTGCAATTAACCGCCGGTACGACATACTCCGCCGAACGTCGAGTCCCGTGATTCCGTGAGGCGTCGAGGTCACCGGCCCCTAGGTGATTCTTGGCACTTTATGCGTTTCGTGCATTCTGTGCCTAGTCGCGTCATAAAGTGCCACCTTTGCACTTCCCCCAAACCTTTCGTTGTGAAAGGGGTAGGCAGTGCCCATAGTGTAGAAGTCTCTATATTATTATCACCACCATCCGCGTCGCGCATCAACCTGCTGCCGATCGGTTGGGAATTAGATAGGGCCTTAGGTAGATTACCGCTGACTCTGACTGGTAGGTTAGGATGTCAGGGAATGATAAGGGGGAACCTCCTCCGAGAGCAAGAAAACCACCGGATCGACCAGGCGTTTTGGACAGACCCATCGCCTATAGGGACATTTTTAACCCGGAGAGGATGAGAGTTGTCTCATCCTACTCCCAAATACCCACCCGGAAACCTTCGTCGCCGGGTAAGGAGTCCGCACCTAGGGTTGCACTCTCGCCCATCGTACCTGAGTGTACGACTGGGCGTGAACCGCTGCCCTCTCAACCTCAGCGGGCCATGAAGACGCCACGAAGGCACACGCCTCCTGAGACCGAAGCCTCACTCTATGAGAAGAGGCAGCGTACAGGACAACTATCGGAATCATCATCAGCGTCTTCGGATGATGAAGAGCCCCAAGCGGAGACTAGGAAGAAGGTCCACACCTCACCTCCTAAGTCACCATCACCACCGCAACAGCCACCATCCATCTCACCGGACCGACACAGTCATGATTCGGCCCAGTTTGAACAAGGAGGTGAGGAGTCCTACAGCTGGGGCTCGACAACATATGCAACCCTAGCTGCATCAGCCGGAAAGTCATCTCCGGTACAAACAACCAACCCGTCCGGGTTAGCTCATGATGATGGACAGCGTCCATCAACGAGCTATGCCCACATGGCAGCAGCCCCGGCAGTACCACGACCGCAATCGGCGGAGCAACCTCAGGGAACTGAGAAGGAAAAGGAAAAGGAGAAGAGATATCCGCCGATTGTCGCAGAATGCCTCCCGGACTGGACCAGGCATTTTAAGGTCCTCAATGAGAAGTTGGGCCATCCACCTAATGCCCGTCCGTTCGGGAAAGGAGTTAGGTTCACTCCACAGAGCCCGGATGAGTTCCGTACCATACAGAGGTACATGGTAGAACTCTCCGAAAAGGATAAGACAATGTCGTGGTACTGTTACACACCGGCAGAGGAGAAGCCCACCAAAGTGGGCATCCGTGGCCTGCCTGTGGGCACCGACGTAAAATTGATTGAGGAGGCTATTCGGGCAAAAGGCTTCCCCATCAATTATGTGAAGGCCATACCACCACGTAGGGGCAGACCGGGCTGCCTCTACTATGCACAGCTGGAGCATCTGAGCCTGGAACGGCTGCAGCATCTTTACCAACTCGACGAGCTCCTCTACATGAGAGGAGTCGTCATCGAAGCCTGGCAGAGGAAGACCGGACCGGCACAATGCCACCGTTGCCAGGCTTTCGGACATGCCTCCGCTAATTGTTTCAGGCCAGTGAAATGCGTTCGCTGTGCCGGTGAACATATTGCCAGCCTTTGCCCAAGGGGTAGAGAGGAGGAACCAAAGTGCGCAAACTGCGCCAAGCACCACACAGCTAACGATCGCCGCTGCCCGGTCCTGAGGAGGATAGCCAGGAAGCAGGGGATCGTCTTACCAGGGCTACAGCCGGAGAACCCAAAGAGGATCCCCTCAAGTCGCCCAAAGGCCGTCACCATACAGGAGGACGGGTGGGCCACCATCACTAGAGGAAAGGGTAGGCAATCAGCCCCCCCCCACCCCCCTCCTGCAGTACCATCAGAAACGGTTGGTCCCACAGATGAAAGGGCAACCACCGGGGGCGACTCTCCGACCTCCTGCCAACGATGCCACTGAGAGGCAACCCTCCAGGAGGAAGAGGCGGAGGAACAGGAGCAAGAGAACGGAGCAGCCACCTCCTCAGGCTGCAACCACCTCTACCCCTATGACTGCAGGACCAATAGCCTCCCAGGCGCAGGTTGCTACAAGAACACCAGCACCACCTACGGCAGGTAAAGCACCTGAAAGGGCCCTGCCAGAAAGCAGAGCTCGCTCTATGCACAGAGCGCGCTCAACGCAAAGGAGAATTACCACTAATGCCCCGAGACCAGTGCCTTCACAGCGGAGTTCAGACCGCAGACCACCAGCGTCCGGCTTCGAGACGGCTGATGCCATCCATAGACTGGTAGGCATAGCCATCGAAGTCGGCACACAAGTCCTGGCCGACATAAGGGCCGGGACGGATCCCGTTACCGCCGTCATGAAGGCGCTGGCATCCTTACTGGCAAGGCACTATGGAGGATAGCAACCTGCGCCTGTTATATTGGAACCCGGACGGGATCCGTCAAAGGATCCATGAACTCCGCACTCTCACCCAGCAACAGGACATCCAGGTGATCTTGCTGGGTGAAACTAAATTAAGACCATCAACGCATCTTAAGCTGCCTAACTACCATATATACAGGAGGGACGAGGTCGATCCTCATGGGGTCGCTTATAGAGGGACAGCGATCCTGGTGAGGAGAGACATCGTCCACCAGGAGCTGGAACTGCCAGACTTCCAGACGATGCGTTCCATCGGCATAAAAATGGAGGCGGCGGGCGAGGAACTTAGGATCTTTGCAGCATACCGCCCGCCAGGGACTCCATTTCACTCCTCAGACATCCGGACGGTAATGGAAGGCACAACACCCACCATCATCGCCGGGGACCTGAACGCCAAACACCCGGCGTGGGGGTCCAGAGTGATCAACCCGCCGGGTCGTGAACTTTATGATGACGCAGAACACCAAGACTATGACGTTCTAGGTCCCGAGGAACCGACGCATATTCCTAGCGACCATAGGAAGCGTCCGGATGTATTGGACATCGTGCTCACTAGGAACGTCAACTATCCAGTAGTGGTAGAAGTGCTGTATGACCTGAATACACAGCACCTCCCGATTCTGATAACCCTTGGCACTAAGGCAGTGACCTCACCGCCCAGAGCCAGTAAGACCAAGATCGACTGGAGGCTCTACCACCAACACCTGCAGGAGAGACCCCCAGTCCATACTCCGATCACCTCAGCGGACGACGTAGAGGCCGCTGCAACCAGAATTTCCACGAGCATCAAGGAGGCCCTCAACGCGGCCTCTACGATCGTCCCTCTCTCGGGAAGGAAAGAGGAGCTGCCGCTAAAGATACGCGTGCAGCTAAATCATAAAAGAGCGCTGAGGAAGCTCTGGGCGCGTACCCGCTGCCCTAGAGTAAAGAGAAAATTGAACACCTTATCAGACGAACTGTCGGTTGCAATACAGGCCCACAGAGGAGAGGCCTGGGAGCGGCGCATATGGAAAGCTGATGAACAGCACGCGTCGCTCTACACATTGAACCGGCAGTTAACGAAAACTCGACCACCTGTTTGCCCGCTGACCAACAACGCGGGCATTCAATGTTACGATGCCAAGGGCAGAGCGGATATCCTAGCTGAGCACTTCGAGGAGCAGTTTATGCCGAACCCTACGAGTGCGGAGTTCCTGGAATCCCATTTACGGAAAGAAAGCCGCGTGCAGGAGCTCCTGTCGTCGCCCGCGCCACCGCTTGCAGGAGAGTGGTTTATCTCCCCCCGCTGAACTGCGGAGGACAGTAACCCGCCTGCAACCGAGGAAGGCGCCGGGGCACGACGGGATTACTAATGCTGCACTACGACAGCTGCCCAATAGAATCCTTGTAGAGATAGGTCGGCTCTACAATGGAATATTGCGGACATCCCACTTCCCGGAGGACTGGAAGAAAGGCAAAGTCATCGTCTTGCCGAAACCCGGGAAGGACAGGCGTAGAGCTGCCAACTATAGGCCGATCACGCTGCTACCGCATATAGCTAAACTGTGCGAAAGATTACTGTTAAGACGTCTCCGCCCGTGCATTCAACTTCGGGCGGAGCAACATGGATTCAGGAGGGGACACTCAACAGCAACACAGCTGACCAGAGTGCTGCACCTGCTTGCGGCCGAACACAACCGTGGCCGCATATCGTTGGGCGTCTTTCTCGATATCGAGAAAGCGTTCGACCGGGTGTGGCACACAGGACTACTCTATAAATTAGATGTACAAACAAGTATCCCTCCTGCTATATTGCGGCTAGTGGCGTCTTTCCTGGAAGCCAGGAAGTTCTACGTCTGCGTAGAGGACGCCGAGTCCGCAATCAAGACCATATCAGCTGGTGTGCCACAGGGCAGCTGTCTATCTCCAGCCCTGTATGCGGCGTACACAAATGACATACCCACCCTGGCAGGACACTTGCAAGAATGGGAGGACGACGTCGAACTAGCACTGTTTGCGGATGACAGCGCATACTTCACGTCGTCCAGAAGAGCCCACATAGCAGCTGCCAGGATGCAACGTCTGTTGGACCTGCTGCCACCATGGTTGGGTGAGTGGAGGATGGCCGTCAATGTTAGCAAGACGACCGCTCTACTCACTCGCCGCTATAGAAATCTACCACCACCGCTAACCCTCGGAGGCCAGGAGATCGCATATGAGAAGGCCGTGACCTACCTTGGATGTCGGATTGACAGGATGCTGCGTATGACTGCGCACGTCGACTCTGCTATACGCAAAGCTCGATGTGCGCGGGCAATGCTCCGCCCTGTCCTGACATCCAAGTTACCGACAAAGTCGAAGTTAACTATTTACAAAACATATATAAGACCCCTGCTAACATACGCTGCTCCGGCCTGGTATGCACTCCTGAGCGATCATCAGAAGCGGCGACTTCAGGCCCAGCAGAGTTTGTCATTACGAACCATAGTCGGAGCGGGTCGCTACGTCCGTAATGACGTCATAGCGGCCAACCTCAAGATGGAGAGCCTACATGATTTCGTGGTCCGGCTGGCGCGCGGTATGTTTGACCGCGCCGACAACGGGCCACATGAACACCTCAACGGCTTTGCGCCGTTGCATGCAAGGCCGCCGGACGGGCGACCTTATCCAAGAGAACTCCTCCCTATATAGATTAGGGAGTCTGAGTAAAACCCTCAATGCCGCAGAAAGGCCAACTTTGACCAATTGTGTTATTTAAACACAATGTTTAGATAACCTCTCTTTATTATAAATTTACCGATTACGACAATAGTCGTTATAAGCAACGCCTCTAACATCGAGGCGCCCAGGACCGGCACATTGTAGTGTGCCGTGAGGAACATCCGGGTAAAGGGGTACACCCCGAGGCCCGAGACCTGCACGGCATGTATGCCCTGCAGAGGACAACAACGACGACGAATTACATGAATTTGTACTATTACTCTCTCACGTTTCACTCAATATCTTTATTTATTCAAATCATATACAAATACAATTTATCAATATAGGTAGTACAAAACAATATCTACACCATGATATACATCATATCTTCATATCATAAAAAACCTTTTATTTATTAAACGAAAACTGCCTATTTTACTCACAAGTTCGAAATCGAAATTTCTTAAATATTTAACACAGAAAGTTAAAACAATGTTTCTCACTTGATTTTATACATAAGCTAACCAATACAATAGTTTAATTTACATTTTTTCTATTTATTTCACTATTTAAAACACTTTTAAATTTCTTATACAAAACTATCATTATTTCACTTATACACAGGAATTTTCACATGAAAATAACACAGAATTTACCTTTTTTAGCACGTACAATTAACCTGAAATATTTTACAAGTAATTTTTACATAAATCACTGAATTACAAACATTTTAAATTTTTACATATTCGGCCTCCTAAGGGCGTGGCTTAGCGTGCGTCTATGAACTCACACTATTTGAACAACTAACTTTTGCACGGCTCTCGGCTATCAGAAAAAATGAAATTCTGAAATTCACCAATTTTATCAATATTTGGCAAATTAAATGCTTTTATACAATTTTCGAACTGTATGAAACTATCTTTAATCAGATTTTTATCTGATAACAATATAAATGAATGTTCTCATTAATCAATCATAACAAATAGGCATTTGTTTTCGTACAAAACGTATCAAACTTATACAAAACAACATTTATGCAATTAATATCCATTAATTCTGCCTATGCACAGAGTGATTATCTCGACCGGGGAACAAATCCGATCTTTAACTTCACTTTAATATTCTTATGAATTTACATCATTTGAAAGATGATTTCAACCGGGGAACAAATCCGGTAACATAATTTATATCTTAAATTCCTTACGAATTTATTAAGCGATATTACTTAGGAAAACAAACAAACTAGTCCGGCCTGGGAGTCGAACCCAAGACCTTCATATCATTAATTCGACATTTCTTAAAGATTTAACTAAGCATTCTCTTATCAGAGCGTCGTTGCTCGTGACTGCCCCTTTTTTCATAGCAACGTCATCGGTTGATTTAATAAACTGAAACATTTTTATAGGCGCGTCGCCAACAATCTCCCCCCCGTGCGTTAGCACCATCATTTGGGAGGCGTCGCGGGTACCAGGACTATTATTCTGGATGTAGGTCTCCTCAAGATGCCTGTGCTAGTAATGACGTCAACCACTCTGGTGTGACCGTCTGGTCCCGGTAACGTTCTACTAATTTTACCTTTTGGCCACGTATTTCGTGGCAATGAATGATCTATTATCAAAACAATATCGCCTTCTTTAGGTTCCATGAACTTGCCGTTATCACCTGTTCGAGGTATTAACGTAGGCATGTATTCTTTCAGCCATCTTGTCCAAAAATGGTCGGCTAACCTCTGTGCAGCTTTCAAACATTTTATTTCCGAATGAAAACACTCGTCTTGAATGAATTTCCAAATTAATATTTCCGCCTTTTTCAAGAGCGCTGTGTCCAACGCGCTATCGGGTCCTTTAACCGACTTTGCTAAAACTTTGTTGGAACACATAACCGACTTTTCGGTTGCGTCGTCGGGTCCTTTAACCGACTTTCTTAAACTCTTGAATTTTTCTACCGCTTGTAAGGTGCGTGTAGTTGCTCCAAGAAATTTCTTAAAGCTGCTAAATCGTCCGTAGTCGGGTAGACTTAACGGTTCTTGCTTTCTTAACGTATTTACGCCCTTTGGCGATTTTTCTTCACCTGTTTCTAAGCTATTTATGGTGTCCACTTGTTTGGGCCATAAATCAGGACTTTTCCTGAGGAATTCAGGTCCTTGAAACCAGCGATGACTTACATCGAAGGTGGAAGGAAAATTTCTAGTGGCGTCGTCTGCCACGTTTTGTGACGTTGGAACCCATCGCCATTCACATGGCTTACTGTGATCTTCGATCTCAGCCAATCGATGAGCAACGAATGGTTTAAAAGCGCGAGGATCTGACTTAATCCACGCTAACACTGTACGTGAGTCTGTCCAAAACACTCTCTCGGACATCTCGTACTTGCTCTCTTCACTAACCGAAGCAGCCAGTCTGCTGCCCATAAGAGCTGCTTGCAATTCAAGCCTTGGAATCGAAATTGGTTTCAATGGCGCTACTCTTGCCTTTGCGGCGATCAGCGTAATCCGCCTTATTCCTTGCTCGTCCGTGGTGACGTAATACACCGCGGCAGCGTATGCTTTTTCACTAGCATCCGTGAAAGTATGTATCTCTCCTTTGCCGATGCCTTCAGCAACGGGTCTAGGTACTTCTAAGTGACCTAATTTCTTCGCTTCCGATATCCATTTACAAAATAACACGTGTAACTCGTGTGAAACTTCTTCATCCCAAGAGATGCCTGTCCTCCATACTTGCTGGATCAGCGACTTCCCTTGAATCGTTATGGGTGATGCGAGTCCCAAAGGATCGAAGACTGACATCACAGCGCTAGTTATCTCCCTCTTCGTAGGCGGTCGTAAACCCTCCATCACCTCTTCCGGTGTGCTACGAAGACTTGTGGAAAAACTTATTATATCCCGTTTGATATTCCAAATCAAACCTAACGTGCGCTCTGTGTGCTCTTTATCTCCAAGCGAAGCACTGTCGCTCTTATATTTATTTTCCATATTACTTAAAACTTCGGGTCGGTTGCTAGCCCATCCCCTCAGTTGGAAAGAAGCATGCTTATGTAATTCATACATATCGTTTACTATCCTTTCGGCCGTCGTCACGTCGGGAAATGCCTGTAGGTAATCATCCATATAAAAATTGCTTTCCGTAGCGGAAGCTGCTTCTGGATAGATATGTGCGTTGTCCTGCGCATTTCTATTCTTTACATATATAGCGATGCATGGTGATGATGCCGCTCCAAATATGAGTGACGTCATTCTATACTCTTCCGGTGGCGCGTCACGATTGTGCCGCCATAAGAATCGAAGGCTATCCCTGTCTTCTTCCCGGATTTTCACTTGCAGGAACATTTCCTTAATGTCTGCCATTACTGCCACGCTTCCTTCTCTGAATCGTAGCAGAACTCCGAACAACGACTTCAATAAGTCCGGTCCGGTCAACAACGCATCGTTAAGACAACGTCCGCCCGTCCTTGCGGCGGCGTCGAAAACTATCCTTATTTTCTTCTTTTGTGGGTGAGTCACTGCGAAGTGAGGGAAGGTACCACGTACGTGGGGAAATGGAAATATGGTTCGCTTTCTCTGCGTAACCGTTAACGATGAGATTTTCAATTTGCTTCTCGTATTCCTTTTTCAACTCGCTATTTTTGTCGAGCTTTTTCTCAATATTAAACAGGCGACTTTCAACCTGTGCCCTATTCGATGGCAAGCACTCATTGTCTGTGCGCCATAACAAAGCAGTCTCGTACCTATTATTAGGTATACGACGTACCGTTTTGTTCAAAATATTTAAAGCTCGTTCTTCTGGGTCGTTCACGGACTTTTTAGCCGATACTCCCAGAGATTCCAAACTAAAATAATCCTTGATTAATTTATCCATATCTTCCTCCTTCTTGGTGGAAATGTGGTTAACAATCTTGATTGGTTTAATGCCACCCGATATGTGACCATGCAAAACCCACCCCAGTTTGGTGAGCGATGCTACAGGTAGGTTCTTACCTCCCGAAACCAATTCACGAGTAACTATGAGATGCCAATTGTCCTGACCAATCAATATGGTAGGCTTGGACCTCTCATACATCAACTCATCCTTGATCGGTGTCAAATGAGAACACCGTTGCAATAATTCTCGGCTTACCGACTGAGGAGCGAGGTTAAGTGACTTAATTGTTTGTACACTTATCTCTTCTAAGTCGCTCGAATAAATGCCTTTTATTTTAACGTTTAAGCGATACGAACTATCGTCGTTAATTCGCTTACCTCCCACGGCTTCGATACGTAATCCCTCTTTACGTCCGCGAGGCGCTAACTTCTGAGCCATCCACTCCTCTATGAGTGTCATGGTCGATCCCTCGTCCAGAAGAGCTGTTGTCCTGACCTTTCCTCTAGGCCCATGCAACTCGACCGGTATGATCTTTAAATATGCACATGCCAGTGCATTCACTGTACTAACAGTTGTAATCTGAGCCTCTTTACCCCCCTCGTCCCCTTGTGGCGAGGTGTTTTCATTGGGGTATCGGTGTAGCATTCGGTGATGTGACATTCTACATCCTTCTACACCACATTTTTTCGCTTTGCACTCTAACCTCCTATGGTTAGGTGACAAACATTGGAAACATACTTTGGCCTTTTTGACGGCTTCCCATTTCTCGCGAATATTCATGTCCTTAAACTTGTAACAACTCACTATAGAGTGCTCCTTGTTGCATATAACACACTTATGTGTTACCCGACTTACAGGCTTGTCCTGGGTTATCATAACCACTTGTCGGTTGTGCCTTTTATTATTTCGGCGTTCTAAACGCTCGCTCATATTACTTCGGCGCATATAGCGCTCGCTCTCGGCACAGCTGCGTACACCTCCCTTTGCAGTGTGTACAGTTTGCTTCCTGAATTCAGGACGCTTCCTTTTTTCAGGCGCATTTTCATTGTTTAAGGACGTTCCAAATTGTTCACTCAATAAATTTAAAAACTTGGCCATCTTCTGTAACTCTGGCTCCAAAGGATATTGAGCTCGATATTCAAACCATTTAAATTTAATCATAGTTCCAAGTTTCTCCACTATGCGGCTCACTAACTCCGGTGAGTATAAATACTGTGGTTGATTCAACGCTTGTATTGTGGCAACCACGTTCGTAATACGACTTGCAAAAGATCCTATATTTCGGCAATCTTCTGCCAATCTTGGCATACGCTTTACATTCTCGATTTCAGCTAGAATGAGCATCTCAACCCTACCGAATCTTCTTTCGAGAGCGTTCATTATTTCTTCAGGTTCACATAAAGTAAATAACAGCGACTTAACCGCCTCTTTAGCGGTGCCCTTTAATGCCCTCCTAAGGCGTGCGACATTTTGCACCCCTGAAAATTGGCCTTTTGTGTCTTCAAACACCGTTTTGAAAATTATCCATTCACCCGGGTCTCCATCGAACACCGGTAATTCATGGAGGAAATGAAGCTGGGAAGATTTATCTTTACCAGCTATTTTTATTGCACTCACAATCGCTTCGGTCAATTCTGACACCTCACTCGCGTGTGTTTTCTGTGCATTTCCTAGGTTGCGCTCGATCTCCGCCCCTTTGCGGCGTGATCCTTTACACGCTTCCTTATCAGTAATATCGGGTTGCGTCACACTAACCGGCGCGCTCATTATGGTCTGTTGAACCCAATTCCTTACGAAAGGTTCCACCTGAGTATTCCGCTCTTCATCATCCTCACTCGAGTCGATTTCCTCTTCTCGGTTGAGTCGTGCCAACTCCAATTGAGACTTGGCTAAGGCAGCAGCTGCCTGTGCTCGTTCGAGCTCTGAGCGTTCGAATTTAATCCGCGCCTCTAATTCGGCTTTCAGCCTCGCCGATCGCGATGACCTACTACCTCTCTGTGACCCTTTATCACTAGTGTGCCCGATTACTGTCCTTGACGATGCCGCTTCTTCGGTCCTTTGACCTACTTTTTCGACCACCGTTTCACTCCTGGATATAACGGATTGTTGTGCGGTGCTGGCCTGTGTACCACTGGTGTCCGTCCGGTTGCTTGTCGTTGCCATGGACGTCCCTGAGTCCCACGTGCATGTGGACGTGTCTGTGGTGGCTCCACTTGAAGGAGTTGCTCCATTTGACGCAGTAGCTGTGGTCGCTCCAGATGATTCCGCTTCTTTAGCTTTTCTTGAGAGCCCTGTCCTTGTCCTGCTCCCTTCGCTTCTCCCTGTCTGGTCTTGTGCCTTCTTCATCTTGCAGGAAGGTGATTGTTGGCCTACGGTCCCTAACTGTCCCTACAGTCCCTACGGTCCCTACAACCCCCTTACCTACAACCCTTCTACACCCCAACCTAACACCACTACCCCTCCCCCCCTTTATCTCCCAACCCTACAACCCTACTACCACCCTAACAGCCCTATCAGCCCTATCAATCCTGAACGGGGCCTACCGAGGTGAGCCGTCCAGGGATGGAGTCGTGCAGGAATGGAATGGAGGAAAGGTTTAGGAACTGTCCCGCCAAGGAATATGACGAAACAGTCGAGCGGTAGTGCAAGCGCAGTCTCGCTCGAGAGAACTGCTCCACCCGAAGGTGTTATGCCAGAGCCCAACCGTTTGGCACCGTTAGGTGGTCGGGATGTATGCTGTGCTCGCCGCCCAGTTGCCGGTGACGCCTCGTCCAAGCGCCCTCCTCCGGCCGCGATGCAGTCAGGTGCCCACGCGCACCCTCGCCCGGCAGCAGCAGCGGTGGATGCTTTTTGCACCCTGATGACCCGACGGGAAATGCCGGACACGGTCGTCCGACAGAAAATGCCAGACACGATCGTCTGACAGGAAATGCCGAGCACGCTTGCCCGACAGGAAAAATGCCAAGCCCTGCTTGGCCACGATGAGTGCCTTCACAAGACACCTGCGCCCGGCTGCGATATGTGCCCCATGCGAGCACACGCCCCAAGCTGCAATCCCGGTTTTCTTTCTTCCGGTAGTTCCAGGTCCAGCCCTTCAGTGCTGCCGTCCTGGTCTTCAGGCCTTTGGTCCTATTGCTTCAGCTCAAACCTCTGGCTTCCTTCGGTTGCTGATCTTCACTCGGCTTCCGAAGGTCTTCTTCTTCTACAACCAGCAGTCCACAGCTGGTTCCTTGATCCAGCTGGCGGGGTTCGGGTGGTCTTCAATCCTGCTCGAAGGACCAATTGAAAAGGAACTCAGGTTGGACGTCCTCTCAATCCGGCCGCGAAGGACCAATTGAAAAGGACCAGGTCGGTGTCCCTCTTGATCCTGAAAAGGACCAATTGAAAAGGACCTAGCGGATCGGGTACTAAGAAACAGGAATCGAGGCTTCTCTCGATCCGGCCTCCTATCACGCCTACGTTGGGTTCGGGAACAACGTATGTGATCTCCGCAACGGAGTAACACACTAGGGCGATAACCTCTTCCTTTTCAGCAAGTAGGTTCAGACGGGGATTACGGGTCTTCCGAAGTCGTCCCGGTCCCGACGCCTTAATTCTTCGATGTGGACTGTATAACTTAAAGGATCTTGGGAATGAAACAGCAATTATCTTCAAACCGTTCCGTGAGAGAGTAATCACTTTTCCCTATCACTTCCCTACACTTTTTCTTTCTTCTTCTTATTGACTGCTGGTAAGATCCCCGAACTATCTCGAAGGATTCCCGAACTATTTCCGAACTTCCCCGAACGAATTGCAATAAAATCAATTTACTATCCTACCCCTAAGCTAAACGCGAAAGTGAGCCGCGCCATCTGCGCGCTTGCGCAACTTAATTACATGAATTTGTACTATTACTCTCTCACGTTTCACTCAATATCTTTATTTATTCAAATCATATACAAATACAATTTATCAATATAGGTAGTACAAAACAATATCTACACCATGATATACATCATATCTTCATATCATAAAAAACCTTTTATTTATTAAACGAAAACTGCCTATTTTACTCACAAGTTCGAAATCGAAATTTCTTAAATATTTAACACAGAAAGTTAAAACAATGTTTCTCACTTGATTTTATACATAAGCTAACCAATACAATAGTTTAATTTACATTTTTTCTATTTATTTCACTATTTAAAACACTTTTAAATTTCTTATACAAAACTATCATTATTTCACTTATACACAGGAATTTTCACATGAAAATAACACAGAATTTACCTTTTTTAGCACGTACAATTAACCTGAAATATTTTACAAGTAATTTTTACATAAATCACTGAATTACAAACATTTTAAATTTTTACATATTCGGCCTCCTAAGGGCGTGGCTTAGCGTGCGTCTATGAACTCACACTATTTGAACAACTAACTTTTGCACGGCTCTCGGCTATCAGAAAAAATGAAATTCTGAAATTCACCAATTTTATCAATATTTGGCAAATTAAATGCTTTTATACAATTTTCGAACTGTATGAAACTATCTTTAATCAGATTTTTATCTGATAACAATATAAATGAATGTTCTCATTAATCAATCATAACAAATAGGCATTTGTTTTCGTACAAAACGTATCAAACTTATACAAAACAACATTTATGCAATTAATATCCATTAATTCTGCCTATGCACAGAGTGATTATCTCGACCGGGGAACAAATCCGATCTTTAACTTCACTTTAATATTCTTATGAATTTACATCATTTGAAAGATGATTTCAACCGGGGAACAAATCCGGTAACATAATTTATATCTTAAATTCCTTACGAATTTATTAAGCGATATTACTTAGGAAAACAAACAAACTAGTCCGGCCTGGGAGTCGAACCCAAGACCTCCATATCATTAATTCGACATTTCTTAAAGATTTAACTAAGCATTCTCTTATCAGAGCGTCGTTGCTCGTGACTGCCCCTTTTTTCATAGCAACGTCATCGGTTGATTTAATAAACTGAAACATTTTTATAGGCGCGTCGCCAACACTAGGAGTAAAGTTAATCTTGCTCAAGTCTGTGTTTATTAATAGGGCTGCACGAGTTTAAGCTGGGCAGAACATCTACGGAAGATGAACATCGCGAAGCACGCCAATCCACATCACTGACTGAAGGTAACGTAAAAAAAAGTTGAAGATGTCGTATAGGCAGATCAAAAAGTGACTATTAGGCATATAACCGACCCCCGAACGGGTTCCCGTAGCCGTGGCTTGGTCACCCGCGGTGAACAAAGAGGAACCCATTTTGCTGCCCCGAGGTGAAGGGCCGGCCCAAAGTGGCAAATACGAGTGTGATTGGCGAGCCCACTTCGGATGTGTGCTGGTGGGCTGCGGCAAGAGAGGTGTCCTCTCCCCATACCGCTGCAGCAGGGGTGGAGTCTCGGAGGAAGAAGAATGTAGGTATGGCGATGCGCCTCTCGCCCTATCCTCCGCGACTCAAACAGGGCCGCATCGTTGATGCAGTGGTGGTTGGGCTGCGGGGGGAGAGCAGTGTCGGTACTACGAGGCGCCGCTCTCCAAACTCTCCGCAGAGGAATTTCGGTTGGCCGCGGAGCCATAGAACTGATCCGCCGTTGAGGTCAGGAAGGCTGGTGCTTCTGAGTGCTCATTTTTACTGGCCCAATGGCCTTCGCGCATGAGACACGAAGGCGTTCGTTGCGCAGGTGTGGTTGGAAGTCGTGGAGGAAGGCGCACCATGTGTTCTGATTCGCCTTACTTGAGAAGGAGAAAGGGGAGGAGTAGTCCTCTTCCGAGGAGGCGCCGCCATGGAGCGGCCGGCGCTGCTGGAGCCGCGGATGTGCGCGAAAACGTTTCCGGGGCCCTGCCAATATGCAACGAAGGTGGAACACCATGGAGTTTTAGTTTGTGTGAATCCAACATTAACCGTCTTTGCCCCCACGAGGCGTGTACGCGTAGGCATTGCCCAATGTTAAAAAAGGCATATAGCCAAGATCACAGATAAAATCAAATTCAGACGATTACGTAGTGATGGACGCTATTGGGGATTTCTTGGAGGTTGTAAAAATATGGACTAAATGCATTGACTTGTTAGAGGACTATGTAAAATAATAAATTATTTTTATAACTATAAATCCCTTGTTTAATATTCATCATCATAACTTTTGGACCACTCCTCGTAGAAATGTATATCGACATATTTTGTTGACAATACGAGTATATTAGGTTTTTTATTACTGATTTAACTATTGAGCTGGGCTCATAACGTGGTCCCAGAGGAGTGGTGACATTCTGTCGTTACCAGTAAAAAGGGTTTCTTTTTTTATTTTATTAGATGTTATCCAGAGGTGTGATTAAATAAAGTTATAAAAATGTTTAAACATAAGTTATTCAAATTGGTATACAAATGCAAATATTGTCCATGAAAATAAAATGAGTTTACTTCGTACGGTAAATAAACCCATTTAAACTTTTTTAACAAAAGAAGAAATTAAAGCGTAATATTCGCTTAGCTCACTTTTCCACACAATTTTTTGTTAAATATTGACACACATTTCCCGGAGTCCCGGAGTTAACATCATCATATTCTCGTGCACGGTAATTAGGGTTGCCAACCCTAATTATATAAAATAGTATCATACTATATATAAGTGTTCCGAATACAATAATGCGAAAAAATATATAGTAGTGGAAACACACTACATATGTTCTAATAATGAATGACCATGGCGTCAGATAGTTAATAGGTTCAAAGTAGCAAAAATATTTTTTTAATCTTATTATAATTGGTTGCGCGGAAAATGAATACCCTCGCATTTTTGTTCTATTAGCTAGTAATTAGCCGGTACATTCTCCCATCCCATCCGTTTACCCTTCGGCTAAGGAGGTTAAGATATGTGGCGTCATTTTTGCATCCAATGAAAAAGCGCGCTCCGCTTAGATGAAAGTGGAGACGGCCGAGAAGGTCACTTGTAACGCAGTGTCATTAACCTCGAGGCCTTAAGACCAAAGGCAGTCAGAAGACCCACGCCGGTGCTTTCCTATATACATTTAATGAGCTGTTTATTTCTCGTCCTATTGTGTCTTTTTTCTTGGCAGCTCTCGTTTTGTTCCTGTATAAAGGTACCGGCTAAATAGAGTAAATTGAGTCATAATAAGTGCATTGTCCAAACCCGGCCGCGTGCTACGTTCGTCATTTTGTTTTAGTTATAACTAATTACGCATATACAGTCCACCCTTTTGGTTCAATCTAGAACACCTACCTTTAATCTCGCATTCAAATCTCGGTATCATTATTCCCAAAATCGAACCCGGGACCCTATAGCTAACCATTTTGTGGTTCCTTCTCTCCGGATACTAAGAGCAACCTAGTCACCCTAACCATTTATTGAACATCCGTTTCCTGATTCGAACCCAGGAACCATTAGGGCCACCTATTATTTATATTAGTATTTTATGCGCTGCTATAACGTTCATCAGGTTGCGCCATAACTTTGTCAAAATATTGCTTGCACTTCTGCGAAGGTTATAGGCATAGCTGGACCCGGTAGGTGCGCTGTTCTAGAATCCAAATATCACCCTTGCGAAGATAGAACAGATCGCTAGTAAATAATAATTAGAAATATAAAATTTTTTGTACACAATTTTCTTTAATTTTAAAGTTCATAGCCTCAAAATTAAAAGTAATAAATGTATTTATATAAAACATACATGCAAAAATAAGGCAGATTTATATGTATATATAGAAATAAGGTGCAAATGAGTATTAAATAGCAAAACTTAAAACGTTCGATACACAAATGTAGTAAGGAGATGGATGGCGCATATCCTAAATAACAACTAAGAATTAAAAAAAGTAGACCTTGCGGCGGTACCCTCGTATGTTCAGCTTGTGAGGGGCTATAACGGAGAAAAGTACAAAATAATCTTCCTTTATTAGATTTTTATTAAATTAATCAAACAAAAAAAACCGCAAAAAAAAAAACAAAAGATAAGATATGCATAAAGCAATTAATTTAGCAACTTGTTATTAGAAATCTATTAATGATGCGGTGTGTTATAAAGAATGCTATTCAGGATATGCATGTGTTCAATGCTATATTAAATATAAAAATGTTTGGCAACCCTAACTGCAAATAAAACTCCATTGTAATTGAAAATCGTAGTAGCTGGTGATAAAATTTTACAGTACACGAGATAATACAATCCCTGCCGACACCAATTAAATTGTTTGTTGCAACCTTAAATGTTGATTTACATAATGCTCAATGGTAAGGGAAAACTCCACAAAAATCCGCAAGCCAGAAATATTAAAAATGAGTATATGCAAAGTTTATTACACGTATTGGAACATAGTGGCGGATTATTTCCTGCTCCAAAAATCATACTTAGAAATGAGAGGATTAATCTCCACAGAATTGAGGTGGAAATTGCGACGAAACAAACCGTTTGGTACTTGGTAAGACTACTGGGTATACTCCTAACTCGATATATTCACAATAGTTTTAAAAGGAGTCTTACTATTAAAACTATTTGGAATTTTATTCAAAGTAGTCTTATTGGTAAGACTAATGGGAATTTCCTAGTGAGAACTTCCCTATAGTCTTACTAGTGAATCTTCGAGGGGTGTTTTATTCCAATTAGTCTTACCAAATAATTTTAGTAATTTACTGGGAATTTTTCACCAAGTAGACTTACATCTCAGAAGATTATCAGTAGTTCTACACTACAAAATTAACGATTTTTTTTTATTAGTACTGTAGTTTATTTTAAGAACAGTGCTCGTAGTAAGCAGTACGTAGTACCCGTAGTACTCGTAGTAATAGGCAAGCATAAGCTCACTATACCTCAAAAATGAACATGAGTAGTCGAGTAGAATGTTTTTTATTTACAAGGATGCATTTCACGTTACCATTTTGGACTTAATTTGACTGATGTGTGTTTTAATAAATAATAAGGAAATTACCAGGTAAGTATATACGTAAAAGAAGCAGTGGAATAGTTTTTGGGACCGTATTTCGATCACACTCACTATTTACTCAGTTTCGTAGTTCCATGGGATGGTAATCCGACACGACCGGAGAGAGATCAGGGGCAGAACCAACAACTGTACGTGCTTTCAGACTTCGCCGGCTGCTACTGAAAATTTCTTTTAATCATTTGAGTTGTCTAACTTTGAACCTTCGTAGCGGTTACTTATTTACCATTTCAGTGTAATGTTGCAGATCTGTAATATAACATATTATAATAAAGATATTGATTAATTTGCAACCTTCCGCTAACTAAATAAAATGATGTGTCTTACCTGGATTGAAGAGCACCTGCCGCCCTCCCTCAATTGCGTGCACTAACTCCGAGGGAGGTGTTCTTCAATCCAGGTAAGACACCTCATTGTATTTAGTTAGCGGAAGGTTGCAAATTAATCAATATCTTTATTATAATGGATTTCCGAAAAGTAACGCCTGATTCTATCAATTATATTACATATTATATCCACATTCTTTTATCATTATCGTCACAAGGAATAACTTGATGACTAAGAGACAGTGTAAATATTTACTTCAGACAGAAAAAAAACCCACTTTGGGGGTAAATGCAACTAAACACCGTAAAAGGTGTTTCTAGAAAGAGTTTCGAAGTCAGAAATTGAATGGAAACTGAATTCAAACAAATATTATAGGATTTTGAAGTCTGTGGTTGAATTTCATTTAAATCAAACTTTTGTTGATATTGGGGGTAAATGTAACTATTTGTAGTAGAACTAGGGTTGAGACATAGCACAGTATCGTTTTCTTAAGAGAGGAAAATATGATAAAAATAAACGACTAAGTAAAATGGAATTTTTTATAAAATCACAAGGACATTTATTACACAATGAGCAAGAAAAATTTTAAGTGCTTATATGCCATCGAGGTATTGGAATATTAGTACAATTTAAATTAATTTTATGAAATATTTTTCTACTGCACCAGTTGTGATGAATGAAATCGTATGAGGAATTTTTATTTGTTAAGATTATTTTGTTGTGCATGAAGAAGTCTTCAAGATTAGTTAATTAACATCCAGATTTCCCACAATTTTTTTCTGCTGGGAAATCTTAGTTTAAACAAACAAAGCGTAACACAATTTTGATTATTTCAGGTTAACAGCACAAACATACACCACCGCACATGATATCGAATATCTTCAAATAACCGTATCAATCGACCGTTACAATTTCGATATAAGACATCACCAGTAACTTTGGTTTCACACTAAATTTCATGGGGCTATTTCAACTAATCTATTGGTTGCAAAAACCCCATGTTTAGTTTTTGGTGAGACAAATGTAACTACGCCTATTATTTACTATAAACGAATTATCGGATTAAAAAATACAATATTATTTCTCCAAATACTATTTTTCGTTGTAGACTACCACAAACACAATCAATAACAGTCGAAAAACTGGTTGGAAATATTAATTTTCAATATAAGTACTTTGCAAAACATCCTTGACTCAGAAAATAAAAATGGCGGTTTAATAAAATGCTTTCCTGTTCACAAAGTTTCGTTCTTACTACCGACATTTTATTAATTAATAAATCATTCCTTCTTCGGATCATACATGTGGTTTTTTGTCAAATGCCATCTAAATACACTTGGTGCACTTAAATTATTTTTGTACCGACCCAGTATTTGAACCTGATACCGAATATTAAGAGGATATTACGCATACAGAAGTCAATAGAAGGAGTATAAGTGTACAAAATGTAAACTAGAACTTTCCTACAGCCTCATGCAGGTTTCTCCTTCCCTATTGCTTTTCCTAAAATAAAGTACTAAAGTACTAATAAAAGCTGAGAATGTTATTTCACAGTGTAAGTTATACTTGTTAAAAAAACCCAATGGCCTTGGTCTATGGTCTTAACTGGAAATACACCACGCCACGAATAGTTTTTAGAAGTTTCCATTAGGAAATTTCTATTAGTCTTATCTATCTATCTATCTATCTATCTATCTATCTATCTATCTATCTATCTATCTATCTATCTATCTACCAGCAGGGTGAAGACTGCTGTCCAATGGTGTCCAATGGTGGAAGTGAGATAGTGAAATAATATCGTGCCATTTCTGCGCACACTCTGCGTACAATTTCCTGTAGAGTACGATAAGGATGGCTTAAAATAGGAGTATGATGCTGCTATATTTCGTATAGTAAGAGACGCATATTGAAGACCCTTTTTACTTTTAACAAGAGATCCCGTTTAATCCTTAGGAGCGACAAGGTATTTGCATTATTATGATCAATTAAGGGTAGTTGAAGATATCATTAGGCCTCAATAATCACTTACCATCACGTGAATTGTACGCTCGTTTGACATCCTTAATTTCATAGAAAATACTGAGCATCAAAACACTATCCGAAAACGCTTAATTCAAATTCCACCACTTTGTTTGTGAAGAGAAGCATTATATAGCTGTGGGAGACCTTCTTCAAAGTCTCGAACGCTCCCACGATTTCTTTGATGTTGCAGTTGCTCTTAGGCGGCGGTTGTTCGTTCACTTACCATCAAGTCAGCTCACTCGTTTGCCTCATATTCTGTAAAAAATATACCAGTGTCGGTGCGTCAGCTCTGCACTCACCAACTTGCCTGACGAGTGTGGTAGGTGTAAGCAGCGCTTGCAAGTAATGCTTACCTGCTAACTCATTCTTGATCCCTCAAACTGAAACACGTTGCCATATAATGGAAGTATTAGGTACTTATGAGAATTTTGGTTAATCAGACTCCCAAACTGATAAGGATACCTGCACTCTTGTTCTATGTTCAAAATAAATTACCAATTTATGTCACCATTGCCATACAGCCTCTCACTTACTGCTGAACGTAGGCCTCTCCTTTAGATTGCATAATAGACAGAACACCTGCTTTGCAAGCAAACTAATTCATTTCACTTGTTGATTTAAGTGTCACAAATCAGCTATATATTCATGAAATAAGAAACTTTAATTAAGTTTAATCAATTACATTACCGAGACCGTGCTTGGTAAAACTAAGCTATAACGTTTCCAATTCCCAGTCGAAACATTAAAAGTTTGCTAACTCGCCAACTTACGCGTAAGAACACTTTCTGAAAACACATTATCATTAAAATTTTATAATAAATAGAAAATCAACTAATTTTGTGCCTATTTTTTATGTATTATTTTATACAAGTGAAGTAATAGAGTCATGCCGCAGGTAAATTATGGCTGCAACACGAACGAGTCGGTTGGACAACGAAGGGACCACGCTCACAAAGACACCAGTGCAAAATGCTGCTGTGTTTTGTATGCTGCTGCGGTAAGTGTAGAGAACCACTGACCCTAATTACGAAAAACGAGGCATTCTTAGTTCTCAGACGTGACAACGCATCTGCATTTTGATTCTAAATCATGGTAAAAAAAAAACTCAACCACATGAACTCCTAGACCAAAAAGAGCCCCCACCACTGAGTACATAATTTTATTTAAGCAAATGCAATATTGAAATAAAATTATTATTGTAAAATAATATTTTTTTTATAGGATAGGATGATTAAAGAGCACACAGTTCACCTGCTGGTAGGTGGTTGCTGTAGCACATAGACATCAAAATCTATCCTAGATTAGGAATCAAAGTTCAGATGCATTGTCACCCGTGAGGACTAAGACTATCTAACCACTACCGTTACTACCAATTGAAAAGGAACCAGGCGGGCACAACGTTCGGGCTCTGAAACAGAAGGGAGGAATCGAGGCTTCTCTCGATCCGGCCTCCTATAACGCCTACGTTGGGTTCGGGAACAACGTATGTGATCTCCGCAACGGAGTAACACACAAGGGCGATAACCTCTTCCTTTTCAGCGAGTAGGTTCAGACGGGGATTACGGGTCTTCCGAAGTCGTCCCGGTCCCAACGCCTTAATTCTTCGATGTGGACTGTATAATTTTGAGGGATGAATTTCTTGGGAATAAAACACTAACTAACTAGCTACCAACTAACTAGAATCGCTTAAAACAATTACCGACTACCGCATGTAACATGGACGGAGCGCACCAGGCTCTCCTCTCCAGCTTTCACACCATGACTTTAAATGGATCTGGGTTTCTTGATTTCCTTTGATACTATCAATCTTTTGAACGCGAAACGATAGTGATTTGCATACTAATAACTGTAACACAGTGAGATAAGAAATTTACATACACGCATCCGCCCCCCACTTCTGATAAAGGCATTGCGTTCACTCTAGGAGGGTTTTTCATCGTAATCTCTAACACGTGGGTCAACGGGCAAGGAGATGATCTCTTTCCTAAAAATAAAATAGTGGTTTAATGCTCAATACGATACAATTCATAAAAAGTGTAATCAAAATTACGAAATTACTATAGATGGCCGCGATGTACTTTGATTAAAACTATGACGTCAACCGAATACGTGGTTGCGTGCGCTCCGTTCGACAATTCACGACAAAGTGCCTCCCACTCGGTGAAGTCTTTTACAAGATGGCCGCCTCCCCAGTGTTCGGTGTTACGTCAGAGACAAAACTCTGTTTCGTTCCGAAGTTGATTAATTGGCCATAGACAAGGTTGAACTGACGCGCCGTCATATATGAAATATATTTTGTTTATTTTGACTAATTCAATTAACCATATAGTGGTGCAAAAATATCCACAACCCCATATTATCCCGTAGGTGCTGTCACAGGCGACAGAAAGAAACTGAAACAAGAGATGGAAAGCAACGTCTTCCTGATAAAAACTTAGAATAATGCGGCATTCTGGGGGGTAGCCTACTAAATTCAGCAGGAAAATTCTATAGGTTGTAATGCAAATTGAAACATTCAGATGCCCAGAAAAGTGGTTAAGAATTGAATTAAAAACTCCATTACATATATACATACATACATTCAAACACACATACGTACGTACACACATTTTTGCATAGCGATGAAACCGCAACCAAAAAAACGTTAAAGAATAGAGAAATAATCGAAATATTATAATGAAAATAGAAAGCGGACTTCGTATCATTCGGATATCTACTTTAATAAGAATTAATGAAAAAAAAATCTAATTAATACAAATTGATGTGTAATTAACGATCCCAGTGAGAATACTAGGGCATAATCATAAAATTATTGTTCTGCCATCGGTTCAAAATACGTCGGCAAGTTACAAATTATTTGGACGTTTGGAAGTAGATGTAAACTGAATGACAATATTCCATAAATTCATACCTATGTACATATTATATTCATATAGGTTAGATTAAAGCGTACCGTATCAGTCATTTGACGGATCCGGACAGACGTTAAAACTAAATATCACATAACAGTGTTTTTTCTGTTTGAAAATAACTTTCTATTTAATAAAATATTCAAATTTAATAATTTCAAATTGAAATCGTTAATCTGGTTTTCATTTCTATCTGAAATAGGTGTAGCGAGCACATAACATTTACTCTTAAAAACGCACAACGCGCCTAAAGAAATTTGAACTTTAAAAATAAAATTATAACATAACATAAAATATAGGTTACGGCTTAAGAACTTTATTTTCATTAATAATACAAAATGCACTTATTATGAGAACATAAATATTAATAAGTTATAACAATATCTGACGAAACGCAGAAGTAGGGGGTGGTACAATACAAATACAGTTAAAACAGTCACAGTGTCAGAGAAAGATACAATCACAGACATAAAGTTGAACTACGCTCAAATATACTTAACAAACCATTTGAGGCTGCACAAAGTTTGAACAGCAGAGTACTTAACAGCATCAGCGAGTCAGCGACTACAAACTTCGCGTTAGCTTTGCTCTTTAACGTTGTAAAATCACACTAGTTTATATCGCGAAGAACTTGACTCCACTACTATTTTATTTTACATAGCGTCACGCCTGTAATCCCCGAAAGGGTAGGTAGAGTCTAAAAGGTCAAAGCGCTTGGGTGTAAAATTGTAAAAAAAAGTGATAGATAACTAGCCAATCGCTTCCTCAGTCACAAACCTAACATTCCGTTAGTCTCTTGCGACATAATAATAATAATAATAATAAAGGGGAAGAAACTGTGAGAATAGCGTATAGGGCTCGGATGCATTACTTTTTTGCTGAGCTGGAGCCGTCTATTCCCGTCACGGAACAAAACCTGGCAGACCGAGTTCGGTACATTATGCGCTTAAAAACATTTGATGATACCGAACTCGAACGACTAAGACGTGAGGCTATTCCATCGTCGAATGAATCAGCTATGGCTGGGGATGCAGCTCCACATGCGACAGACCAGCATCCACACGTGGAAGCCGCCATGGATCTTCCAGTTGTGGTTGATTCGAACGACGATGAAATAGTCTCCCACAAACTAGAGCAAATGAGCAGCATATTGGATGAGGCGAATTTGGAAACGCGCAGCAACCCTCTCGAAAATCGACCGCGACTTCCCCGCATACCCCTAAGCAAGCGAAATAGGGCTGTCGTGAGGGCTCTTAACTTAATGCTGGTGACCTATTTGGAAGCCAGCCGGGACCTTTACGAGACGGACTCGATTCTTTTTGGCGCCGCAGTGGCAGTTCGCCGTATTATTGGCGCTAAACTTCCCATGGCTGGACGCGCTACTAGACAAAGTAGCGCCATCCCAGCCCAGAGAAAAAGAATCGAGGACCGTATCGCAACGGCAAGGGCCCTTATCGGCAGACTGACAAGCTTCAGGTCGGGTAATAATAGACCGAGTATGATGCGCACCGTTAAGATGGCGTTTGCTGGGACAAATATCAGTTTGCCCCAGCCGGATATCACGCAGAAACTAACGGTGCGCATAGACGACCTGAATCAAAAGATCGCTGCTTAGGGGAAGCGGATTCGACGATTTACCGAGAGGTCAAGGCGGTTCAACCAGAATCGTCTCTTCCAGAGTGATCAGAAGAGGCTCTATAAATCATTGGAGCGACCAAAAGTATGTGGAGCGGGCCCAGGACCGGATTAGGCTGACATTATCGCATTCTGGCGTGGCCTGTGGTCAGAGCCCATAAACCAAAGCGAGGGCCCTTGGATGGAAGTTGGGAAGAGCCAGGGTGCGAGTGTTACGCCTATGAACCCCATCACCATACCGGCGGAAGACGTGGCTGAGGCGGTCCGTAGGGCCCCGAACTGGAAAAGTCCGGGGCTCGACGGGCTGCATCATTACTAGCTGAAGGGGTTCATAGTATGTCACGCTGTGCTCGCCCGACAGTTTCAAGAGGCTCTCGACCAGAAGTCGCTCCCGAGCCTCTTCACTACTGGGATCACTCACTTGGTTCCTAAAGACCAGGATACCACAAAGCCGAGCATATACCGCCCCATCACGTGTCTATCCACCATATATAAGACACTGACATCAATTTTGAGCGCGATAATCACTCGTCACCTGGAGCTAAATTAGGTGATGTCACGCGCTCAAAAATGTCGGGGCGGTGGTCGTGGAAACAAGGAACCACTCCTCATTGACGCGGTCATTGGCAAAGTGGTGAAACGCAACCGTCGGAACTTCTCCGCCGCCTGGATATACTACAGAAAGGCATTCGACTCGGTACCCCATACATGGCTAAAGAGAGTCCTCGAGCTGTACAAGATAGACTGTACAGTTATAGACTTCTTCGAGCAGTGTATAGGGCAATGGAGTACGATCCTTTGTCATCTGGGCGAGCGGACGATGGCTGCAGAGAACCACATAAGGATAAGAAGGGGTATCTTCCTCTCGCTGAACCCTCTCAGTACCTTACTGGAGTGCTCTGGGAGGGGATTTCAGCTTCGGAAAGGAGGTACAAAAGTGACTCACCTTTTCTATATAGATGACCTCAAGTTATTCGCCTCCAGTCGCTCCCATCTTATGGAATGAATTAAACATCACTTGTGAATTTAGCAATTCCATTGGAATGGAGCTGGGGACGGATAAGTGTGCGGTCCTCCATATTGAAAGGGGAAGGGTTGCTAACTCTGAGAGCATAGACTTATCTATGCCCGTCAACTTAAGGACCCTTTCCGAGGCTAAAACATACCGATACGTGGGTATGTCACAGAACATCGGTATCGATGAGGCTGGTATGAAACAGTCAGTTTGCGACGTGTTTTATGCACGCTTGACCAAAGTGCTTAATAGCCTTTTGTCCAGTGTCAACAAGACATACGCATATAATGGTTGAGTCATGCCTGTCCTCATGTATACCTTAAGCATACTCAGGTGAACTCAGACCGAACTTAACGCCCTGGATAGAAAAGTCCGCACTACCATGACGTCCTATAGGATGCATCATCCGAGATCGTCGGTAATGAGGCTGTATTTGCCGTGAAAGCATGGTGGGCGTGGCTTCTTGAGCGCCCTCACCATGCATAATCGCGAAGTGTGCAGCCTCCGTAATTACTTCCGGGCGAGATCGGATAATCCACTCTATAAGGACGTCATTTCTTATGATAAAGGACTTACCCCTCTATTCTTAGCAAACGAGCAATGGCAAAACCCGGCAGTGCAGAACATTTCCGACCGGGAGACCGTATGGAACGAGAAGGAGCTCCACGGGAACTTCTACAAGGCTCTACATGAGCCTTTCGTAGACACAGTAGCCTCCCTTCACTGGCTACCCTTCAGCGACCTCTTCGGGGAAACCGAGGGTTTTGTCTGTGCAATACATGATCAGGTTATTAAGACCAACAACTATCGGAGATACATCCTAAAGCATGGCACCGTCGACATCTGTCGAGCTTGTCGCCATCCCGGTGAGAGGCATGTCATCTCCGGTTGTTCGGCGCTTTCTAACTTCGAGTACTTGCACAGGCACAACCTAGTAGCCAGAATTCTTCACCAGGAGCTCGCTCTGTAATACGGTCTCGTGGATCGGAAATTGCCATATTACAAGTACTTTCCGGAAGCCGTGCTCGAAAATTATCGCGCCAGGCTCTGATGGGACCGGGCCATCATCACAGACAGGACTATTCTTGCCAATAAGTCTGATATAGTGCTGATGGACCTGGCACAGTCAAGGATAATTTTGGTCGACATTACCATTCCGTATGACGGGAACCTCGTGAAAGCCGAAACAGATAAGCAAACAAAATATCTGGACCTGGCTCACGAGGTGACTGACATGTGAGCTGGTCTGCTGACCGAAATTATTCCTGTAGTCGTCTCTGCAAACGGGCTAATCCCAGTCAGCCTCTCGGGTCATCTGAGGCGGCTGGGACTACGTGACAGACCGCTCCAGGCTCAAATGCAGAAGGCGGTGCTCCTCGATACCGCCCGCATTGTCCGCCGCTTTCTTTCCCTTTCCCCCTAACCCTCGGCCGTTTGATCTCCCCTGCCGAGGGCTCCATCTGGTTGGGCTTTTGTTTATTTATGTATTTTTATATTATTTAATTATATTTATATTTATGTATATTTACCTTTTAATTTACATTTATAATTATATATTTATAGAACCCAACCAGATGAGAAAACTATATTGATACCCCCCATAATAATAATGTCCTCCAGACCGAATTTCGGCCACGGCGGCCTGGGTCAACGTACGCTAGCCATCTGTGCAGGACAGGATTATAGTGTCCAAGTGTATGCGTAAAGCACAGGTGCACTCTCTATTCCCTCAATCTCATAATCCGATGGGACGGTAAACCGACACGACCGGAGAGAGATCAGGCGCAGGACCAACGGCTTTACGTGCTTTCCGAGGCACGGGGGTGAGACACCGCCAACTTCCTGACTCCGGGCAGCTACTGAGAATTTCTTGACAGAAAACTCAATAATTGATATTTTGGCCCGACCCGGGATTCGAACCCAGGACCTCATGATCAGCAGTCGCACTACTACAAACACTAGACCAACGATGCAGTCAGGCGACATACAAGACAAGAAAGACAGTTGGTTCGCCTTTTTTGTTATAATTCTTACATAAAAATTGGATATATGAGTCTCACTGTTTTTTTTTTTCTACAGAATAAGAGTGACGAACGAGCACACTGTCCACCTGATGTTAAATTGATGCTGTGGCCCATAAATACTTACATGTGTCTTCGATTAAGAACCAAAATTCAGATACGTTGGCACCCCTGAGGTCTAAGATGGAATGCCTCGTTTCCAGTAAAAAGGATCTTGGGTTCTCTACATTCACCATACGAAACATAGCTATGTTTCGTATGGTAATGTATCATTTAGGTGCTATTTTACGCTAGTATTCTGAGAGAGCATGGTCGGTCCCCTGTCGAGGCGTCCCATTCCTTCTATAATCTTAATATGGCTGCAGTATGGCTCTACCATATAAATTAAAGAAATGGTTGGCTTCGACTATCGTATTACGCACAGAAAACAAGTTGAAAAAGTTGGCGTCTGTATTTCCGTCCCAACTGCGCAACTTTAAGACAAGAGTAAATAAGCTTTTGTTTCGCTAAGACAGTGCGATCTACAATGTAGGTCATCATCACCACTTACCACCAGGAGGGGTTGTAGTTATTGACAGGCTTATAAAAAAATTTAAAAAATATAAAGGCTTTTATTTAAAAGTAATATATAATCGAATTGAATTTTCGTTTTTTCATTACATCTTTAAGCTGTTTTAGCTGAGTTTTGGAGTACTTCAAAAATACATTCTTTAACCAGTAATGAAGTGATAAATATTATTGAATGAATATTGTGGTCATTGATTTTGGAGAGTAATTGCTTTACATGCACTCTGTATGACGGATGTTAATGGTTTCTGGTCAGAGACTGGCAAATTAATATATTGTCAGTGGTTTCCGTAGCTGAGCCGACTCAGCAACTATGGGTTTTAATTGTAAATAGTATGCTTAACATTTAATACCACCTACATAACTTTACGTTTTTGTTTCTAAAATCAAGTGGTATTTTGTATAAATGTTAACTTTTATATGAAAATAAAAAAGGTAAAAAGTAAAGTTACAGCTCATATACGACCAATAGCTGGACTTTTCGTATTTCTAGGAGGGCTTTAAAGCAAACACGTGGTAATATTTAAAATTTTGTGCAACCGACTTCCATATAAATAAAATAAGAACATCATCAACGTAGTCAAAGTCAATTAAATACGAATTATTAAGGATACTTCAAAAACTACTAGTCAGATGTTGATCAAATTTATATGGGATCACAAAAAAGCTTTCAAATAATATAAAAAGTATCGTCAAATTCAGTTCACATACTTAAAAAACACAATTGGGAACCTCCTCCATTTTTAAGTCGGTCAAAAAGAGTTCGTTGCCTTGATTAACGAGCGAATCACTGGCAGATTTTAAGAAATATCTGTTTTTTTATAGAATAGGGTGACAAACGAGCACACAGTCCACCTGATGGTAAGTGGCTGCTGTGGCTCATAGACATCAACATATGCGTTGTCACTCGTGAGGAGTAAAATGGAATGCCTCATTTCAAGTAAAAAAGGTCTCCGGATCTCTACAGTCACCATAAGAAACACAGCAGCATTAAGCTACTATTTGACGATGGTATTCTGTGAGTGCGTGGTCCTTCCACGGTTGAGCCGACCCATTCGTGTTATGGCAGCAGCATGGCTGTGCTACGTAAAACGTGTTATTTATATGTCTAAAGATATAATTTTAAATGGATACGGTACTTTCAATGTTGCACTCGATCGGTTTTATGAGGAAATGACTCCTTATAAATATAAAAATACTACTATTTGTGTCGAAACTCACTGTTAATAATGTCTTCCAGACTGAATTTCGGTCACGGTGGCCAGTCTGAACAGAAACTAACCATCTGCGCAGGACAGGGTTATGGTGGTTAAGTGTATGCGAAAGCACAGGTAATCCAACAGGACCGGAGAGGGATCAGCGGCCAGGCCTACGGCATTACGTGCATTCCGAAGCACTAGGGTGAAAATACCGTCAACATCGTGACTTCTGGCTGCAACTGAGAATTTTTGACGGAAAAACCTCATGACTGATTTTGGACCGACCCGGGATTCGAACCTTTAAATTCCTCATGATCAGCAGCCGCTTTTACAACTAGTAGGTCAACGAGGTAGTCAATTCAATTGAAAAAGTAGTTTAGTTTGTAAAATATAATGAATTAGACCCAAATTAAAGAACCGTAAAACAAATATATATTAACAAAGATTTTATTACACCTTACCCGTTCGTCAATCCATTGGAGAGTCGTCCTATATGAGCCTACCATTCGCGAAACTTTCTTTTCCAGTGGTTTTGGATTGTAAACAAATACAAATTTACCATAAATATTATATAAGTGCACCCCAACAAACTTATTGATATTGTGACGGCCCAATATTATTATTAATAATTAAATTCAATATAAAGGGGCGTCAAAAATAGTCTTAAAAGATATATATTAAGCAATTAAGTTAAATTAATAAACATAAAGTTAATATATTTCAGACATTATCCCAATAACATAGTAAATTGAAGGCAAAATTATTGTTTTTCGTAATAAATAAATTTATTTAAAAACTTGAAAAAATATTTAAAATAAGATAAATAATAGAAATACAAGTCAAAAAATATTATAAAATTAAGTTAAATAACGTTTATAAGATAATTAGAAAATTTGTTAAAAATTGTTTAAGTCATGGGAGGTGTTCGTGTATAAAAAAAATTTTTCTAAGTAAGTTGTTGAAGGAGTTCATGTATTAAAGAAAATTTTTCCTAAGTTATGGAAGGTGTTCCCGTATAGATGTCTTGTATGGAGGAAGCTGTCGGAGGCACATACCTGCAGTTGTACATATATATGGGGTGGTCGGGAGCCCGACTGCCTGAAGTACTGTAGCACAATGACTAGTCCTATATTAGGGACTTATGATATTAAACTCAATGATACAAAAGCAATACTAAAGAAGGTCTCTATGAATAATATGCATTACAATAGTAGGGTCGTGGGTTCGAATCCTATATATGAATGACTTATGAAAGTAAGGTCTATGATACAAAAGCAATACTATAGAAGGTCTCTATGAATAATATGCATTACAATAGTAGGGTCGTGGGTTCGAACCCTATATATTAATGACTTATGAAAGTAAGGTCTATGATCCAAAAAGCAATACTATAGAAGGTCTCTATGATTAATATGCATTACAATAGTAGGGTCGTGGGTTCAAATCCTATATATGAATGACTTATGAAAGTAAGGTCTATGATTCAAAAGCAATACTATAGAAGGTCTCTATGATTAATATGCATTACAATAGTAGGGTCGTGGGTTCGAATCCTATATATACATGACTTATGAAAGTAAGGTCTATGATTCAAAAGCAATATTATAGGAGGTCTCCTTGATGCATAAGCATTGTATGGGGTGGTCGGGTGACTGACTGCTCCTAGTACTGTAGCAAAATGACTAGTCCTTATTAGGGACTTGAAAAGGAATATTATGGTGGCGTGTGTGCTGCTTCACGAGCAATTGGTCCGAGGTAAACTTGGACTCGCTAACCGATGTGTCCTAGACATATCATCTTAGTGCTGGTGGTAAGCGGGTTTGTTGTAGCAATACGGCTTTCCCGTGGACATCGCACACCCATACCGTTTGTGGGCGACGTCGTTGCGCATAGCGATGTGTCGTCTATCTTTCGGATTGGGATGATGAGTGTGTTTGGTAGCACTTTTAAGTGTAACAGGCATACTCAACTTCATGTCTTAGTGCATTAGCGCTATGATACGTGGAGTTTTGTTCACTGGCGTCTTAGTAGCGTGCTACTATGATACGTTGGTGATATTTTTTATATAACAACAATACGAACTTTGTTACCAAAATCGATAGGAGTCATGTGGGTGTTTTGTGAGGGGGCGCCACCCGTATGATAGTTGCATTGATGCTTACTGCTACTTGCGGTATTGCGTCTTGTGATGGATCTGCGGGTGTGCTGCGCCTGATTCGACGCATTCCTGTGGTTCTGGTCGATGGAGGTATACAATTAACATTTTAGTGCCGGTGTTAAGCGGGTTTGTTGTAGCAATACGGCTTTCTTGTGGACATCGCACACCCATACCGTTTGTGGGCGATGTCGTTGCGCATAGCGATGTGTCGTCTATCTTTCGGATTGGGATGATGAGTGTGTTTGGTAGCACTTTTAAGTGTAACAGGCATACTCAACTTCATGTCTTAGTGCATTAGCGCTATGATACGTGGAGTTTTGTTCATTGGCGTTTTAGTAGCGTGCTACTATGATACGTTAGTGATATTTTTTATATAACAACAATAAAAACTTTGTTACCAAAGTCGATAGGGATCATGTTGGGTGTGTTGTGAGGGGGGCGCCATCCGTATGATAGTTGCATTGATGTTTACTGCTACTTGCGGTATTGCGTCTTGTGATGGATCTGCGGGTGTGCTGCGCCTGATTCGACGCTCTCTTGTGGTTCTGGTCGATGGAGGTATACGGGTGGTGATGTCTGCTGGGGTGTATGGGGGACCTTGGAATGGTGTAAGCCCGACGATAGTCGTATTGATGCTTGTTGCGTTCTGCAGCATTGCGTCTCTGCGATGGTTGTTTGGTGGGACACTATTCTCAATGGCGCTCTCTGCGTCTTGGTTTGAATCACACCTAAGTAGCTTTGCCCAAGTCGGGTCCCTTCATTGCGGGGCTGCAGACTGTCTGCCCTCCACGATGTTTTATAGTATAACAACATAATATTATATCTCTGTAACTTTCCCACCTTTGAATGATTGAAGGCAACTTGTTGGTGGGTGAGACAAACATGATCGAAAATGCATTTACTCAACGTCAGTGACACAAACCCTTTCTGATGGCGAATTATTACTCTTATCTTATAACTGCCTTTTGGCTATATCTGCCATTGTATTGGTTGGTGGAGCATATGTGTCGACCTCATGCGGGTGGTAGCTGGCGGGAGGATCTGAGGAGACTCTCAAGGCTGCGGCCGAAAGCCGCACAACGTGGGACCCCATTCCCTTGAGGTGAGCAGTAGACTCATGACACGCTCTGCGGCTAGTAGCCGTGCTGATCATGCAATTGGTGGTGATGCCATACACTTACATCACGTCTGCAGGAGCGGCGGTCTGGCAGGTGGTGGCGCTCACGGAGGGTTTACGGCCAGTGTGCCTATTTGCCTAAACCGTGTGACGTACATTCACTGTGGCTGGATTCGTTCGTATTCTGTATAGCGTTTACACGCATTGACATGCGCGACTTCGGTCGATGTTTGTGCTTACGCACTAACAAGGGGCCAAGCCTCTTTTACTGGTTCGCCAGTTATTTTGCTGTGGACTACGGTCCAGTTCCCGAATTAGCATTCCCTTCGGGGGGGAGTGCATCAAAATGGTTGGCACTCACCGTGCACGGCGTGTGTGGGGCCGTGTACCTCCCCCTACATTTTTTTAAATAAATGTAGGAGAGCGAAGCCCTTGTATCGGGTATTTTTGTATAAATATATTGTGAGCCTTTTTCCAAGCGGGAAGGGATAAATAATAATAAATTAATAATGTCAACCTGATACAAATGGAATAAAGACGTTTTACGTTCTTAACCTTTCTCGAGCCCTGTCTTCGTGAACGGGGTTCACTTAACTTATAAGGCACTACCAACAGCTTTCAATTGCTATAACGAATATTCATTCTTCCAAAAGACACCTAAAAGAACTAAATTACTAAACAAACACAACGTAAATAAGGGTCCTAACTAAGACGATCACGCCAAAATATTACAAACGGCCTATTATTAAACCTTTAGAAAGATCATTTAGAAAGATCTAAACATAATTTATTAATCCTGGTCACATATATATAATTTTTATCGAAAAGGGGTAAATTAATTATATCTAATATAATTATTATTATGAGAGAGGGGGGTGGGAGATCGTTACAATATATTTACTCATATGTAAACGTACCAATGACCTTCACCTTTGATATCTCTATACTCCGCCGCTTTGCATTTTATTGAAAAACGTTTACCTCGCCTTGTAAATTATTCAAATGGAAGTGCTTTCTTGGCGCTTGTTTTTCCGCAGTAAGCCGTCGGAATAAAAATTCCTTCAAATTGATAAGTCGATCCCCTTGCAGTAATCTTCTTTCAAATCACGTTCCTGTACAAAGTTTATATTATAAGCCTTTTTATTGTAAAACATTAATTTTAATACACCTGTAAAATTTTAAAAAAAAAATGAAAGGCAAGTTAGTGTAACAAATATAAGAATTTAATTACAAATTCGTCACCATTAAAGGAATAGGACAGAACGTCCCTTAAGCAATAAACGTGATCTCCAGTTCTCGTCGTTCCCACCACACGAAATTCTTACATTTTGTGCATCGTGTTTCATCTTGTTCGAGCCAGCCTAATAGTGTTGGTTTTTCTTTCTGTAAAAGTAAGGGTGATAAACGTACACACAGTCACGATAATCCATCTGACGACAAGTGAATGCGACGGCCAATAAATACATCTATATTTAGTCAAGAACCAAAATGCAGATGCATTGTGAGGACTAAAATGTATTGCCTCGTTACTCGTAAAATGTTGTTGTTCCCACGGTTGCGCTTGTTATCCGGAGTGAGCATACGCGGTACCCATCTTGCCGACAGCTTTCTCATACCCAAATTTCGTGTGGGATATGTGTCACGCGGTCTTTTGAGATGCCTACTATATCAGCTATTCAACGCACCTTCAATCGGCGGTCTGCCATTTTCGTCGTTATCCTGCATGGTTGCTGTTTTCGGGGCACCTGGGCGTGACTCATCAAAAACTGACGTGCGACCACGTTGAAATTTGTTGAACCAATTTTTGATGCTCGCTATCGAAGGAGAAGCGTCCCCATACTCGCACAATTTCACTGCGTGATTTTCCTTCCAAAAGCAAGAATTGAATCACTGACCCATATTGCTCCTTTTACGTTTTTTTGAAACGAACACGCTTGCTTTCACACACTCTCAAAACAGAACTACGAGGGCGGCACTGAAAATTTCGGGAATCACGGAAGTGACACATAACTATTTAAAATGTATTTATTGATTTTCGAAGTATTCTCCGCGAAAAATGACACATTTTTCCATACGATGGAACCAATCATTGAAGCAACCATTCCATTCGGAAGTTGAGGTCTCCCAAATGGCCGTTTTGTAGGCGTCCAAGTCAGTTTCTTCAGGTGATGAAAATCTCTGTCCACGTAATTTATTCTTTATTTTAGGTAAAGAATAGAAATCACTAGGGCTTAGGTAGGGGCTGTACGGCGGATGGTCTATTAATTCCATGTTTTCTTGTTCTAAAAACTCTTTTGTTCTGTGTGCGGTGTGAGAACTCGCATTGTCGTGATGGAGGATGATGCGGCGGTTGCAGTTCCCTTTACGGAGTTCAGAAACGACCTGTGGCAAATAAATGCTAGCACACCATTCTGCATTAACCGTTCTTTGTCCTTTAAGAGGAATAGTCGGAACATGGCCGGTTTCGGAGACAAACGTGGCCACCATTTTTTTGCAACACTCCGTGAACGAACAATTTTTGTTGGCTTTAACTCATTTTCGAACACCCAAACTCGTGACTGGTTTTTTGTTTCGGGTTCGTACGCGTATATCCAGGATTCGTCACCTGATACGATGTTGTATACAGCATTTGAGGATCCTGCATGAAATCTTTCGAGAGTTGTGACGCACAAGTAACGCGAGCCTCTTTTTGCTCTTCACAGAGCGAATGCGGTATCCATCGGGAAAACAACTTTTTACACCTAATTGTTCATGCAAGATTATTTTTATTTGACTAAAGTTGTCTGAATTTCGCGGTATGTCACATGTCGATCTTCCTCAATCAGCTTACGCACAGCATCAACGTTTTCTTGGGTGACTGCAGTTTTTGGACGACCTTGACGGGGATCATCACTGAGCTTGACACGTCCACGTTGAAATTCAGCAAACCGATAAAGGATTTAGGGGCTTCAACCAAATGCAGAAATCATCCGGTCAACACACTGTTTTTGTGTTAAATCACTTCGAAAGTCATAATCATCATCATCGCTCTTGAATTTTTTCGAATCAATTCTATTTTCTCTACGACTAAACAAGTTTGACAAAACCTTGTGGCAAGACCGAGAAGTGTTTTTTTTAAATAAATAAATGGTATTCGATTTTTAAAACCAAGGAGTTTTCAATTAAAAAGATTTTAATATGACAGGAACAGTGGAAATATTCCATTCCCGATATTTTTAGTGCAGCCTAGGTACAAGCCCGATCTGGCTGAAATTAGAGATGTTAACAGGGCGAGAGCGAGACAGATGTATGTGGGAGGGAAAGGGAAGACTGATGAACTACGGACGAGAACGTTCTAAAAGATCTTTCAATATATAAAACAAAGTCCTCGCGAAATATGTTATGCTTTGTTTCTAACGTAAATGCATTTAATTTTACAAGATACAGAATACCGCAAGGTGTATAGAGATCTCAATTATAACATATATTTTATGTGTCATTATATAAACATTAGATAAATAAGATAAGAAAGCATTTAAATACGACACTTAAAAGACTAGTTATTTCATGTACTTTCAAAAGATTTTGTCCGCGACTACATTTCTTTTTGAACTAATAAATCAGTCCGCACCTCTAGTGAAATGGAGGCATTAATCTTTTGTAAATCGATACTCGCAGCCTCTTCCAATTATGTATAGTTGCCGACACGAGTCGTCAGCATAGATAAACTGTGGTGGGAGGTAGATACACTGTCGGGCAAAATTATTGGGTACCTTTATTATTTCAATTCGTAATTGAATATTTTCGTCGACTTTTATAAAAATGTTTACTCGAACACATCAACTTTTACTTTGATACAGTAATGTTGCAGATATTCGTGTCCATTTTTTATTATCTACTATAAAGTATATAATGTATACCTGGTGGCTAGAATTGATTTTTAAGAAGAAGGAAGAGGTGATATGCCTTCCATAAAATCTGGTTTTGCGGTGCGCCGTACAGTAGCTACTGAGACATTAGTCGCCTCAGCAGTCGTATATACGTCTATGATGTTTTTCGCAGTACCTAATTTTTTCATGTAACTAAACAATGAATAGACCATTTGTAGGAATTGTCTATTTAACACCGAATTCTTCCCTCTCTGCATATTTAGACCAAAATCTGAACACTCAAATTATAACAACAAAAATAATTAAAAACAAGAAATAGCAAAAACAATTAATAACGAGGAATACACAATCAACAATTAACAACGAGGTAACAAAAACAATTAACGAAAAAAAACTAATTTAAAAAAGTTATCACTAAAATTATTGCTCTGAAGTGTACGGAAGCCGAATAATACGTTCGAAACCAATAGACGACGAGAATCGACTGATGAACCAACCACGTTGAACGTCAGCGTGGTCAACGTCGTATCGACCAATAAAAAAGTGTGCTCAATACTAATGTCGGCAATTATATCTTTATTGCACTGCATTTAAAATCTTTTTTATTCTTGCATTTTCCTTTATATTATTGTACAAATTATTGAAAATTGTTTTTACACGCCATTATTTGCTTCGCCTGTATCTATCTATCTATGTAACGGAATCTTCTAATGTAATTTTCATAAACTTATAGGCGGCCGATTGACTTGAAAGTTTACAGTCGTATCAAGAGCCAATGACAATACAATAATTTAATCATTTTTATCCTAATCATTTGGCTCAAGGTGTTATTAGGATTTCGGTGAAAAATACTTTTACAATTCTACCTTTGGATAAAGTAATAGCATTTTTAGACCATCTTAACTCCATAAATTCTAAATTTCAGTTTACAATGGAGTTAGACACAAACCAAAAAACTCTTTAGCTTTTCTAGATGTGTTAGTAATTGGGAATCCTGATAACACCTTGAGCCACACTGTGTATAGAAAATTAAAAAAATGAATGTTATGATTGTATCACGAATGGTTCAGCTTAAACGGGGAACAACCACACTCTCACACAATAACAACGTAAAATAGCAACATAATGCTACTGTTTCTTATGGCAGGTAGAAAACCGGAGACACATTTTACCAGAAACGAGACATTCCATCTTAGTCCTCAGGGTTGCTTGCGATTATTGAATCTTATAGAGTATAAATTTGGATGTTTATGGGCCACAACATCCACGTACTTTTAGGTGGAATTTGTTTTTACTTGTTAGCCTTATTTTAAAGAAATACATCAAAAACACATGAATTTCTTCAATACACATTGGTGCAACGTGGCGGAAATTTTATTGCCCTTAAACCCGGAGCTGATACCGGACCATAGAAGATTTTTTTTAATAAAATTGGGTGACAAACAAACACACAGTCCACCTGATAGTAAGTAAATGCTGTAGCTCATAGACATTTATCCTCAATTAAGAATCAAATTGCATATGCGTTGTCACCCCTGAGGACTAAGATGGAATGCCTCGATTTCAGTAAAAATGGTCTCTGGTTCTCTAAACTCAATATACGAAACACAGCAGCATAAAGCCGCAATTTTACGCTAATATTATTTGAGAACGTGGTCCTGCCCCAGTCGAGTCGACCCATTCGTGCTTCAATTATAATATAGCTGCAGCGTGGCTCTACCACATAAAAACTTATAACTTTTTAAATATTATTTATGTAATTTTATACGCGTTACAGTCATAAATAGGTCAGCTAAACCGGGGAAGAAGCACCCTCTCTCAGAACACCAGCCTAAAATAGCAGCCTAATGCTTCGTATGGTGAGTGTAGAGAACCAGAGATACTTTGTACTGTAAACGAGGCATTCTATCTTAATATTCGGTGTTGACAATGCATCTGAATTTTAATTCTTAATCGAGTATACATTATATAAATTTCGAAGGACCATAGCATCTACTTACCATCAAATGGACATTGTGCTCATTTGTCACCAATTTTTATAAAAAAAATTCAGAATAGTAACAATTTCGAAAATGAAGTATTATATTAACAACGAATTTAACATATCCGAATTTACAAAACTGATGAACTATTTTCTAAAATATTGTCATGCATTTTATAGCAAGCGTCAAATAAATGATTCTCGTCGAAAACCGCCAGTAAAATTTTCAGCAAGGCCGTTAAACCACAAATAGATTGAGCCTCTGAAATTCAACTAACGAGAAACAATTTATTTAAAAAAAGTGTGAAACAATGTGACAGATAAAAAATCTACAATATTTTAAGCGATCGGAGTAGCAGATAATAAAGATTTAAGATAGGTTACAATCAAATCTATAAATTCGGGTTAATTTAAAAGTGGCTCCTTCTGATAATATTTTATTTATTTATTTATAAGGTATATCAACAGCAAAACACATGAAATATTAACAACAACACAATAACAAATGTATATGGTTAAATATGTTTGCCAATTACAGGTATTTGTGTATACCTACACATTTACCGTAATGTGTAGCTTATTATATTATAATGGTACTGAATACATCATAACTTATATTAAGAAAAAGCTAACTAAGGAATGAGTGTGTGCTGAGAGGGTGAAAAGAAATTGGTCAATTTTTTTTTGAAGCATCGGGCAGAGTCGTTGAAAATGTCAATGTCCGGTATCTTGGTAATTTCATTGTATGTGTTACATATTCTGGCTAGGGGATAATGCGCGCATAAATTTGTTTTGTGGATAATAATAATGTCCACTAGACCGAACTTCGGTCACGGCGATCAGCCTGAACGGAGACTTGTCATAGAACAGGATTATATAACCCGAGTGTATGCGCAAGCACAGGACTCTCCATTCCCTCACTCTCGAAGTCTGAAGGAACAGTAATCTGACATAACCGGAGACAGACCAGGCGCAGGATAAACGGATCTAATGCTGTCCGAAGCACGGGGCTAAAACAACCGCCAACTTCCTGACTCCGGGCTGCTACTGGGAATTTCTGGAGAGGAAAACTCAATAACATAATAAATACCGGGATTCGAACCCAATCCCGACCCGATGATCAACAATTGCGTTTACTACCGCAACATCAATAGGGCTGTTAATGCTACGTATGATACAAGAGCGTAAGCACACTTAAAATAAGAAATCAATCCTTTTACTAATTATTTATTTATTTTATTTATAAATATTAATATTTGGAAAACAAATAGTGAAAATATTACATAGTTACTTATGATTTAAATACATACACCAGTAAGCACATACATGATCTATTGAAGCGTGTGCTACTTCGCTAAAAAGAAATATATTTTGCTTATTAGTTGGAAAAAAAGCGAATTTCCTTTAATTATAACTTTTTTGTATAGTGCATTGTTTAAGTGGTCTAATCCATCCAGCCCATCTTCGCATTATTATTTTGCCGCATTATATTTATTATATTCCTATTCTGATGAAACCGGTTTAGGATAAATCGGTTGGATGGTTTTAAAGTTTATAACCGACCTAGATAGAAACATTTTTGGTGTTTTATATAGATAGATAGATAATAGATAGGTATTTTATATAGATAAAGAAAATAGAAAACATCTTTTAAACAATATGAGATGGATACAGTAGTTTTATTTCGGTTAAGTTACAGAGAAGGCCCTGCTATGATAAAATAAAGTTCAATCTTAAGATTTAAAAAAAATATCTAACAACAATATAGCCTATACTGAATACATCCATTTATCGTGAGAAGCAGGGCTCAGAACAATACGCTTTAATTATTGTTCTAAGGAAAGATAGGAGATTTTCAATAGACACTGCGTTGATGATCGTTGTGCTGGATATTTTTCCCATATTATGTTGCTGCCCCCAACCTGGATTTTATATTTAAATTCAGTTTGTGGATCAACAAATTTATAGGAAAAGAACAGAGGATAAAAATAGAGTATAGTAAAATCGGATAAGGTGGAAAAATAAAGTACTTGAGTACCTATAGTCTGGAGGAAAAATACGAAGTCTAAAGTAGCCGTTTGGGCTATGTTACGTACAACGTTAGGAAATTCCTAACGTAAGCGCACTCCACGGAGTCAAGAATCGTACTCACACAAATTCTATTCTACCTCACAGCATATAGTTATGGTAACAGGAACGCTCAAGCACAAAAACCCCAACGGCATCTATTGCTGACAAGCGGCCAATCTTCGACACAGAATAACAAGTGTACTGTATGTAACACTGGGCAGCTCCACACGGCCTCAATCTCGTCGTGAGTAACCGGCCTCTCAGATTCGCCACAGGGATTAAAGATATAAAAGAAAATGAGGATATAAAACCACTACCTGGTCTTCAGCAGCGGATTTGGTGTATAACTCTAGCGAACGTGGTGGCGTGGTAATGAGAAATATTGACTTTCAATAAGAATTACTTGTAATCTATATTGAATAAAAAATTATTCTATTATATTCCATTCTAACGACCAAACTTGGCCACAGAGAAAAGGAAGAGAACTTACTGTGATACGAGTATACTAACACTTATCACAATAATGATTATCCGATGATGTTGACAGCCGATTGAGACCATGCATGGTTCAGTGAGGGTGTCCTATTTTTTATTGGATTAACTGTGATAAACCACCATATATTCAAGCAGATGCCAAGATAATCATATATATAAGATAATCATATAAGATAACCATAAATAATCTACGTTTTGAGGGTTCCGAATTTAAGCGACTAGGAAACCTTGTTGTTTCGCCAAGTCCGTTCGTCCGTCCATCCTCTGTTTCAATCAGAGACGCTAGGTGCTACAAGTCTATGATTTGGCATTTAGTATTGTGCTACAAATCTACACTTGTCATTTAGTTATTGCGAAACAATATATTGATAAACATTTCATTTTGGGTACCTCCATACAGATAAAGGGGATGAATTTTTAACCATCTATAAACTATATTACACTATAGTAGTCATTATCTCCCAATAACTTCTCAATTTATCGGCGTATTATAAAGAATTTTTTTAAATAAAATATTATAACTTATAATTTCTTATTACTTGGTAGTATATACATATAATGAAGCTAAAACGAAAACTATCACAGCTAAATAGATTTAAAAACAAGTTAACGAGTATATTCGACCAGTTTATAAAATTCACTTAGATTAGTCAAACTTTCGTTATAATTCCATAGAAAATTATCTAAAACTAATTGCATCACAACTTTGTAAGTTATTGTAAACTGTAATAAAATAAACATCTTTAAACAGATTTATTGGGGTTCATGGAATAACCCCTTTGGAAAAAGTGCGAAGAGCTTTGTATTTTTCCCGTTCATACTTACATATAGTGCACCCAGTAAATTGCAAGATTTGTTTTAAGGCATATTATTATTATTATTATTTCAGCCTATTAAAGTCCACTACTGAATATAGGCCTCCCTCATAGATTTCCTCACAGGGGGATTGTGCCATAGATACCACGATTGATAGGAGGGTTTTCAACCGTAGTTTTTTTTAAATTTTGATGTGTTATGAGGAGGATGCTGCTGCTTATCTCCTGTTTCAGTTTCCGTCTATCGCCTGATCCCCACAGACTATTATAGGGCAGTCAATATTTTTAACAAACTAATGAAGATTTAAATAAGTCAAGATTTAAATAAGCAAGAAACTAGCGCAGACGTCAGATTTCGTCAATTTATTGACCAAATTGAAGTGATTTATCGATTATGGGCTAAATTAGGAGTACCCTTGATCAAAAAGCGGGTATGCGTACGTGGTATACGGATTTGAAAGATACGGGAGATGTGTCCCAAGGTTGTCCTTGATGGAAGTCTATAGCTTCTACCTACCCCTATGAATAAAAGGCATAATATTGTATGTATATTATAAATATATAATCACACATTTTGTTGTTAACAACTATGGAATATAAAATATCCATGAAAAGTAAAGTAGGGTCCTTTTTATGCATAGATATTGGCAGTTCATTTGAATTTCCGCGTTCAAAGCCACTGATTCAGTTCCGGTAGCTTATTTGCATTGAATTTTACGAATGTTTTTGTTTATCTTTATGATTTTTACTTTTATAATTTCTTGTAAAAATCAAGTAAAACTCAGCTTTGTTCTCCGAAGTATTTTTCTTAGTGCTTCCAAAATAATAAGTGATACGTGGAGGGCCTGGCAGTTGAAATTACTACAAGAAAAATAAGTCTGCTTGAATGGGAAAAGTCTAGGCTCTCACCAAACGGTGTATAATCACTACGTTTTAGCTCGTGCTACCAAACCATTACCCTCTCATTTATATAAAAAATACATAATCGCTGTTATTCATTGCCTTTTCTCTTACACCACTTGTGTAATTGAAGGTATTTGACAGACATATGGAAATTATTTTTAGACAATATGGAAAATATTGCCGTAGTACGATCACCATCAGAAAGTTATCGGTAAATGGGACATGATTGACGGTCAAAACAAATACATTTCACATTAATAGGCGTTTACCTAATATTGCTGTGGGTCATTCGAAATTAAACTTGATTCAAATTGAATATTTCGGTACACTTGATCAACAAAGTCTCACAAAGTACCAGCGTAAAATAGTAGCTTTATGCTGCTGTATTTCCTATGGTGAGTGTAGAGAACCGGAGACACTTTTTACTAGAAACGAAAGCATTTAGTTTTAGTTCTCATGGTGCTGTGTGCTCATTTGTCACCCTATCCTATAAAAAAACAACTGAATTAACTAAATTTAGAACTATGTCGACGTCTACCAGGAATCGTTCTATCAATTATAACAATTATCTAAGGCTAGGACAATTTTGAGAAGTACATGTAAAATAGTTTGGGTACATTAAGTCCCGAGACAGCTGATGCTAAGTAGTAAGTAGTCGTGGAATTCAATGATGCAGAAAACATTGTCACATAAAATAAAAATGTCATAATCCTTTAACTGCAATGAGTAAAATAATGAAATTTGTGAATTCTGAAATGATAAAACATAAATTAAGTATTATTTTTCAATATTAGATACTACCAAAATCAAATTAATTATAATAATAAATTATACTACAACACAAATATTTTATAAATTGTTCATTGCTACGTTTTAATTATCTATCTTTGAATCTGGAAAATTATTCTAGAAAACAACTCAATAGATGCCATCGATCCACCAAACATGTACCACGTCATCTAAATCCATTTTGATTCCTCTGAAAATGCATTTTTCGATAGAAGGACAGTTTCATTTCTTTTACGGGCAAACAAACACAACAAACAAACAAACAAAAATGCAGGTAAACTATAAAATTGTCCTTAGTTATGACGAATTTTTGATTCGATCACTTTCCACATAACATTTGAAATTGTCGCCTTTCTTCTTATAATTTTATTTTGTTCATGAGCAACAAATTATATATTTCCCTTATAAAAGAGATTTTATATCGAATTTCCCTGAGAGCTGAAAGAGGCTAAAATATTTTCTTTTGTTTTAGAAACGAATATCACCTAACTAAACAAATTCATTATTTTGGTCTTTACCAAAATTATCAAAGTTCATGACTTTGTTCCCAGCTAATATGATTCCCATCTGTTCGGGGTTGTCTAAGCTAACAAAACCTATTTTATAATGTTCTACGTCGTGCAACGTTGGTTCGAAGCTGTAATGAAGAACATTTCTTGACCAAAGGATCCCGACTATTTGAATGACTACTGTATTTCTAAAAGAAGCTTGAAGATCAAAGAGATGAACAATACTGTAACAGCTACTGTCAACTCTAATTACAAGAGAAAAATGTAATACATGTGAAATATTCGTTACCTGGTTCACTAGTAACGACTGTTAATAATCCTTAAAAGAGAATAAATGTACTACGGATTATAGCATCCATTCAGCAAACAAGCTCGCAGTACAGTTTGCAGCTTGCCCTTGTAGAAAAAATCTGTGTTATTATCAGAGATTTTACAGAATATGTCTCTCATAAAGTAATCTTAACAACGTAATCTGTACAATAATTATCTTATTGTATTTTTTGATAATATTACCAAACCGCAAAAGTCAACTGACTATCTGTCTAGCGTGAAGGTTATAATCCGCCTGAAATTGATGTGGCAGAATACGTGCAGCTTTTAACTATTAGGATTGAAGACGAATGAAGAAGACAAAGAATCGATTGTAATCGATTCTGAAATAGCGTATCTTGTAGTAGTAGTAAGGGCTTAAGAGAACCTCACACAATTCAAACCGTGAGTTTAGTAAATGACTATCAAAAATGCCAAAAGTTCTCATGGCTTCTGATAGATAGCAATATAACTATCCCGCTTATGACATACGTAAAATACTAGAACTGACTTTCTGAATGGCGGATATGCATGAATCCCACCCACAACGGAAAAGCAGTACTCTTTCGTTCGTCCTTCGTTCTACATTCAAAACTCAAAAACTGGCTTACTATTAATTTTTCTTGAAGACTAGGTTGTGATTGGACAGAAAGACGGGCGCTAGTAAATTATTTCACTCCTTTGCTGTACGTATTATCAAAGATTAATTTGAGTTCTAATACTTTCTGTTTATTTATCACTTCACATGTTACGTTCTCAAAAAGACCTATATCAAGAAGTGGATTATAAGTTTTTTTGTCTACTTCTAGAAAACTAAGCGAAACAAATAATAATATTCATGTTCATTTAAAACTAACTAAACTACAAAAAAATTGTTCACTTCAAATGCGTGATAAGTCAACAACAGAGGAGCGAGGAGATTAACCGTCTTGCAGTTCGGCGGAATGGAAAGTAGAGGGAGGAAAATCATGGAATTATTCACTAAAATTAAAGGGGAAATGGGAATTTCACGTAGCGAGGCATACATCCCAGAGATGAACCGTAAAAGCAACCCTGTGTAGGGTACCTCTGACATGATGGAAAGTTCAAAAGAATAGCTGACCCAAACTACGGCTAAACAGCAAAAGACAAAGACGAATGGGCATCTTTGCTTTGGTTTTCACCCAATCTGGAGTTTTTGCATAAAAAATAATACTAAAATAACAAACAATAAATCTAAAGCTAAATAAAAAAATAACATATCTAATAAATAAAATATCAGTGTAAAAATGCATGAAATGAAAGGTATCTCTATTTTTATTTTATTTTATTTATTTGTTAATTTTCTTAAGGGTTTATGCAAAAAAAAAAAAAAAAATAACCACTTCATTTGACAAATAAATGTGTTTACAATAGTAACATTGTTAAATTTTGTGTAATGGTGACGTTGTCAAGTGGACGTCACCGCGCTGGGACTGCGATACGTAATTAGGGTTCAATTTATACAACGTTTGTTTATTTTTTATATTGCGCTGTTCAAATGGAACAACATTATAAACATTGTAATCATGTAGTTTCTGTTATCTAGCAACAAGAGCTATCAAAGGCTAACAAATACTCTGTCCAACAAAGTGTGTAAATCAGAATAGAATAATATTTTTTGGACTCTAGATTAGATATATATAGTAAAGATAGACACATTCGATATATAGATGATAAATACTTTGTATTGAAATTCCTTTATCAACATTTACCACGTTTTTGGAAAAGTCCTCTGTCCTGATAGGAACCATAGACAAACCATATTGTTAAACATTAGAAAAGTATAACCATTATTAACAAAGCTGATTTAGGACACAGATTGGAAGCGAATAAAACATTCCAAGCGGATATTGCTTCATTCACAATCTGATCATGGGCGACGAGACTCATTTTTACCATGTTAATAAAACAAAAAATACGATTTCGGGGGACAGAGAATCCAAGAATAGTCCACCAGCGTAGTCCGCATCCCATAAAAACAAAGGTTTTGTGTGGTGCAACTGCAGGAAGGGTTCATGAACCTTACTTCTTTGAAGACGAGGCAGAAACCTCACTAACCATCATTGGCGAAAGTTATCGAAAAATGCGGGCAAATTTCGTACGACCTACAGTTTTGGAGACACCAAATGTACGATGGCAACAAGATGGTACTACTGCCATAATACAGCTCACCCTGATCTCCTAAGTCAAATTTTTGGGAGAAGGATAATTCCGCAAAATTCTTAAATCAAATTGTTGCCACGTCCACCTTACTTAATTGCTCCAGATTTCTTCCTATGGGAATTGAAAAATTGAATCACAAAGTATACCGTAACAATCCTTGATTCATTCAGCAATTGAAGGGCAAAATTCGTGAAGAAATCGGAGGAATAAGTCAAAAAATATTATGATAGGTGATGAATCACGCCTTAGAAAGAGCGCGTCAGTGTGAAAAGCAAAATGGTGGCTATTTAAAGGATCTTATTTTCAAAATTAAATAATATTTATTTCCAAAAAGTGATGTATGTCTATGTCTATGTTTATGAAAGTATAAATGTGGATTATTAAGAAATGAAAAAGTTGGATTGGGTTTTAAATGGTGCTGTGACTTTTGGATCATTTTGTAGAAATGAGTGTTTAATAAATATATTAACTTTGTAGAAGAGAGTGTTTGAATATTTTATGGGACTTTATTGAATGATTTTTCCAACTGACTTTATGGAGTCGAGTAACTGGTAGCACTAGCTTGTGTTGGTCCTGGTGTTTACATAGTGTATATCCCTTTTTATTAAAACAACTTTCATTTTTGAGGACATACATTGCATTTCTATTAACATACTGAGAGGCTAAATTTAATGTACATATTTATTTCAATTCTGATATAAGATTATCTAAATAATAGAACCCTTGTACAACAGAGTGACAAACATTGCCATGAGAGTTGCTAACAAAATAAATGTTAAAGCATTTCCGCGCTCACTTCGCGTAATATCGCTCGTAAAGCGCTAAGTGTTCTACGTATAATGACCCACCATCAGCCGCACAAGAATCGCCACTCTAAATATTATACACTGTTCTCCTTACACAACTTCCATAGGTTTTGTTGTGTTTCCCCAACAATGTATTTCTGTTGTTACATTGACACTTGTAACTGAATGAACGGGGGTAGCCAGAGTTTTTTTTTTAAAGAAATGACAAACGAACGAAGCCCGCCTAACGACGTCCACGTTGTAGAGCCACGCTGCAGTTATGTTATGGTTATATGTATAGTATATATATACGGTTTCAGCACGAATGGGACGGCTTAGCAGGAGCAGAACCCCATTTTCACAGAATACCAACATAAAACAGTAGTTTAGTGCTTCAGTTTTTCGTATGTTAAGTGTAGAGAACCAGAGACCCTTTTAATAGAAATGAGGCATTTTATCTTAGTTCTCAGGAGTGACAATGTGTATCTTTGTTCCTAGGCTACGGGTCACAGCATCCGCTTACCATAAGGTGGACTGTGTGCTTGCTTATTATTAAAAAAAATATTAAATGTTCGCTGCAATCCACGGATACTTGCAGCGAACTCAAAAAAAAGACTACAGATGCATTATCACGTCGAATGATGAAGATGGAATGTCTCACATCTCGCATGTAAATATACTGGTTTCCTATACACAAACTTAAGGTACCTACGCACCACATACACACGCACACTCGCTACCACAGAGCAACCCGAGTTCCATCCCTGTCGGCAAATGAAATTATTTATTGCAATGTTAAATGCTTATTTATCACGCACTCGTTGGTGAAGGATCACGAGGAAATCTGCATGTATGAGGAATGAGGAAAGAAAAAGATTAGATTGTCCTTCGAAATAATTACATTTATCTCTATCCCCTATTTTTCACTCTTTTTAAAGCAGATGGTTGATTTCGTTTATTTAAAATATCTTTAAAATATTTCAGCTACAGAAAACCATTCAAGTCAATTTTGCAGCACATTGCTTAACGCTACAAACCGCTGGAAGCTTTTCAAAGCGTAAGAGAAGTGCTCCATTGTAAGTTGGTAAGCTCACTAAGCGAGCCTTGCTCTTTAATGATGGACAAAGCACGTGTTTTAAACTCGTGCTATTATTTGTTTATTTACAATTTTGTTTTGCAGTATGTGCACAACAAAATACATAAAATATGTTTTTGAATTCACATGTTCAATTTTTCAATTTTTTCTAAACGCGCTTACAACCTTGAAATATCTTGTATATCCGAGAGGTTTTTCACTAATAATTAATCGTGAAACGATTATTTCTACATCATAACAACAGTTGGTACACAACGAAACAAAATATCGTATGAAATCTATTTAAACATTATATATTGGAAAACAAAGTTGATGTTCGTGCAATTACGTAATATATTTTGACACTGTGTTATATGGGTTATTGACAACAGCCCCTGGATATAATTGTCTTGTACAATTGTTCAATTACGAAGTTAACATAATCTCTTAATGTATATTGCCGGTGAAAATAAATAAATAGATGTCAAGGGGCCACATTGTCCACTTGCCATCCGAGGAAATGTGTGCTCGTTTGTCACCTTTATTCTACAAAAAAAAAAACACATTTTTATTAATATATTATTTGGACTTTACCCACCTATAAACCTAGGTACCCTATAAACCTAGGCTTTCTTCTTTTTCAGGCATTACTCGTCGTATGTTAAGTGGCACGTACGTCGTGGGTAGTTACGGAGATGTAACGTATCAGACATAATATTATATCCAGAAGAAACAAGTAAGATACGGGTACGTTTTACGCAAACTGAAAAATTATGTTGAATAGAAAGAAGTATTTACCTATCTTTACACGGTTGAAACGGACGTGAGATATACAGGGCTATTTTGGAAATGGTCGACCCAATTTATAGAGAAGGTTCAGTATAAGTTATATAGGCAAATGGTGACAAAAAATTAATAAAAAAAGTTCTCAAAATTTTTGTCCAATGTATCTTTTAAATTCAAAATGCGAGATAATGCATTATTTTAACTGATTTTCCTGCGTAAGCACACCATTGTAAGGGTCGAATAGGCATAAACGTTGATGTCCATAAAACACATTCATTTTGGGATAACTTCAAATAAAAGTAGAAGCCTTATTTACTCGTATTTTTGAAAACTGCAATATATCATTATTTACATAATTGAACTTAAGTTAAAATTTCGCTACTCTTTCAATAATAACCCTGTTCTATTTAACAACTTGTTTGGATTAACAAACAGCGAACCCAATATGTACTTATAGTTAGGATATGAATGAATGAATGAACCGTTTGATAATAATTAATAAAACACATATGCACTTTCTGCCTAATTTGGTTTGTTCCATTTTTATTAAGAAAATAAAAAATATATTTTACGAAGACACAAAAACACTAGAAAAATGTCCCAAAGAATTAAAAGAAAATGTGCTACCAACACACATTGACTTACCAAGCGGTCCCATAATGAACTGGCCTGATATAGTTCAACGCGACATGTCGCTACATGTTGTGTTGCATTAAATAGTACGTTTATCGTGCACTTAATATAAGAAACATGCATCGACATGAAATGCTTAGTCTTAGTTTTACAGGCATTTGAATAACGAGAGTCGCGTATTTTTTCAAAATGTCGAAAACTGAGTATCGAAGTGTCATAAATTTTCTGTTTAAAGAAGGTTTATCCCCTGCCCAAATAAAAAAAACGATTGGATGGCGTGTATAAGGAGTCTGTCCCCTCCTATAGCACAGTGAAAAATTGGGTGAAAGAGTTTCGCCTCGGGAGAGAAACCGTCGAAGACTTTGGCCACGACGGTCGACCTGTGGAAGTGCTCACTCCCGAAACGATTGCTCTTATCGAAGAGGAGGTTCTGAGTGACCGCCGTTTGAAGATTAGAGAAATTGTAGCAAGGCTTGGGCTCTCTAAGAGTACCGTTCATCGCGCGATCCATGAACATCTTCACATGAAAAAAGTGAGTGCAAGATGGGTACCGAAACTTCTTTCAGCGGTACAGAGACAGGAAAGAGTGCGCTGCGCTTCGGAGTTTTTGGATCTTTGTGGCGAAAATCCAAAGACTGTGATCGAGCGGCTAGTGACTGGTGATGAAACTATGATCTTGTATTATGATCCACAAAGCAAGCGCGAGTCAATGGAATGGAGTTATAAGAGTGAAAAGCCCCCTAGAAAGGTAAAGGTGCAACAATCGACTAAAAAGCTGATGTGCACAATATTTTGAGATTTTCAAGGCATTTTGATGGTGGATTTTAAAGAACGTAATACAGTCGTGAACGGCGAATATTATGCTTCTTTAATATATAAATTACGAGACAAGATAAAGGAAAAACGAAGAGGCAAGCTGTCTAAAGGTGTCCTGTTGCTCCATGACAACGCCCCTGTTCATACCGCTGGTGTTTCGAAGGATGCAGTTCGTCAATGCGGGTTCACAGAAGTTCAACATCCACCTTACAGTCCAAACATGGCCCCGTCAGACTATTATTTATTTCCAAATTTAAAGCGGGACTTAACAGGAAGAAAATTTTCAAGCGATGAAGAGTTGCAGGCGGCCGTCTTCAGTCATTTTGAGGATAAAAAATGTGATTATTTTTATAAAGGTTTAGAGATGTTGATTCACAGATGTCAGAAGTGTGTTAGTATTCATGGTGATTATATTGAAAAATAAAATTGGTTTCGTTTCATTTCCTTCATTGGTTCATAGTTAGGCCAATTCATTATGGGACCGCCTACGTATATATTACTAGCGTACCAACACATCAAGAATAGTAACGTGTAAGCACACATTTCGATTTCTTTATATTAACAAGAAGTTATTCACAGTACAGTAAGAGTATAAATACTTACTAAAAATTGCAGAATATTAACTACTAGAGATTTTTAAGAATGGGTAACGATTTATTGAAGTGGAACTCCCTTTTTATAGAATAAAAGGATAAAAAACGAGCACAGAGTCCATTTATCCTCGATTAAGAATCTCTGAGGACTAAGATGAAATGCCTAGTTTCCAGAAAAAAAAATTTTTCCGGATCTCTATACTCTATAAAAAGTCACGTTTTCTTGTAACGTTTCACCGCCAGGGCTGCATGCAAAGGAGTTTCACTTCGTATGTGTGTATACAATTACATTTTTTAATGATGGGCTACTATTACATAGGGGAAGCCAAAGATGCATGCAATCCTCATGAAACCATTGTTGTTGGAAAGCATTTGTATGTCGGTAGTTAAAATAAGTTAAAATCAAACGAAATAAATTCCATAAAATAAGTTTAATTCGATTATTCGAAAAATTTGACATGTCATCACTAGTCATTACTATCGCATAAAATACCCTTCTTCGACCTCAGCTGAAAATAGGCCTCTTTTTTTGTAGGAAAGATTTGTCTTAATTATCTCGCTCGGTAATTGGATTGACAATGACGGTTCCAGACATAAGCGCTTTTACCGCTGCTGCCCGTCGTCGGTGTGGAACTGCTCGTCACTGCTCTGGAGGGTATTTTGTATATATTGTAGATAGAAATGAGCCTCTCTACAACGGTAGGGGAGATTTGTTTTATGCTCAGCAGGCGTAATAATAATCGCAAGACCAGAAGTAAGTGTCTTTGCTGCTACTGCTCGTCGTTGGATCCTTCAGGTATTGTTTATTTATTAAATCTGTTAAAAGTAAACAAAGTTATGTTACGCCATGTCATCATTGAAAATTGCTAGTTTGCTTGCTTCTGGCATTTTTTGCCAATTGGTGGCAAAATCAATATCGTATTTCCTTTTGTGAGTGTCGTAAGTAAGATTACAACTTTTCAAGATAATGGTAATTATGTCCTCCAGATCGATTTTTTGTCTAGGCGGCCAGTCTTATCAGTAGCTAGCTATCTGCGCAGGTCGGATCAACCGACAAAAAATCACTCTCTCATAAAATTTCAGAAGATTAATGCTGAAAGAAACTACTGTGTATTATCTATTCCTTCACTCTCATATAATAGTTGCGGCAAAAATCCGACTTGACTTCTAAGAGATCAGGCGCAGCACTAACTGAGTTTTCCAAGGTACGGTGGTAAAATACCGCCGACATCCAGATTTCACAGAGAAGTTCTTAATAGAAAAACCCAATAACTGATTTGGCCCGATCCATGAAGTCGGGACCTCATGATCAGCATTAATATTTACGAACATTAGACTAACAAGGCAGTCAAGAAAGATTATTGCAATATTATAACATACACATAACAAGGCTATCAGAATACGAACATTTTCAAGTAAATTTTAGCATACGTATATATAAAGGAAGAAGGTTTATTACTGCAACGATATAAACGTGTTTCTGCGTTCGCTTCAGCGAAATATTGGCAGTTATGCGGTTACGTGTTCAACGTTTAATGCGTTGTCATCTTGCTCGTAACAATAAGGCAGTCCAATCTTTTGAATCTGCTTTTTATGGAAGCAGTATTGTCACCATTGCTTTCCTCTATCACTGTAATAATACCTTATAAGCACTTTACAAAATTCATGTCACGTTTTAAATGTTTCGTGTCTTCAGATTTTAATATCTTTTAACTATAATTATTAATTGTAAGAATTTTGGTGAAAAGCTAAAAAAATGTGATATGAACGTGTGCCATCGAAAACAATATCAATCCTCGGTTAAGAATCAAAATGCAGGAGGAGTGCCTCGGTACTAGTAAAAAGGGGTCTGCGCTTTCCGCCGTTTATTATATAAAATACAACAGCCTTGCCGGGTCTTGTCTTTTCGTGTCATGTCGGGTCGGTTCGTGCCGTGCCGTGTCGTGTCGTGTTTTGTCTGTTTCTACTAAGAATTTAATTTCACACTCTATTTATTTGAAATAATTTAACTTTAGATAAAAAATGGTTGAGAGGTTTAGTTGAGAGATTGTTACTGTAGTGCTAGGTGACTACTAAGCAGGTTAGGTTAGTACGCAAGTAAGTAAGCTAGTAGTTCGTTTGGTGTAAACGGCTCCTGCCATTCATATTATAATACCCTTGCAAGTAATATACACCTTCAAACAACTTTAAATAAAGAATTGTATAGGTCAATTAGTGAGTTGGCATACACTGGGCTATTTTTTATAAAAACAGATAATGAGCCATCAGTACACCGGCGATCAACTTCAAACAAAAATATTATAATAGATGTATTGTCTTTATTTATATAGAATAAGGGTGACAAACGAGCACACAGTCCACCTGATGGTAAGTGGATGCTGTAGCCTATAGACATCTACATTACATTACTACCATCCTCGATTAAGAGTCAAAATGTTGATGCTGAGGACTAAGATTGAATGCCAAGTTTCCAGTAGAAAGGATCTCCGGTTGTCCGCGCACATAATAAGAAACACAGTAGCATTAAGATGCTACTTTACGCTTATATTCATTTAAATTACCATCACATTATACTCAATTATACACAACAGTGTTCCGGTACCTATCACCACTAGATTTTTAGGTATTACGGCTTATTTTCTACCTAGGAGCTCGCCACGATAGGTTTAACCCTCTTACTTATTTCTAATGCGAAATGCAGTGATGCATTACAAACGAAACACAGTAATGCATTACTGTGTTCCGTTCTGAAGGATAGAGAACCGGAATAATTATAGGCTGTGAGGTTTTCCATCTCAGTTCTCCGACGTGACAACACATCCGATGGACTTCAGCAGCCACTTTCTTTCTTTCTTTCTTTCTTTCTTTCTTTCTTTCTTTCTTTCTTTCACTTACCATCAGGTTGACCGTAAGTTCGTTTGTAATCTCAGTTTATAAAAAAGGTCATACCAGCTGTACGGCATTAATAATACTTTTTTCACTGTATAAACTCCTATCAAAGATGACTCCTTGGTACAGCGGCTCAGCAAGGAGTTGCAGCGTTGAAAGCCGCAAATTTAAAACACGCACCGAACACGTACTTGCGTGGCCTACAAATAATTGTTCCGAGTCTTGATATTTGTCCTGTGTTATTTATGTGTGTTAACTGCCTCTACGATATAGAAATTAAACCAAGTGTGGGGAAAAAGTTTTTATAAAGTAAAAAAAAATAAGTAAATCCTTATTAAGACAGAACAACGAAATGTTACCAGAAAATTCTCGTAATGAGTGCAATACTTGCAGCTTCTCTGCGGTAAGTAATTGCTCCTACCGCAAGGGATTTAGTGTTCGGAGAAGAATAAAATTTATTGCTGGCACTGAGCACTCATTTAGTCTTAAAATTTCCACCATTATTGAAGTTCTAGTTAGAATTTCAGCATTAGGTTTGCTTAGTTTAATAAAATATATGTATATTTTATAGCTGAATATTTGGAAAAAAAAAGAAAAACCAGTTTTAATTTTGATTTTAATCATCATCATAATCATCATCACAGCCTTCACAAATATAGTACTGAACTAAGGCCTTACTCAAGGAATACCACGAAATACCTGGGCAACTTTCATCCGTAGACCTCCTTTATGTCTCAGATCGTCACGCCATCTAACGGGGACCTCCCTACACTTCGCTTACCGGTACGACGCTGCTGTATCTTTTACTTTCACTGCAAATAAAATTATTAAATTAATACATTTTATGTTGGAATTACTGTACATATACGTAATTTTGGGACCTTTTTCTCATTCAGCGTCGTCATAGCACTTCGAAATAAATCAGACTTATTGCTACCGATTGAAATGAACACACAATTTTTTTGAGAGTTAGTGGACGTTTTTGCTTCTGTTATTATACTTTTCGGTAAATGCATATTAAGACTGTAGACACCTACATCTACTCTAGATTCAGAGTAGAAATTTTACTATATTATTATATGTTTATGTGCTATTTTTTACTGGTTTTCTGTGAGAGCGTGGTGTTTCCTTGGTCGGGTTGCCTTATTCATACCAAAGTCATAACGCACTTACTAGTAAAAGAGGTCCCAGTAGGATGCATAGCGCTATTAATACTAAGCTGCTACTATTATACTCTCTGTGATTATGCGGCACCAAGCTTGGTAACTATGGCAATTCTCTTTATGAGGGAATATAGGAGGTGGCTTTGTTTAGCAATGAAGTTTTGACAGGGTATAAGGTATGAAGAAGTAAAGAACTATGTGAGTGGTAAAGCACCGCTTTTATTATTATTTATAATACATATGAAGCGTAGCTCTAACACACAGTAATGAATAAGACCTACGAGATGCACACACGTGCCACGCAGGTGGCAAAACTTTGACTGCTTTTAAATGTTTTTTTATTCATTTTTACAGAATATATATATATATATATATATATATATATATATGCATTAAGGAAAGCAGCAGCAGCAGCTCTAATAATTGAATTGAATCCTAATCCGAGTATACCTGTGTTTCGACGTAGTAAGTGACCATGATGACATTTTCAATAAAGTTACGAGACAGGTGTACACGACTGCACATAAAGCCATATGAGTGTTTTTATAACCTCGTTACACAATTACGGGTTGTGAAAACAGCACTCATCTGTTCTACTAGTTTGTTTACTTCAATGCGAACTAAAACGAAGACAAATTTTATACTAAAAATTATGACGCTTGAGTACTAAAATAATTATTATAACTATTCTCAACGGCTGTTTCACAAGAACTGTAACAAAAATTACTTTTGTGGGTTGCCATATGTTAAGGAAAACACTGATTGCTTTTTCTTATATCAAAGAGTTTTATATTCTATTTTGTACTCGATTAATTACTTAAATTTATTTAGTTATAGTGCAAGAAAATAAGAATATGGGTACGCAAAACTTTTTATTGGCTTTCCTGAAAAATTTTAAACGAGTATATTTAGCAGGCATCGTCTTCCCCTTTAATACAAATTTTTAAAATATAATGGCGTGTTTCGAGGCATTTATGAGAGAAATTGTTTATACACAAAATTTAAATTATTTTCTTCTAACCAAAAAAACAATTTAATGAAGTATTGATTTGTCTATTTATATTTTTTAGCAACTCATCTTTTTTATCATATATCATATAAGTGTTACGGCATTACAAAATACTTAAATTTCAATAGTTCGACTTCTGTTCGTTGCGTTTATATGTTGCGATTATTCGTACCTAGGAACTAGAACGTTTAGTCGTTGACTATCCAAGAGACCGTCTATGTAGCTTATTGCATGAAATATAGCCAGTTGTGGGTCTTAAATTTTCACGTAGCGGACTAGCACTATTGTAGCGGATTGTAAACGTATCTGTAGCTGCTACACGTAGCACGTATATTGTAGTAAGCGTGATATATACCGACTGCATATTGTAGTGTCTGCTCTTATAAATAATGACCCTGAGAAAAGCGAGTATATATTTATAGATGCCTCGCAACTTGTGTTTATTTTATTATCTATACTCCTCAAATATGACAAAATAATTTGTAAAATTTAATCCGAGTTCCAGAGAGAAAAAAATGCTAATGGCATAAAACATAAAATTGTATTATTCTATATATATTTTTCTGTATATATATATATATATATATATATATATATATATATATATATATATATATATATATATATATATATATATATATATACAGATTATATCAATATTGTTGCGGGAATAAGTCAACGTCATGTATCCGGCACTAGCGCATCAGAGTCCAGAAAATGACATCACTAATCTTTCAACCGACAGCGCCATCTAGTCTCGGAACGGAGAACTAAGCTTCTAGAAGTCGACACTCGAACTCTCGGCCCCTTGCGCATGTTTACTTGAATATTCTGGATGTTTCGGTGCTAATTTGTATTTATAGGCGCTGCAAGATGCGATCGGGGAAGTATTGAATTTGGCGAGACAAGCGAAGCTTCGGAGCGGAATAAAGTGAATCAGTGCGATTAATTATTAGTGTTTTAAGTTTAATTAGTGTAAAGTGAATTAAAGTGTTAATTTTGGTAATTCAATCGGCAGTTTTTATCGTCACGAACCTCAAGCTCGTAACAATTGGTGTCAGAAGTGGGATCAAATCATGCCGATTTTACCAAAGGAGGAATCGGAGGGTGTCCGTACCCGAAGTCAACGCCAGCAGGAGACGGACCAGAGGAGATTTGGTGGTGCAACGCCGTAGACATCGGAGGGCCAACTGCCAGCCACGGAGGCTGGCCCTTCAGCAGCTCCTACACCTGCAGCACCTGTTTTGGGTGCTCTAATGATGATGCTGCAGGAGCAGGCTCGCCGGCAGGAGGAACAGGCCCGTGGACAGGAGGAACAGGCCCGCCGACAGGAGGAACAGGCCCGCCAGCAGGCGGCACAGGCACGCTATTCATTTGATGTCAGGAATATGCTGCAGCCCATCTCCTGTTTTACTTTCCCTCTGTCTCTTACACACGCGGGACGATATAGGGTAGTATGTATTCCTACAACGCCACTACGCAGTTAATCTTAATATATATAAATTACGTGTCACGTTGTTTGTCCGCGATGGACTCCTAAACTATTAAACCAATTTTTAATCAAATTTACACACCGTGTGCAGTTTTGTCCAACTTGAGAGATAGGATAGTTTTTTTGGCCATGAGTGACCCACAATTATTCTTTTTGCAAATTTAAGGATTTTTAATAGGGCATGACAAAAGGTCGTTGAAAAGGGCAGAACAACGTCTGCCTGGAAAGCTAGTGATATATAAATATCGTACTTCTAATGATTTCTTATTGCAAGTGATTAAGGACGTGACATACATATACAAAATTATCAATATGCAATATTCGCACTTCATGAGATTGAATATCTGTAGGCAACACTTTACGTCGTAGGCGTAGAAACGAGATGACGAGAGTGATATTTTGTTAGGCGGATATTGCAAACTGAATGTGTAGGTTCTCTGAGAGATTACTTATATGATAGAAATATCAAATGAAGCATATTCGATATTTAATACTAAAGTAAAGGTACAGTCTATATACGTTCTATTGCTTAAAGCAGGTACACATTTTACAAATAGTGTAGCATTAGTATGCTCTTTTTTAAATAAGTATTCTGTAGCGACCTGGTAAGATGTAGGGAATCGAGAGATGCAGGTGGGTTAGAACTGGGTGTTGTGGCATTCCTTGGGGAAGGCCTGTGTTCAGGTTTGGATTATGAATCCGTTACAGTTTGGTCTTTTTTGCTGTAGAAATTAACAGATTTATTGTAGCTCTACGTCGTATAAATATGAATTTTAATATTACAGTAGTGAACCTCATAAGCCTTTCTGTAAGACGTAGGGATATATAATGTGGATTGGTGATTAAATCGTGTTGGTGAAAAAAAGTGAATCTTAGACTAGTGTCGTTTCTGGGAGGCTTAAGACGCGGTAAATAGACGACTTTTATGTACTAGAGGGGGTGAAGCAGATGAGTGGGGGACGAGTAGTCTCGCTGACTGCGGGGTGGATACTGCACGAATTTCGCCGATGTGCGACGTCCATTACATATAGATGCTTAATTTCGCAACTTTGTGTAGTACACGTTTGGCCCAGCGCGCCGTTGAACAGTTGCGAGGTACTCCGGTGGCTGACGGTTCGTATCCCGTCCCACGCTTATATTTTTGTATTCGTATTTTTAAAATGTTCTTTTATTAAAATATCTCTATATATTTGTTTTCTTATTTTGAAAATAATATGTACCAACATATTTTCGTATTTTTATTTTTAAAATAAGTAAATATTTTTTTTTTCTTAATTTAAAAATATTCAATTTTCTACAAAAATTATCGAGAAATTATGTAACAGATTCTATAGACGAATAATAAATAAAATGGCAGTAATATACTTCTTCAGAATCAAGATCAAAATAATAAAAATAAAATAAAAATATCCACCGAGCTTGGTGGTTGATTATGGAGAAAAATATTAATATACAGTATGTTACAAGATAGTGTAGTAATACCAAAGGTAGACATTGTACACATCGTTATGAAAAACTTTTATTATGGTGTCAGCCCTAATATCGAATGGAATGATTTTTTATTCAATATTGATCACATGTAATTGTTATTGGAAGTAATTTTTACATTACCACTGGTTCGGAAAAAACCTCTGTCCTAGGAAAAACCAGCAAGAAACCCTGGGACTTTAAAAACATATATTTTACAATATGATTGGTTACAAACTATTTACAAAATTTATTTTAGAAACAACTTTGAAGCGACCTTTGTATTCATTTATATTATAATAACCCTTTTTATACAGTTTTTAATTAATTAAATATTTAAACTTATTAACAGCCAATCCTTTTTTCTCCTATGAGTGACATTTGTAAGAAATGACAATTCTAAAAAGAACTATGACTGGATATAATTCACAGCTGCTGGATAAGATGCATTATTTCAACTACTCTTTGACCATGAATTGGTGGTTCTAGAGATTCAGTCGACGGTTCAATCAATAGCGCATCGTCAGTGATTTCTCTGTAATAAAAAAAAACTAAATTTAATTTTTATTTAATTACAAACAAAAAATCTAAGTCATGGCAATTACGCGGTATTTACGAATACTTACTATCATAATTTTTTTTGGTTTGGCTCCTGGAGTTACAACTAAGGGGGCGTCCATAAATTACGTGAGATGTTTAAGGGGGGGCCGAGTCAAATCTCATCTAATCTTACGTTGGAGAGAGGGGGGGGGGGTCTCGGCAAATATCACGCAATTTAAAAAAAAACTATTTTGGTCCATTTAATCCAGATTGTACATGCTTAAGATGAAATCTTAAGCGTATATTGTAATACGATTAACCACTACTGAAATGTCAGATTATTAAACCAATTAGTCAAACCATTTGGTTAAGCCAAAGAGTATTGTAAATTTGGCCAAAGACAATTTTTTTAATGAAAGAAAATATATCTTACAGTTATTGCCATATTCTTATCCAAAGATAAAAATTATCAACAATTAAAATATCAAATTATTTGTATGAAGGTCACGTGAGCGCTAGAGAAATGACGATTGTGAGACGTTGTTGATAAATAAAATGTTTAATGAAATAGTATAGTAAAAATAGAATTTAACTGTGCAAAAATTTTATTTTTTATAAGGTTTAGGATCACTTACTCAGCATAAAATCAAAAAATGCTGACAAATCACACAGAACATTTTAAAAAACACCTCACGTAATTTATGGACGCCCCCTAATGCAATTGAAAGTGATGTTCGAGTGTGATGTCTCAGAGTCTTTTTGTAATCTAAAATTGAAACAAGTTCTTAAATTGAAATACATAGTTATTTTTATATCATGTGTTTTTTTTTCTTTTTGAGAAAATGAATTCCAACAATTTGCATTTTGAGTAATTTGCATTTGGCATTTAGAAAATTTTGTATGCGGATTTATTCAATTTATACTGTGGGCATTTTGGTAATTTATAGCGCCTAAGCCCACTTATTCATTTTTGAGAAGTAATTCTGAGTTGATAAATTAGAATTTTCTGTAACACCATGTATGTAAAAGCTTACTCATGAAAAGTTTTCTCCGATCATTCATCTGCTGACGGATTGCATTTGCATGCCAACCGTTTCTCTTTACTAAAAGAACAATAAAATTGGATTATGATTATATTAAAAATAAGAAAATAAAAAAAATATTTGTGAAAAATTATTACAAACAAGAAAATCGAGAAAAAGTCAATCAGCAAAAAGCGTGACCCATTATGCGGGATTATGATTATATTAAAAATAAGAAAATAAAAAGAATATTGGGTGTGAAAAATTATATACAAATAAGTGAAAATCGAGAAAAGTCAATCAATGCAAAAAGCGTGACCCATATTAGTATGCGGGATTAGAACCAATACACTTCGACGCAAGATACTAACTCAACGCAGCGGCTCCGCTAGACCAATCGAACTACTGACGGGGTGGCTTGAAATTACGCATGCTATAAATAAAATTTTATATCTATGTTTTTTTTTTTTTACAACTAATAATTAAGACGTGTGCAACAAAAATAAAATGTTGATAACTTTACAACTTCCATCGTGTGTTTTTATTTTATCGAATAAGATCTCTTTATTGCCCTGCGTTTATTTTTTTGTTGCCCATTTTTATAATGTATGCATACATTGATTGTTCATTTTATAAATCTTATGACTAAATCGCAAAAAGTTTAGACTAACTTATAAAAAAACTAATTGTATATTTACAAAACGTACTTATCACTAGAAACGAAACCGAATAAATATTTACACCAACAATACAACTTATAAAAAACTAATCACAAAATAAAATATACACGGCTTTCAACAACAAAACATACGTAAATGATTTTTGAGCGGCGAGCGAAACAGGTCCATCTAGTAGCGCGCCTCAGCGGTCAGTGTCGCTCCGCGCAGAAATGAAAAAGAAGCAAAAAGACGCCAAGATGGCGCGATTTTTCGTTGGACTCGTTCGAGTTATTAATCATTAAATATGTTAATATGTACTTACAAATATCTTATTTTAATCGATAAATAAAAAAAAACAGTTCCCTTTATTATTATATTATATTACATCTCTGTTATTAATTTAATCAAGATTTGTTTATAAATAATCCGGTTACAATCGTTATAATTTCATTTTAATGGATTTTTTATGATTTTTTCTATCGAGAAAATTTACCGAAAACGTGTTTTGAACACAATGGTCATTAATGATAAAAGTAATATATATGATCAAGATTAATATATATATTTTTGCAGCTCTAAAATGTTTTCAGAAAACATTTTCCTAAAAAAATGTTTTCTGAAGCCTACTTTGACTATTTACAGCGCCTGGAGCAAGTAGTACACTGCGTTACTCCAGCACCTTCGGGCTTACCTAACATTTCTTCAAAATATTTTATTATTCAGATATCCAGATTTCCTCACGATGTTCCCTTTGCCGCCGAGTACGTGATATTTTAACTAAAAAAGTCGTAGTACGCGAGCAACTAGGACTCGATCCCATTTGGAACCAATGAAATTGTTAATTACTATTTTAAATACTGATTTGAGAAGTTATTAAGGCATTATTTTTCCTTTTCTGTGTGTTTTATTTAAGGCCAATGCTAATAGAATTCTGCCAATTTCAAATCTGTCATGGAAATGATTTGTATTTGTAAGTTATATTTATAAATTCTTATGGCACTGTGCTAAAAACGACAATTGCTAAAATAGTAAGGGAACAATTACGAAATCACTTATTTTGTGTTATATGCGATTTTCTTTTAAATTTAGTCTCCCTTTTAAAATTAAGACTATACTATCCGACAAGTTTATCAATTAAAATGTTATACGTAAAAGTGAAACATCTTAATTTTAGGGTTGTTACTTGAAATGTTCGCTCGTGCCTGCTTCGCCTTTGTTACACGCTTTTGTTATGAGCTTTAATTTTATGTTTATATGAGTCAAAATAATGGAGTTTTGTGACACAGTTTTCTCTCACTCTGAGACGTCTGAATAATCTAAAATGTTGTAAGACGTATTTGTGATTAAATAGAATATAATAATATCCACTATCCATATTGTTTATCATATCTGTGAATATCGTAAGACGTGACAGAGGAAAACAAATTAAGAGATGGGCAGTAGCGTTTCTCTAGTAGGAACTTAAGAATTAAAAAATCTGCGATTGCCTATCAGCCTGCCAAACGTAGGAACTATAGCGGATATCCCCCCTTTGAGTTAACCTATGAGGGAGGCCTATGTTCAGCAGTGGACTTTGATAGGTAACGGTAACGGTAAGAATCGATGACAATACAATAATTTCATGACTATGACCTTCTGTATGTATTCATGCTATCATCATCATAGCTCAGGACATTTTAGTAAACTGTTATTTATTTTTATTTATTTTACAGAGTAAATATTCGGTTTTTGCGTTAGACAGTTGCTATCGTTATCGCTAGTGGGTATAATTTAGCGGCCGCCAGAATATTGCGATTTATTTCGCCTCCTGGCTATTTGGGACGTGCTGGGCTTGTATTCTATTGCATATATGCTGCTACAGCACTAAATTTTTTCTTTACTTGGTAAGGGTATAGGTTTCTAGTGTTTTTTTGAGCGTGCACCAGTGCACGCTCAAATACCTGGCAATGATCACAATTCGGTCTGAAGGTTATAAAAAGCCAGTAGAGTTGCTACTTATTTCTCAGAGGTGACAACGCATCTGTAATCTTTTTTGGATTAAGTAGGTTGCAGGTGTCCATGGGCTACAGTAACCGCTGCAATAGCCATACATACTTTTTTATTTCTTTTTATTAATAAATTTCTTTATAATAGTAATATAAATTATAATACTGACACAATAGATGGGGGAAGTCTGAGGCCTATAGCACAGTTTTAACTAACGCAGGCTTCAGAGCTCAAAAGTAATCGTAACTATAATGTAAATGTACGTTATTGTCAATAAATTTCATTTTATTTCATATTAATACAAGCATGAAATTTTACCTGCCAACTTATAAAAATAATTATCAAAATTCAGGATATTTAAATGTGCAGTAAAATTGCTTGCAATTATACATACTCATTCCTATATGTTTTCACAAATAGATTTTATGTATATGTATTATGTAGTTAAGTATGTCAGTACGCGATTGACCGAGCTTTGCTCGGTATTTTTCGCTCGGTTTTTTTTAAATCGTGTGTTTTGGAAATTATATTTAGATACAAATTACATACCGATGAAATATGAATAATATTTTTTGATCTTAGCGACATAATAGAGAAAAACTGAACTGGTTATTTGAATAAAACATCATGGGTGCAATTAGTTTAATTTAAATTTTCGTGTTTTTAAGAAATACTAAAAAAGGGCTCGAAAAAATAGATTTTCTTAAAAAAGAAAGGACCTTGAAAAAAAAAATTAAAAAAAGTAGGTCGGTCTGGGCTCGAACCATGGTATTACGATTTTGTGACCGCCCATTATACCAATTAAGGTATTTGTAATCATTAATAAACTGTCAAAATTTACCTTCTTATTCTAACAATATTGCAGCAGTTTTTCATTGCTTAAAAAAACGGACAAAAAGACATTTTCTAAAAATAAATCCTAGCTAGATCGATTTATTGCCCCTGAAATAATATATATATATATATATATATATATATATAACTATATATATACAAGAATTGCTCGTTTAAAGGTATAGGGTTATATATTGTCTAGCGAAGTGTTGATCTCTCCTGTCATACTTTAAAAATGATGTGTCAACATATTTAGGATAACAATCTGGTACAGAACTCTTATATAAGTCTTTTTTAATGTAATTTGATTATTATGTGTTTTTTGTACATATAATAAATAAATACCCAACATACATACAGCTTACAGAAGTTCTATTGCTGGGTACAGGACTCAAGGTTTTTAGGAGCAAGGAAGTCGTTGCTCCAAAGGGTGTTGGCAGATTTCGTTAGTCCTCCACATTATTCTTTGTTGTTAGGCATGCAGGTTTCTGTTGTTTTCCTACAATGCCGTTCAAGCGGCATATCAAGTCTTAAAATTGCTCTTAAGGCCGTCGTAAGTATGAAAACGTTACCTTGCTTCTTGCAGTTGCGGAACGAATTATTACTAAAGCGGAGAGAATTTTAGAACAAGCAACGTACATCCAACCTCAAACATGTCTGGGCGGGCACCACACACAACTATATCTCAGTCAGAGGGCGAGCTGGGCACTGACCGACAAACCGCGATTTGTGAGGAGGATGTGCTAATTAAATTTGTTCAGATTATAGAAATAAGAAAGTTGTATCTTTTTTGCTTTGTTTTATTTCAATTAAAAAAAGAAAAAATAAATTAATAGTAGAATGAAGTAAATTTATACAAATATATACTTTTTATACGCGGTAAAGCCATGCTGCAGCTATATATTATTTGTTTCAAATTGACTTCACTCGACTAGCGAATGACCATCCTTCTTACATAATACTAGCTTAAAATGGCAGCCTAATGCTGATGTGTTTCATATGGTGTTTGTAGAGGACCGAAGATGTTTAATACTGGAGCGAAGCATTGCATCTTAATATTTAGGGGTGAGAATACAACTGAATTTTGATTCTAAATCGAGTATAGATGCTAATCTCTATGGGTCACAGCATACACTTCGTCATCCTTATTCCATAAAAAATAATCAAATTAATATAATAAAATTGTTAATCTTAATTAGGTATAATAATTAGATAATAAATTTCTCTAAGCTTTCTTTAAACTAATATAATAATGTATGCAGTCATTTCTATCAGCTAAATTATTACTGATATACTAAAGATAGATACAACAACGATGTACTAGGGTAAATTGTAAGTGTCAGTAAAACTATTGAACTAAATTAACTAGTGATACATATGTGCGACGTATTCTGCATTAAAATTATACATAATATCTCTCCTTTCCTTATAGTTTATACGTTTTGCGCAAGTTTACTCTTAACCTCACAATATCGTGACACATTTAAGTAAAAAGCTGCTATAAATCCATATCTAATGAAGTATACAGAAATAAATGTGGGGTTAGAATAATATTGCAACAGAAAATTAAATGTTCTAGCTTTCGTACTACTTTGCACTGTATATATATGTCAGCGGGTGTAGTCATCATCCTCAAACTTTTATCTCTTCACTCATAATATAGTAATAATAATGTTCTCCTGAATTTCGATCTCGACGGCCGATCTCCAGCCATCGGCACAGGACGGAATTATAGTGCCCAAGTATATGCGCAAGCACAGGTGCACTCTCCATTCCCTCATTCTCACTGTTTGGCGGTAGAGTAATCCGACATGACCGGAGAGAGATCAGGCGCAGAACCAACAACTTTGAGTATTTTCCGAGGCACGGGGGTAAAACAGCCAACTCGGAATCCAAAACCTGCAGACGCGTTTACGACCATCAAACCAACACGAGAAAGAAACAGAAACTTTTTTTATACAATATATATTATTAGTAATATTTACTGGAAGTCACTTTTTCGTTTAATGACCACTGGTTCGGAAAAAATCTCTGTTCTGGGATAAACCAGCAAGAAACCCAGCGGGACTTTGGTTTGTAATTGAATTATTGAATAAATAATTGAATTGGAAATGGCTTTGTAGCGATCACCTCATTCCTGGGGGTTATTATCATTCATAAATTACTTTATATTAATTTTTATACAGACATAGTTTAATAAAATTTTTGAACTTCGAGCAGGTCAAATTTTGTATAATAAAAGGCATTTATGATACGTTATTAACATAATTGTAAATATTAATAGAATGTGACGTTATTTTAAAATATAATTACATAGATAATATAGGATTAGATCCTTTCATTTAACTGATAATTTTCCCATGCCCGATGTGGTAAACACGTGGACTATGTACAATAAACAACTATTCGTCACCTCTGATGTACCATATTTAAGTGAATAAATGATATTATTATTATTATTATAGAAAGTATTCCAATATGATCCGATTATTTATCTAAAATTGAGGCTTGGCCGAGATAAAAGCACATATCGAATTTTCATTACATGACCTGTAGAATTACACTCACACCATTCCATTTATAAAATGGCTTTATATCTTATAGCTCGTGTAATATTTTCCATATAGGTCAAATACAAAATTTACATATTTTGTGAGACTGTGTTGGCACCGGAAAGTATCAGTTTACGTCATAGACACGGATTCGCGGCGGACGTGAGTGGTATGTGTGAGGCGGATATTGCAGATTCGGTTTCGAAGACGAGATTTATTTTTCTTCATTACAGCCTACTGAAAGTCCTCTGCCGTATATAGGCATCTCGATAGATTGCCTTATAGGGAGGGCGTTGTTTGCGATAGTAGTTATAGGCTCCGAAAAGTATCAGTTCACGTCATAGACACGGATTAGCGGCAGGCGTGAGTGGAATTTGAGAGGCGGATATTGCAGATTCGGTTTCGAAGACGGTAAGACTTTTTTCTTTACAGCCTACCGAAAGTCCTCTGCCGTATATAGGCCTCTCGGTAGATTGCCTTATAGGGATAGCGTTATTTGCGATAGTAGTTACAGTTGGTCGCCTTTTACTGCAGAATGCTTTAATTAGGTGTAGTGTGTTTAATGTATTGAATATTTAAAAAAATATATAAGTATCGACGTCGTCGTAAGTATTTTTAATAAAATAAGGGTGACAAACGAGCACACATTATATCTGATGGCAAGTGGATAGATTAATGCAATTAACAATTTCATTGGTGCCGGTGGGGATCGAACCCGTTTTGCCCGGGTACTGTGAATGTACAGCGACCGCTTAGCTCCTGAGCAACCACGGCTCTATAATATTCTTTCAAGAGGTAATCAGTCATAATAGAGTGCTGAAAAAGATGACAATTTTTATTTACCTGTGTATGGTGATCCAAAAATATAAACTCCAATTTAAAATTAGTCACAAACCGGTGACGAGGAGCAACATTATGAGTAAGTAGTAATTGTGGCGCATAGACATTTACATCTATCCTCTATTAAATCTTCAAGCGCCATAAAAATCCCATGCAGTCGCATGCGCCCGGCAAATCTCGAGCTGTCCCATGCGACCGCACCCACCCACAGCACCTAAAACCATTTAAACTTATATTTAGAGACTATTTTTCTATAAAGAAGTTTAGCATTATAAAATCTAAACAAAATTATCTATCTTGTAGTCTAAACAAAACTCAGGTTTTACTTAATTACAAAAAGATTTAATTGTATTTTGATAACAAAAAATAACATAACAAGCGAATGTATTACTTGAAATTATTTACGCAAAAAGATAAACTATATTCACACAAAAACCTTTATTAAAATTTTGTAGTAAAACACTATACTAAAACACTAATAAAACACTAGAAAAATCAAAAAAATCAACACAATAACATTCACGTGAAAATGGCATACGAAATGAACGTAGATTATAAATAAATAATCATAGGATAACAGTTTTTTTATTGCACGAGAGGATAAAGTATTTCATATTGATTATGTAATGCCAAACTTCTTCATAGAAAAGTAGTCTCTATATACAAGTCTTTATGTGTTAAAATATTGTGGGTGGGTGCGACTTCATGAGACCCCTAGGGATTTGACGGAATATGGCCGCGGTCTCATGAGACCGCTAGGGGGTTGAGAGGTTAAGAATCAATATGCAGATGTGTGAAAAGGGTCTCGGGGTATTTACACTCGTGAACAGTAATAAAATGAAATGTATCAAATTCACCACACCTAATGTTAAACAGGTGAAAACAAGGTGTGCTTTTAAATAGGGAGAAGCTGGGCCTTGTTGAATTCACAGATTTTCCCGGGATCGCAGTTGTGGCTAAGCTTCAATGGGACCCTCATATATCTAAACTAGCTAGTAAACTTAGTTCTGCAGTATATACTGTTAAAAAGTTTAACGGATTTACAGGTTTTGAAACAGCTAGATTAGTTTATTTTAGTTATTAACATAGCATAGTGTGGTCTTGCTATGGTGTAATGTGACTGACATTGAAACTATCTTTGCTGTGCAAGAGAGAGAGAGAGAGAGAGAGAGAGAGAGAGAGAGCAATTTATAACCTAGATTCGAAATAATCTCTTAGAGAAAAATTTAAAGAAAATATTAACTTTGATTTCCCTTACCGTGAAGGCACAGTAAGGGAAGCATTTCCTTACATAAATTAATTTTTATTTACAAAATGTTTATTTAAAAAAAATTAATTTATGTACACAAAAACAAAAACAGTATTTTTAAAAAGTGATGTACATTATGTAAATACTAGAAACCAGTACCATACCAGTATGTACCAGTTACACGACTCCATAGAGTCAGTGATTCTTTCATGGGGCAATGTAGACGCTTTTACAATAAAGTCCCAGAAAATATGCAGACCTTATTTATCAAAATGTTTTAATTATTAATCAAGCAAAATTTGGTCAGTATTAGTTATTATACCACTAAAGATAACATGATTGATGGTAACCCCTGGGAGTAAGATGATCGCCATCATGATGTTTCTTAATGTTTTCGTAACAATTGTATAAAATACTATATTATAAATTGTGCTTTTAAAAAAAGTCCCACTGCGTTTCTTGCTTGTTATACCCAGGACAGAAGTTTTTTTTTCTGAACCAGTGGTAAAAGTAATAAGTATTACATATAATCTATATGAAATAGAAAAGATTCTATTCTTTTCCATTCTATCGTACTGAAAAATTTATTAGAAGGTTAGGTCATTTAATTTAAATGAATATACCGTCATTCCTAATAAAAACTGATGTAACGCTTCCAAACTTAAAACGATATTTACACAAATATTTCTTCTGCTGCAGCAACGCGCTGGCTAAGAATTAAGTTAAAAAACGAAAGAAATGTGACATATGTATGTGTGGATGTTGAAGTTACACGAATCCTCGATTAAGAATAAAAATACAAAATGTCTCAAAATGCCTCGGTACCAGTAAAAAGAGTCTCCGGTTCTATATATTTACCATACGAAACACAGCACCATTAATGTGTTATTTAAAGCTGGTATTCTTTGAGTGGTCCTTCCCGGTCGAGCCGACCCATTCGTGTTACAGCCATGAAATGGCTGCAGCATGGCTCTACCACGTCATAAAAATAATTAAAAAACGTTTTTTCCCCATTACTCAGGTATGCAGGTTTCCTTCAACGCCAAACACGTATATCAACACTTAAAAATGCAATTACCAATTTCATTGGTACCGGCAGGTATCGAACCCGGGTTGCTTGCGTACTGTGAAATTTACAGCGAGCACTCAATACACATGTACATTAAAATTTCTTATTTATTTAAATTACCGTCACATTATTGTACTCGATAAAACAGAGCAGTGTTCAGATACTTACGATATCTACTGGATAGCACTGCCCAGAAGTGCGCCTGGGTAGGTTCCAACCTCTTATCTATTTATGATTCCAAACGCAGTTTTTGTATTGCTGTGTTTTTATGTGTGTGTCTGAAGGGTGTAGAGAGCCATTAAATTTACAAGCTGTGAGGCAATACATCGTAGTCCTCAGGAGTGACAACATACACATATTATATGTGGTCTTTTTTGTTCCAAGTTGATTGCAGTTAGGTTTGCCACCCTTTTTTGAACAAATATATTATTTTTCCCAAGAAAGGTGTAAAAATATAGTACTTTTATGAAATTCAAAAGAAAAAAGTACACATTTATTTTTAATCTATGTATTTTTCCATATATATTTGTTATTGTTCTTGGCTTTGGACGTCAAAAATCTAACAACCATACCTTTAAAATAATCATAGGCGTCTGAGCAATTTCGATTCATATTTAATGATTTAACAATTCTTTTTTTATTTAATTAGTCCGTGCTTTTTTCCTTTCATCTTTCAATTTTACATTCATAATGGAAAAAATTATTTTCGTAAAACTTACTTGTTCCAGGCTTCCAATAACAGTTAATATAAATAAGCGCGAAAGTTGAATATGGATAAAAATATTGTACCTTTCGTACTACATTATATTCCTATAATATATAGTATAATTGATGAAATATAGTACGATACTATATAGTACGGGTGGCAACCATAGTTGTAGAAATACATGCACTACAGTAGCCACTTACTATCAAGTTGAGTGTAATTTCATTTGTCACTTGTTATGTAAAAATAATTATACCAACTATACGGTATTAAACTGTAAAAGCTCGACGAATCCAATTTGATTCTCAAAATGTCACCTTGTAGACCTCTAAGAAAAATTCTTTTTAATAACACTCAATTTGTCGGCGCATAAACTCCTACCGAAGACGGCTCCTTGGCGCAGTGGCTTAGCAATGAGCAGCAGCGCTGAGGGCCGCGAGTTTGAATCCCGCACCGAACAAGCATTTGTAAGGCAAACAATTGTTCCGGTCTGTATGTTTGTCCCTGTGAAATTTATGTATATAAAACTGCCTCCACGATAAAGAAGAAAATCCTAGTGTGGAATAATGTTTTTATAAAAAAAAAGAAAGTAAATCCTAAGTAAGACAGAACAATGAAATGTTACCAGACAATTCTCGTAATGAGTGCAATACTTGCAGCTTCTATGCGGTAAATAATTGCTCTTACCGCTGGAATTTAGTGTTCCGAGAAGAATAAAATTTATTGCTGGCTCTGAGCCCTCGTTTAGTCTTAGAATTTTCACCGTTATTGAGATTTCTGTTGGAATTTCAGCGTTAGGTTTGCTTACTTTTTTTAAACTTAGTGCTAAATATTTGAAAACAGAAAAGAAAAATACACTTCAACAAAAAGTATTATTTTTGTTTTTAATCATTGGCATCATGCCAGCCCAACATGTTCACTGCTGAACATTGGTCTCACCCAATAAATGTCACAGAACACTTGAGCAACCTGCATCCATTGACTTCCTCCATGTCTCAGTTCGTCACTCCACGTAGAGTGGGCCGCCCTTTGCTTACCAGTACGAGGCTGCGATTCACGAACCTGTCTTTTAAAATTTATTGCACTTAAAACAACAAATAAATGCAATTTATGTTACCATTAACAATCCATTAGTATAATTGTAGGATCTATTTCTGATTCAGTTACGTCAGTACGTTACCGATACAGTTCTATTAAAATCCACTGCTGAAGATAGATAGAGGAGATATTTGCCATAGTTGCCAAGCTTGGCAAGCAGGTTTAAAGTTTTTCTCTTCACAAAGGTATATAATTTCCCACTATTTCTTAAATAATACGGTTGTAGATAATTTTGACCTTTGTGAGAGACTGGTGTCCATACTAGGGCAATCCCTGTGTTATAGATCACCCTAACGGATAGCACACGTACACATACACACTATTACACATATTTCTATATGTGTAATAGTGTGTATGTGTGTGTGTGTGTGTGTGTGTGTGTGTGTGTGTGTGTGTGTGTGCCGTGCGCGTGCGTGCGTGCGTGCGTGCGTGCGTGCGTGCGTGCGTGCGCGTGCGTGCGTGCGTGCGTGCGTGGTGGTGGTGGGGGGGTGTGTGTGTGTGTGTACGTGTGTGTGTGTGCGTGCGTGCGTGCGTGCGTGCGTGCGTGCGTGCGTGCGTGCGTGCGTGCGTGCGTGCGTGCGTGCGTGGTGTGTGTGTGTGTGTGTGTGTGTGTGTGTGTGTGTGTGTGTGTGTACGTGTGTGTGTGTACGTGTGTGACGTAATTGGATCCTGTGGCCCATAGAGATTTGCATATCTATGGACTAAGACGGAAAGCCTCTAATCCAGTATTAAAGATCCCCGGTTATCTACACTCATGCGAGCGGGGTCCCGACCCGGTCAAGCCGGCCTATTCATGCTACAACTATAATATAGTTGCAGCATGACTACCACGTCTAAATAATATATTAAATTTACTTTTATTGCACAATTAACTTAATCTTTCACTTTGAATTTAAGTGGAAGAGAATCCCTTAAGTCATTAAATCCGTCAAATGTATTTATCCCGCGATTTTTGTGCATAAAAGGTTAAATAAATAAATAAACAAAATCAACTAAAGCAACACAAAAAAACCTTTGTTGTATTTATAATCTGAATAAGATAATGAATTGTTATTGTGCTGGAGTTATGTAAAAAACATTATTTTGTATATAAATACATAGATAAATTACATAGATACTTTATTCATGAGGATTGTTTTATAATAAACTAAATGTAAAATTTACGGTTATGTTTATTGTTTAATAATATATATGGTTAATTATATTAATGTTTGTGATGGTCAAAGAATTGGTTTATACAAAAAGTTAACATGTGATAAAATTTTAAATTTTGTACAATCGACTTCATTATAAATACAATGACAACATCATCATCAAGGATAACTCAAAAACTACTAGTCAGATGTTAATCAAATTTATATGGGACCACACGGGAAGCACCAGCTTTCAAATAAAAAAAAGAGTCATCAAAATCGGTTGACCTAGAAAATGTTCTGTTCTTCTCCTTTTTGAAGTTGGTTAAAAGACTGAATCCCTTACTGAATGGATTTTTTTAGGATGAAATGTTGAAAATATATATGTCAAATGAGCCGTGTAGTGGCGGTTGAGAATATCCACTACCCCATATCTTCCCGTGGGTGTCGTAAGAGGCGACAGAGGGAGACAGGAAGGAGATGGGCAGCAGCATCTTCCTAATAACAACAATAACATAATAAAAAACTGCGGTTGCCAACCCGCTCGCCAAGCGTGGCAACTATGGCAAATATGAGCAACGACACAAATAAACGGCCCCCAGTCCCCAGCGGCCCCGCTATTCCTGGCTACGGTGACGACCATGGTAACGGCGGGGCAGGGGGTGCTAAGAAACTCCGGTGGAGGTTCGGTTCAGCTCGAGTTACGTAACCTCTTTCAGTGCCTAGAAGATTGCAATGCAGTGGACGATATGAATGACAAGCTCGTGGAAACTGTCCATGTGGTCGGAGCTAAGTTCTGCAAGACCCGCCGCAGAAGAACACAAAAACTCTCCGATCACACTCATGGCTCTCATGGCTGTTAGACGGGAGATGAGGCTGCAATCGTCAACAGATTTGACAGCATACAGGAAACTGAACAGACAGATCTACAAATGCATGCGGCAAGATTTACGCAACTTTAATACTGCTCGTATTAAAGAAGCGATCGAGCGGAACCAGGGCTCCAAAGTCTTTGCCAGAGATCTGTCTGCCAGAAAGAGCCAAGTCAAAGCTGAAGACTGAGTGTGGCAGCATCGTTTCCGGGATACCTGAGATTTTGAGTGAGATTGAAAGGTTCTATGGGCAGCTGTACACATCATCGTTGGAGCCACATGCAAGTGTGAGTAACGATACAAGAGCAAGTCTTACCCGACACTATTCCGATGATATCCCGGACGTCAGTCTGAGCGAGATTAGAATGGCTCTCCAGCACCTTAAAAACGGCAGGGCCCCAGGCGAGGATGGAATTACAGCGGAGTTTCTGAAAGCGGGTGGAACACCGGTACTTGAAGTCCTTCAGAAGCTCTTCAATTCCGTCCTCCATGGTGGCACTACTCCGGAGGCGTCTAGCAGAAGTGCGGTGGTCTTGTTCTTTAAGATAGGCGACAACGCTTTCTTGAAGAACTACAGACCGATTTCCATTCTGAGCCGCGTCTACGTGCTGTTTTCGAGAGTCATTACGAATCGTCTCGCACACAGACTCGACGACTTCCAGCCTCCCGAACAAGCCGGTTTCCGAAAAGGCTTCAGTACCAAAGACCACATACATACCCTGCGGCAAATTGTACAGAAGACCGAAGAGTACAATCTGCCACTTTGCCTGGCGTATGTGGACTATGAGAAAGCCTTTGATTCCGTCGAAATTTGGGCGGTGCTACAGTCCATTCAGCGGTGCCAAGTTGACTATCGGTATATCGAGGTGCTTAAGTGTTTGTACAGTAGGGCTACGATGGCTATCCGACTACAGAACCAGAGTTCGAAACCTACCCAACTGCAGAGAGGTGTAAGACAGGGTGACGTTATATCCCCGAAACTCTTCACCGCTGCGTTGGAAGAAGTCGTTTTCAAGCTACTGGACTGGAAAAGATACGGTATTAACATCAATGGCGAGTAAATCACTCACCTTCGATTTGCCGACGATATAGTCCTTATGGCAGAATCGCTGGAGGACCTTAGCACTATGCTCAATGACCTCAATGGTGTCTCCCAACGGATAGGTCTTAAGATGAACATGGACAAAACAAAGATTACGTTCAATGTCCATGTCACACCTATGCCGGTAGTTGTGGGAAGCACTATGCTCGAAGGTGTTGACGAGTACGTTTACCTGGGACAAATAGTCCGACTAGGTAAGTCCAACTTCGACCGAGAGGTCAATTGACGGATTCAACTCGGCTGGGCAGGGTTCGGGAAATTACGACACATCTTCTCGTCAGGTATACCTCAATCTCTGTAAACTAAAGTGTACAACCAGTGCGTGTTGCCAGTGATGACTTACAGATCAGAGACGTGGTCCTTCACTGCTAGCCATATGAGGACGCTCGAGGTCGCTCAGCGAGCTACGGAGAGGGCTATGCTCGGAGTTTCTCTGCGTGATAGACTCAGAAATGAGGATATCCGCAGTAAAACCAGAGTGACCGACATAGCCCAACGGATTAGTAAGCTAAAGTGGCAATGGGCCGGCCATATAGCTCGAAGAACCGATAACCGATGGGGAAGAAAGGTTCTCGAGTGGCAGCCTCGTACCGGTAGGCGTAGTGTAGGGCGACCCCCCACTAGATGGAGTGACGACCTGGTAAGACATGCAGGAAGTCGATGGATGCAGGTGGCTCAGGACCGTGCTTTGTGGCATTACTTGGGGGAGGCCTATGTTCAGCAGTGGACTTGTGAAGGGCTTTAATGATGATGATGATGATGATTTATAATCTGAATAACTTTGATTTACACATCACTGGTAGAGCACAGGATAATTTTCCCGTCGCCATTAAGATCAGTGCCGGAAATTCTTCGCGAATCGCTCACGTCCTACACCTATAGGTTCCGGTGGGTACTTTCACTGCCGTCTTTGTGGGTGCCTGCTGAAATATTGTGGACTGAGGTTGAAATCAAAATGCACGATTAATAAATACAAATAGCAAGGTAGTGGCCAGCGGTTCGACTGATTGATTAGTCGCGAAATTTTATAACTATTGACCACGGTTGAACTACGGTTGTTCACTATTGGTTGGTCACTGTATATTTCAAAAGATTTCTTTAAATTGTAAGGTAGTATCAAATATCTATTGGTAGTAGCTGGTTTTCTAACACTACTGACTAGCAACTATTATCAACTAAACTAGCTGATTTTATCACTTGTGTAACTGCTAATATCAGTTACCACTTTCACTATATGTAACTACGAATATCAGTTACGACCTTTTTAGGCTAGCTAAAACTTTCACTATATGTAACTGCGAATGTCAGTTACGACCTTTTTCGGCTAGCTAACACTTTCACTATATGTGACTATACACTGTTACTAGTCACTTCAGCTACCACCGGATACCACTCGCTTCACTTCACTTGTCACTGGTAGTTCTTCACACTACTACTCCGACTGGGTCACGAGCCCCTAAGGTAGACTTTAGCAATACTTTACAGTGAGCCGCTTGCCATTTTCCGTTTTGCCTTTTTATTGCATAAACTTTTCACTATTCAAATGGGAGAAATTACAATATTTTCTATACAAAAAATACAACTAATTGCTACACTAACATGCTATACGTCATCAAATCGGTAGTCTGGTACTTTATTAGTATATCATAAAGGTTACTCAAAACATTAACATTGTAAAAAGTTATTAAATGAAATGTCCCAAATTTTCATAATATTTGGGTATATAAATTTTTTGATTTTTATATAGCTACGAAATGCGTTTAATTATACAAAATATTCCTACACTTCCTTAATCTATAAGCCATATGCTAATTCAATGTCATATTTACAACTCTTTTAGAACATAAAATTATTTTCATTATTTTTAGTATGAACTATTACGCAGTTAATTAAAAAACTTCTAGAGAGTTCTACGATAAGACGCGTTGCGATTGGTCGATTTTTCGTAATATAATAAAAGCTGTTTATATCACTTGTTATCAAAACGACATTCTATACAAATATACTAAGAGTTATAAATATGCTTCACAACTATATTATACACGTTTTCACCCAGTTTTGTCGGTAATTTCACTATTAATACAAAAAACAATATTCTTTATCACTTTGTTTCTTAGCGTTGTTAGGCCGTCGCGAACATCTCTCCCGCCGTGCAGCGTCGCGACGATTTTCTCACAGCGGCGCTGCATCCATTTCGGTGAGCGACGTTGCTTCTACTTCGGCAGCGGCACGAGTTTCCTGGTTGGCCTCTTGATTAGGCCGTTTGCTGTACGTACTTCCACAGTGCGGATCTGTCCGTCCGCACCGGGGTAAACAGCTTCCACCCTCCCTCGTGCCTCCCTCTCGCAACGCTACCAGAACATGTCAGCGAGTATCTGGGAGCGTCGCCAGTGTCTTTCGCTATTCATATCCTTCTCTATACTCAGTCTCGCAGATCCTCTTAAAAGGAAGTGATTTGGAGTGATGGATTCGTCGTCGCTGTCTACAGAGATGTGAGTCAATGGTCTGCTATTTACTGTGTACTCCACCTCGCAGAGCAGCGTGGCTAATACTTCCTCATGCGGATGTCTCTCATGAAGGACGGTGTATAGTGCCGTCTTCACGCACCGTATGAGACGTTCCCTCTTGGTTGGTGTTTTGTGCAGCAAATTGATTGGAAGTCGAGCGAGCTTTAGGTTGAAGCTTTAGGCTCAGCTGATCGGTACCCGGTTTCCAGATTAATCCGAGTGTCTTTTCCTCGGTTCCTTTTTTTCACTCCTCTTCATCAGGTTCTAATTCTTTTACAACTTCTGGTGCGTTGGAAACCCATATTCTTAAGGTGAAGTGCGCGTTTTTGTGTATCTCGCGTACTTCCTTCCATATTCGCATTAGGCTCTTCCAGAGACTGGAAACTGTCGAGATAGTCATCCATATAGTGGTTTTGAATGATAGCTTCTACGGCTTCTGGATGCTTGTCTATGTGTTTTTTAGCGTTCCGGTTCTTCGCGAATATGGCTGTGCAGGGTGAACTGGCTGCACCGAAAATGATCGACGTCATTCTATATTCTTGTGGAGCTTCATTACGTCGATCCCCTCTCCAGAGATATCTTAAGGCATCTCTGTCTTCGGGTCTAACTTTGACCCGCTTGAACATTTCGGCTATGTCCGCGGAGACAGCGATATTATGGCGGCGAAAACGCATCGTGACCCCTGGTAGTGATTGCAGTAGGTCTCGACCCGTGAGCAGGAAGTCGTTCAATGACACCCCCTTTGTTTTGGCTGCGGCATCGTGTACTATTCGAAACTTCTCTGGCTTCATTGGGTTATGGACGTCGAAATGGGGCAGGTACCATATTCTTCCCGTGTGCTAGTTTTCGGTGCTATCTCGGCGTATCCTTTTTGTACTAGGCAATTCATTTGTTCATCATATTTACTTTTTAGATCTTCGTCTCGATCTAATTTTCTTTCAATGGAAACGAGCCGTTTTATTGCTGTTTCATAATTACCAGGCATCTCGATATCCTTTTCGTTCCAGAGAAGCGCTGTTTCTATGTGCCCGTCTTGTAACTGACTGGTGCTGCTATTTAGTATATCTTCAGCTTTCTTCTCTGGATCGGATTCTGGTCTTCTCAGATTGCAGCGCGAAGTATTCGCGGAGTTGATCATCTATAGTCCCCTCGCTCTTGTGCAGCTCATTGGCCGCGTGGACGCGCTGATATGGGGCTTTAGTGTGTGCCCTGTGTAGCACCCATCCTAATTCTGTGAGCGAGGCAATTGGCTGGTGCGGCGGACCTCTTCGGATTTGAGTATCTATCAGAAGTCTCCAATTGTCCTCTCCTATTAGGATCCTTGGGTTGCCGGAGTCATATGTTAGCTGCTCCTATTCCGGGTGCACCACTTGAAAGACCTAAAGGTCTTTCAAGTGGTTGCACTTGGCTATGTCTACTGCACGCACAGTCTGTGGCTCCAAGTTTAGGCTTGCGACCGTGCGTGCTCTGAATGGCACCCTTTTGCTGTGGAGACTCTTCAGCGATACTTTGATTCTTCGGGATTCCGGTGAATCGAGGGTAGTGTTCCCGATAGCGGTGATCTTAAATGGGTCCAACCACCCTGTAGCTCCAATTTGTTTGGCGATCTCTTCATCCATTAATGAAACAGTTGACCCATCATTCAGCATGGCGTGTGTGTTTACAGCTCCCGCCGATCCAATTACTCGCACTGGAATTATTTTTAAATAGGCTTGATGCTTTTACACAGCGAATGAGTTAGCTACGGTTTCTGGAGGTTCTTTTTTTGACCTCAGTCTTCTCATTTGTATTGTTATGGAGAAGTCGATTGTGTGTCGCGGTGCATACTTTTATTCCACACTTATTGGTTTTGCATTTGTGTGTCTGATTTCTATAACGTAAACAGCGGAAACATAAATTATTTTGCTTTGCGAGTTCCCATCTTTTGTTGATATCTCCTTCCTTAAATTTTTTACATTCGGATCCGTAGTGACCCTCCTTTTCGCACACTCTGCATTTCGGAGACGGCTTAGTAGTGGCCGCGTGTGCTCTATGGACTGAACATTTGCTTTGTGTTTCGTTTATAATTTCTGGAGGCGCAAATGCACTGCAGAAGTGAGCTTGCTCGGTAATAAACTCGCTGAAGCAGCCGAGGTCTGGTCTAGAGTCATATTTTTCGGTGTAGATTCTATACCACTGGGCACGTATAGAGTTTGGCAGTTTGTCGGTGAGGTGTCGTAGCAGCTCTGCGTTGACGAGGTAATGATCTCGCTTTAGGGCTCGAAGAGTGACGACGCTTCCCCTCACTTTGCTCGCGAATGTGCAGATGTCTCTGGGTGCTTCTGTACAGCGTGCTAATCCTCGTAACTTCTCGGTTTCTGCTTGCGCGATTGAATCTGGACGTCCAAATTTTAGCTCTAGTTCTCGCATAATCTCATCTGGCTTAGCATGCCCGATGAGTTCTGAACTGACTGTTTACAAGGCTCTTCCTTGTAGACTTCGTCTTAGTCTAGCAGTATTTTCAATGTCATTGAAGTAGCCTCGGGTTGTTTCGTAAATGGCACGGAATGAAAGCCACTCGGTATGTGCTCCGCTAAAGCTTGGCAGTGTCATTGTAGCTTTCGACGCTGCGAAAGTATGCGACGATACTGACGCACTCTCTAACTTTGATTTGTCAGCGAGCGCGGCTATAGCGGATGTGAGCTCCGATATAAATGGATGGAGCCCCCTGTCTTCACTTATGACGGGTTCCTGGCTAGGTTTCTTTGACATGAGATTCCTTGGGTACATCTGCTGGATAGGAATCCTGGTACGTGAGCTCTGATACAATCGGTAGGAGCTCCCTGTCTTCATTAACGGTGGGTTCCTGGCTGAGCTTCTGTGGCATGGGATCCTTTTGTGCATCTTCTGGATAGGAATCCTGGTTCGTGAGCTCCTTTTGGGGCTCACTGAGGTCGACAACGTCCGGGGTTGGCCTTGATTTGACTTTTGTTTGGCTACAGAGTTTTCGAGCCAAGATCGAACGTACTCACTTTTGGAGTGACCATCTTCATCATAGTCGTCTAATTCGTCGTTTCTTCAGCCATCTGTAAGGAGATCTGCGCAAGTTCTAGTTTGATCTTCAATACTTCTTCACGAGCCTTCAAAATTCTTCTATTGGGCCGAAGTCTTCTTTGACTTCGTATACTACAATCGGTGTGGTCCCTCGGTGGCTCTTCTGTGTGGGTGTCTTCCCGGGCTGGTGGCGATGATGCACGGCTAAAGTCATCGTTGCCTTCTATAATATGTTCCCTCTGTTTCGTTGTGCGGGCCGTAGTGGCCGGTGTGGGCAGGGGTATCACCCCTCGCGGGGGCAGCATGGCGCCTCAGCACTCGCTACCACTGACGGTGAGCGTGGTGGCATCTGGTGGTGGACGGCGGCGTTACTGGCCGACGACCCTCTTTCCAGACTGACGGTTTACGCCTTGGCTTCCCTTCCTTGCGAACGGGTGATCGGCATCTTGAATCTGAAAAATTCTGCGGTTTTAATACGGTGGTGACTATTTACCCGGTTCCGAATTACAAACGGATATATCCGGCTCGAAGGACCAACGAATGTTCCGGACGGGCGAAACTCTCCGGAGTAAATGTTGTCAAAGATACTTCGCGAGTCACTCACGTCCTACATCTATAGTTTACGGTGGGTACTTTCACTGCCGTCTTTGTGGGTGCCGCTGAAATATTGTGGACTGAGGTTGAAATCAAAATGCACGATTAATAAATACAAATAGCAAGGTAGTGGCCAGCGGTTCGACTGATTGATTAGTCGCGAAATTTTATAACTATTGACCACGGTTGAACTACTGTTGTTCGCTATTGGTTGGTCACTGTATATTTCAAAAGATTTCTTTAAATTGTACGGTAGTATCAAATATCTATTGGTAGTAGCTGATTTTCTAACACTGCTGACTAGCTATTATCAACTAAACTAGCTGATTTTATCACTTGCGTAACTGCGGATATCAGTTACCACTTTCACTATATGTAACTGCGAATATCAGTTACGACCTTTTTAGGCTAGCTAATACTTTCACTATATGTAACTGCGAATGTTAGTTACGACCTTTTTCGGCTAGCTAACACTTTCACTATATGTGACTATATACTGTTACTAGTCACTTCAGCTACCACCGGATACCACTCACTTCACTTCACTTGTCACTGGTAGTTCTTCACACTACTACTCCTACTGGGTCACGAGCCCCTAAGGTAGACTTTAGCAATACTTTACAGTGAGCCGCTTGCCATTTTCCGTTTTGCCTCTTTATTGCATAAACTTTTCACTATGCAAATGGCATAAATTACAATATTTTCTATACAAAACTAATTGCTACACTAACATGCTATACATCATCAAATCGGTAGTCTGGTACTTTATTAGTATATCATAAAGGCTATTCAAAACATTAACATCGTAAAAAGTTATTAAATGAAATGTCCCAAATTTTCATAATATTTGGGTACATTAATTCTTTGATTTTTATATAGCTACGAAATGCGTTTAATTACACAAAATATTCCTACACTTCCTTAATCTATAAGCCATATGCTAATTCAATGTCATATTTACAACTCTTTTAGAACATAAAATTATTTTCATTATTTTTAGTATGAACTATTACGCAGTTAATTAAAAAACTTCTAGAGAGTTCTACGATAAGACGCGCTGCGATTGGTCGATTTTTCTTAATATTAATAAAAGTTGTTTATATCACTTGTTATCAAAACGACATTCTATACAAATATACTAAGAGTTATAAATATGCTACACAACTATATTAATACACGTTTTCACCCAGTTTTGTCGATAATTTCATTATTAATACAAAAAACAATATTCTTTATCACTTTGTTTCTTAGCGTTGTTAGGCCGTCGCGAACAGTCAGTTTTATGTTAAGGTGGAGTCATAGTACTGCTAAAATTTTTGAACCTTTGTAATGATACGTAAGAACTAAATAAATTTTATAAAAATTGAAAATACGAACACGGTACGAAGAGGGTTGTGTGCGTACAGAAACGTGAATAATAATAATTAACTCGTTAAAAATTCCACTAAATAGTTCTTTGTTAATTATAATTTTAAATGCTGATTTACCTCGTGCTCGACGGCGAAGGAGAACATCGTGAGGAAACCTGCATGTCTGAGGAATAAGAAAAAAAATATTTTGAAAACATATGAAGTTCGTCCAAAACGCATTGGGGCAGCGTGGCGGACACTTCCACTGATCATGAGATCATGATTATGATCCTCACGAACCTCATGATTAGCAGCCGCACTACTATAACAACTAGACCAACGAGGCAGTGATATATATATATGCCTATAAAGGCCTCCCAGTAAATTTCATTATAGAGGTAGTATAGGTTGTCTGCCATAGTAGCTACATATGGCGGGCAGTATGGCAATCGCAGTTTTAACTATTTTGATCTATAAAGATACTGTTGCCTACGATTATTTTCCGTTTCCATTGTTGTTGTTAGTTTTTTTTAATGGGACAAGGGTGACAAATGAGCACACAGTTCACCTTATGGCAAGTGGATGTTATGGCGTATGGACATCTATTTCTATCTTTGTTTAAGGACCAAGATAAATACACGTTGACAACCTTGTGGTCTAAGATGGAATTCCTCGTTTCAAATAAAAAGACTCCCCGTTCTCTATATTTATCGTACGAAACACAACATCATTAAGCTGTTATTTCACGCTGATATTCTGCGAGTGCGTGGTATTTTCCCGGTCTAGCCGATAAATGTGTATACTTCAGGTAGGCGGTCGAAATTCGACCAAGTACATAGCCTACTGCTGCTATGAGGGTCCCGAATATACATACGCATTAATTACAATACTAACATCATTTTAATTTTTTATCTTATGTACATCTACAATACAGTACCTTTCAAATGATGTATATTTATTACCGTGTTCATTTTTATAACGTTATCAGGGGCTACGCGAGAGAAATAAAGATGTTCGCCTTTCCACATAAAGAATACATACGTACATAATGAATTGGCCTAACTATGAACCAATGAAGGAAATGAAACGAAACCAATATTATTTTTCAATATAATCACCATGAATACTAACACACTTCTGACATCTGTGAATCAACATCTCTAAACCTTTATAAAAATAATTACATTTTTTATCCTCAAAATAACTGAAGACGGCCGCCTGCAACTCTTCATCGCTTGAAAATTTTCTTCCTCTTAAGTCCCGCTTTAAATTTGGAAATAAATAATAATCGGACGGGGCCATGTCTGGACTGTAAGGTGGATGTTGAACTACCTACACTGCTTCGAAACACCAGCGGTATGAACAGGGGCGTTGTCATGGAGCAACAGGACACCTTTAGACAGCTTGCCTCTTCATTTTTCCTTTATCTTGTCTCGTAATTTATATATTAAAGAAGCATAATATTCGCCGTTCACGACTGTATTACGTTTTTTAAAATCCACCATCAAAATGCCTTGAAAATCCCAAAATATTGTGCACATCAGTTTTTTAGTCGATTGTTGCACCTTTGCCTTTCTAGGGGGCTTTTCACCCTTATAACGCCATTCCATTGACTCGCGCTTGCTTTGTGGATCATAATACACGATCATAGTTTCATCACCAGTCACTAGCCGCTCGATCACAGTCTTTGGATTTTCGCCACAAAGATCCAAAAACTCCGAAGCGCAGCGCACTCTTTCCTGTCTCTGTACCGCTGAAAAAAGTTTCGGTACCCATCTTGCACTCACTTTTTTCGTGTGAAGATGTTCATGGATCGCGCGACGAACGGTACTCTTAGAGAGCCCAAGCCTTGCTGCAATTTCTCTAATCTTCAAACGGCGGTAACTCAGAACCTCCACTTCGATAAGAGCAATCGTTTCGGGAGTGAGCACTTCCACAGGTCGACCGTCGTGGCCAAAGTCTTCGACGGTTTCTCTCCCGAGGCGAAACTCTTTCACCCAATTTTTCACTGTGCTATAGGAGGAGGCAGACTCCTTATATACGCCATCCAATCGTTCTTTTATTTGGGCAGGGGATAAACCTTCTTTAAACGGAAACTTTATGACACTTCGATACTCAGTTTTCGACATTTTGAAAAAATACGCGACTCTCGTTATTCAAATGCCTGTTAAACTAAGACTAAGCATTTCATGTCGATGCATGTTTCTTATATTAAGTGCACGATAAGCGTACTATTTAATGCAACACAACATGTAACGACATGTCGCGTTGAACTATATCAGGCCAGTTCATTATGGGACCGCCTGGTACACATCGAATATAACACCTCCTCATTTATGAAACTCGTTTAAAAACTACAAGAAACTAACAATCTATATAGTGTAATAAAAACAAACATTGAAGCGCGTCTGGATAGTCATATTTATTGAGTTTATAATAACCGATAATGTGTAAGAGAGATATCATTCTACAACCTCCATTTAAGAACGTATCATTAATTGCGCGACTTATACCAATTAATTAACCTGCCTTAAGCCTGAGCAAATAATTTATTTTCCAGAAATTTCCATTTAGCAAAGCTGTATACACCGACAATTTGGTTTCATTATCATGAGAATAACATTTACGAACGTATTAACAAGCGGCAATGTTGGCGTAACGAGCAGATGCGGCGAGCGAAGTGCGTAATCAAACGGTGCTTGCCAGCGTTTTTAAACGTAGAAATTCCGGCCCTTATACCTATAAGTATACTTTAGTCTCGAACATCCAAAGTACATATATATATTTAGAATGTTCAATAACATCACAAGATTTCGACTGTATCTTATCTCGATATCACAAGATATTAACACATATTATATATTATACATATATAATATGTGTTAATATCTTGTGATATCAAAAAAATATATATATATTTATGTACGAACAAACTGGTTTCCGAAAAGGCTTCAGTACCATAGACCACATACATACCCTTCGCAAATTGTACAGAAGTCCGTAGAGTATAATCTGCCACTTTGCCTGGCGTATATGGACTATGAGAAAGCCTTTGATTCCGTCGAAATTTGGGCGGTGCTACAGTCTCTTCAGCGGTGGCTAGTTGACAGTCGGTATATTGAAGTGCTGAAGTGTTTGTACAGTAGGGCTACGATGGTTATCCGAGTACAGAACCAGAGTACGAAACCTATCCAACTGCAGAGAGGTGTAAGACAGGGTCATGTTATATCCCCGAAACTCTTCACCGCTGCGTTGGAAGACGTTTTCAAGCTACTGGACTGAAAAGGATAAGGTATTAACATCAATGGCGAGTACATCACTCACCTTCGATTTGCCGACGATATAGTCCTTATGGCAGAATCGCTGGAGGACCTTAGCACTATGCTCAATGACCTTAATAATGTCTCCCAACGTATAGGTCTTAAGATGAACATGGACAAAACAAAGATCACGTTCAATGTCCATGTTACACCTATGCCGGTAGTTGTTGGGAGCACTATGCTCGAAATTGTTGACGAGTACGTTTACCTGGGACAAATAGTCCGACTAGGTAAGTCCAACTTCGACCGAGAGGTCAAACGACGGATTCAACTCGGCTGGGCAGCGTTCGGGAAATTACGACACATTTTCTCGTCAGGTATACCTCAATCTCTGAAAACTAAAGTGTATAACCAGTGCGTGTTGCCAGTTATAACTTGCGGATCTGAGACGTGGTCCTTCACCGCTGGCCGTATGAGGACGCTCAAGGTCGCTCAGCGAGCTATGGAGAAGGCTATGCTCGGAGTTTCACTGCGTGATAGACTCAGAAATGAGGATATCCGCAGTAAAACCAGAGTGACCGACATAGCCCAACGGATTAGTAAGCTGAAGTGGCAATGGGCCGGCCATATAGCTCGAAGAACCGATAACCGATGGGGAAGAAAGGTTCTCGAGTGGCAGCCTCGTACCGCTAGGCGTAGTGTAGGCCGACCCCCCACTAGATGGAGTGACGACCTTAACATGCAAGAAGTCATTGTGGCTCAGTATCGTGCTTTGTGGCATTACTTGTGGGAGGCCTATGTCCTCTGAGGCCATTCAGCAGTGGACTTGTGAAGGGCTGTAATGATGATGATGAATGATGATATATTTATGTTAATATTATGTGATATCGTTCTTTAATTTATTTTAATGTCATTATAGCCTTAAAGTAAGTAAATTAAAGTTCACTGCTGAACTAAGGCCGTCATAGAATTAATTATAAAGGGGAGATTTGCTGTAGTTGTCACGCTTGGTAGACGGGTTGGGAACTGTAGTTGTTTTCTAGTATTTATTAGAAAGACGCTGCCATCCATCTCCTGGTTTGATCCCTCTGACGACTCTCACGAATCGATACGGGGTATTAGATATTCCAACACCTCCTCTACATGGTTAAATACAACTTTGAAATAATGAATGAACCTAAGAAGCCATGCCTACGGAACTTGGAATTAGTGTTTTTTTTATTCTAAGCCAGTGCTTAGTTACAATCCCACCTGATGGTAAGTGGTGATGAAGCCTAAGATGGAGAAGCGCACTGACTTAACAAAACCTTTTCACTCTTGCCTTGAAGACAACCACACTGTCATCATCATCATCATCATTACAGCCCTTTACAAGTCCACTGCTGAATATAGGCCTCCCCCAAGGTAGGCCACAAAGCACGGTCTTGAGCCACCTGCATCCATCGACTTCCCGCATGTCTTACCAGGTCGTCACTCGATCTATTGGGGGGTCGCCCTACACTTTGCCTAATGGTACGAGGCTGCCACTCAAGAACCTTTTATCCTCAACGGTTGTCAGTTCTTCGAGCTATATGGCCGGCCCATTGCCACTTTAGCTCACTAATCCGTTGGGCTATGTACGAGGTTTGTATGAGGTAGGTTCGGCTTCTCAGTCTCAAGATGGTGATCTTCTGCTACGCTGAGATTTGAGTGAAATCCTCGAATATTAGTGAGGTGCACTTTCAATGAGAGGACGTGCTAAAAAGTACTTTTTTGACACATATTACAGAGTTGTGCTTCGTGTGCAGGAGTGGTGTAGTGCGATGTGTGTTACGGTGCTTGCCGTAAACTTCACAGTACGCGATCATCATGATTTCGATGCCCAAAAATAAAATGTAATAACCTAAAACATTTTAAACACAAAATGGTGCTAAGGAAGTCATAAACAGTTACTGTAGTTTAAAAAAACATAGGGTTCCTAACATCGAAACCTTCAATGAAAAGAGGAACCGATAAATCGTTTGACGTGTAGTGGCAGCGTAAATGAATTAGAAGCGACTATGCACATTATGGGAGCAATTTGGATTCGATTCCCCCTGACATCATTATATGGTTATTTGCAAATTTAAGTGTTTATTAACTACGTGCTTGACCACCGTAAAACATCTCATTGTATGTGATGCGTTCACTTTGATAATGAATCTCTTACAATGTGATATATACACTAACATTCTCATCATCGTTATTAAAGTCCTCATTGGTCATAAAATATTAAAAATATATTTTATTACCTAATTCCTAATGATCGTATAATATTTTTTTTTGCTTGAAGTCGGCTTTTATTTTTATTAAAAGGTTAATTTTTGACTCTTTTAAGTTTACTAAGGAGTACACAATCACAAGGTTACAACTATAATGTCGACCTAATATTTACGTTGAAAACTTTATCTTCTTTTTTCTAAGGAGTGTAATTTTTCTAAATTGGATCTTCTCATTGTAGTTAGTACAACCAAGTAAGGAAAAAGGAATAATTTAAATAGGTTTACATTGACGAATATATTGCGTAATTTACATGCAAAAACACATATTATTGTAGTCAGCTAAAAATGGCGCTTCATAATTCACTATAAATAATCGACTATAATCGTATTAAAATTTAAAAATTTAAATATCTTCAGAAAAGATTAAAACTAACAATAGAAGTGAGAACTTACTTATTTTGGTCACGTGCGATTTAAAAAAATCCTGGGACGATCTGTCTTTTTTGGACTAAATTGGAAAAGTTAATGTTAGACGCTTTTCTAAAGTAATTAAAGACCGTTTTTTATTGATTTCAGATTTAAACTAATTCTGTTGATTCAAATGAAAAGACCTAACGATCTTCCTTTTTAGTTTTTAAATTCATTGTATTCACATAGCCAGATGGATTGGGAATTCATAAAACGTATAGCAATTTATTAATAACTGACTGCTGACATTGACATTGCTTTTAAGATATCTAAACAAGAATAATATAGAGAATTATTAATTAATACTAAAATAAGATTAATATAATTTATAAATTTAATAACGTGGCAACGTTGGTAAATATTGCCCCTATGATGCAATCTTGCGGATGGCTATGTTCAGCATTGGATTTGATAGGCTGTAATAATGACGGTGAATATAATGATAGGTTCAATGGATGTCATTGATTCAAATTCATCTGTGTTTGAGATTCGCTGATGTTTATTTTTCAAACTGCTGCTTACTATGCTTCGATTGAAGCGTGACGTCAATCTTTTGCGCGGAGGTCGTATATACACATTGGTGGTATACTTTTAATTTAGTTATCGTAGGCATGTGCTTTATTATTATCTCACCGAATGGTAGTTGATGTGGCAGAAAATCATAGAATACTATAATACACAATAGAATAAAATAGCCTTCAACCTTATTTTGTACGAAGATCGGTGTCGCCGGGAGCACTCATACAAGGAATTACGTCGTATTATCATTACTATAAACCCGATTCGCTGTATTGACGGACTGAGCGAATACATGTCAGACTTATGACACAACATGAATATTTCTTTATTTTAATTTTTAATATTCATAAAATATTAATAGTTTTGACTTACTGATTGTAGGACATGTCTCCTTTATTGAAATTCCATTTCCCGTTGTTCTTTCGACAGGTAATTTTGGCACAATTGGCCATTTTTTAAATAATTTGCATGCAGCGACGCTTGACACGAAAATTGGAAACGATTATTTGTGTTGACATTTAAAGATGTGAATTGACATGTGAGGGATATGTTAGTTAGCTATACTACACACGCTACACGGACTCCGCCCACTGCCCCGTTCTAATAAGTATGTATTATTGTATTCTATGCAGAAAATGGCTCACTTAACTTAACAAAAGCTTATTCACTCCTACTTTGGAGTATAGGATAGCTGTCCTGATAACTGCTCCTGGGTGTAGTAGCTTTACAAACGAGCTGCAGTGCTGAGGGCTGCGGGTTCGAATCCCTCGTGGAACATGTATTTGTATGTCACTACAAATCATTTTTCGGAGTCTTTTGTCCTTTTTTTCTTTTTTCGTTTTGTATTAATATTTATTTTTTATTAAAATTCCCTGCAAAATTGATATATGTAAACCGAGATACAGGAAAAATCCTGATGTGGTAACGGGGTTACATTTTTTTTTTATTTAAAAAAGGAAAAGAAAATATCAAAAATGCGCTTTATTAAATTAACAACTCTTGTCGTAATCCGTCTTTTTACTGTTAATTCATCATGTTATTCTATTGTATTTGGTAAACAAACCCCGATGGTACCATGTACATAGAAGATATTACACACAGATCCGAGTAACAAATTTTGAATTTATTAGGATACTACAGCCTCTATCAGCTTTCTTATATTATTTCGTGACTAAAAGATCCTTCTTTATAACCTTCTTTAAAATCTACTATTATATAAATCCCAAGCGGCCAGCAGGATGCAGTTCGGCGCAGTATATACAGCGACAGTGTAAAAAATAATGTAAGCTCTGTGAGTAAGGTAATCTATTGGAAAGAGAATCTATCGGCCTGAAATCGGTGCTCGAATCCCCCTCTGGAATATTCAATTTAAAGTCGTATTATACAGATATTTTGAAAGTCAATTGCTTCTATAATCGATTATTAACTATTTCTTTCAAATATTATAAGTAATTAAGCAGTGAACTTTGATGGGCTATAAAGTTAACGTTTGCATCGTATAGTTTTAATCACCTCGTATTTATAGTTAATATAAAACACGTAGACCGATAACGGGTATAGCGTCAAAGATGCGAGACATATGGTAATGTAATCGCCAATCCACCTTCAAAGGGTGGCGATTATTTATATACTTCCCCGACTGTGTAGTGACGTAACGACCTAATACGACATGCGAGAAGTCAGTGGATGTGGATGGCTTAGAACCGTGCTTTGTAGCATTCTCCAGAGGAGTCATATATTCAGCAGTGGACTTGTGAAGGGATTTTATGATGATGATGATGATAATGTTGGAGACTCAGAGAGCAGTGCAGTCTATGTATTCTACGAGTTTGGTCAAGGCGATAATAACTGGATATTGTCAGAATTTATTAAGAATGCAAAAATCACGGTAGTGTCAAAAGTTTGAGCGCAAACATAAAAGAACGTATACGTCTTTTTCATGTGAAACAATTTTAAGAGGCGGGCTTTACGTGTTCTCGGAATATTGAAATAGTCTGAGGAATACCTCAAAAAATTTCACCATCGCCGAGGACATGGTGAATCTTCACTAAAAATTGCAATTAAAAAATCGTTGATGCCCGCGCTGATCATACCCGGGTTGGTCGCGTCCTGTAAAATTTTCAGCGAGTGCCACCAGAGTTACCAAGGCTTTTGAAAACTTGATTTCAACGCAGTGAACTCTGTTGATAGACATATGTGGTTCTTACGACTGATCTTACGAAGAAGTGACATATTTAGGTGAGAGGGTATTGATTTTGCGCTCACTAATCGCAAACAAAAAAGACACTATGGATAAATATTAAAAATTTAGATTAGGTCCATTCACGTCGTTTGCAACCGCAGTCTTACTGTTTTTTAGTTGTTTTTAGTAAACTATGCTGTTAATTTTAAGAAAGTTTCTTCAGTGGCAGCCTGGTATCGGTAAGCGAAGTGAAAAACGCCTCTAGATAGAGAGATAACCAGATAAGAGGTGTAGGAAGTTGATGGATAAAATGGCCGATGACCGTGCTTTGTGATATTCATCGGGAAAGGCTTATTTTCAGCAGCAGTATTGTCATAGGCTGTTATGATTATTGACAAAGATTTCTACCTCACGACTAGTTATTGTACTGTGGCAAAAGGCCAAAATAATCCAGACAAATTTTCAGGCAAATAAAGTGTCGTGATAAAAACTAACACCAAAAAAAGAAAAGTATATAATGATTTCTTATATTTACGCGAACATTACACATTGAAATAATACACCGAATAGAACACCGATTCCTTCCAAGGATGATTCGCGAGGCTACTGAAATCAAAAAACATCCTAATTTCAATAGAAAAGATGGCCGGGCTACCATCTGCTTGGGATCGTATAATAAATAATATTAAATGTCAACCAAAGCATACAACTGCAAGACTTCAAGATACCATAAGTTCATAGTGTGTAGACGAACCAAAGTTAAATTTTAATCTATGGTAACCGCGGTTAACTATGACATCTGGATGTTGAACATCTCAGCCCCCGTGACCATGGCTGCTGTAAAGCTCTCGAAACGTCGGGTATTTGACATAAAGTTAAATATACGCGACAAATTCCGTAAAAAAAACTAGTATTATTTCAATGTTTAGTGTTAAACCGAAAACGAATGCAAAAACAAACATATAGAAAAATATCAAAAATTAACGACCAAATAAGTCGTGATCCATTTCGAGGTTCCCTACTTTTTAAAGAAAAAAACCCAGAAAATTCAAATTTAATGGAGAATGTTTATTATCATTTGAAAGAACATTCTTTGGAATTTATTTTTTGAAGATTATGTCTATCAAATGTTGGCCGTTGCTACGTCGCAGATGATCCATCCGTTGAGTCCAATTTTTGATGACTCGTTCGAGCATTTCGACTGGTAACTGGCGAATAACACGCGTGATGTTTTCCTCCTAAGGACTGAATCGAAGCGGGTTTGTCCGCATAAACTTTAGACTCTACATATCCCCACAGGAAAAAGTCTAACGGTGTGATATCACACGATCTTGGTGGCCAATCGACAGACCTCAAACATGAAATTATATGCTCACCGAAATGTTCTCTCAATAAACCCATTGATTGATGCGATGTGTGGGAAGTGGCGCCGTTTTGCTGAAACCAAATGGCGCCGAGATCACGAGCTTCAATTTCAGGCATCAAATAGTCGGTTATCATAGCACGATAACGGCCGCCATTGACGGTTACGTTCGCACCGGCATCATTTTTAAAGAAATATGGACTGATGATTCCACCAGCCCACAAACCACACCAAATCGTTGTTTTTTCTGAATGAAGTGGCAGTTCTTGAATCTCCTCAGGTTGCTCTTCGTCCCATTTGCGGCAATTTAATTTTGTTTACATACGCATTAAGCCAGAAATGGGCTTCATCGCTAAACAAAATTTGCCTCGAAAACGTCGGATCTTCTTGGAACTTTTCAAGAGCCCATAGAGCAAAGCGATGTCGCTTGGGAAGGTCGAGCGGCTTCAGTTGTTGCACAAGCTGTATTTTGTACGCTTTCAATTTAAGATCTCGACGTAAAATGCTCCAACGCTGGAAGGCGCGAATCGACTCTCCACGGTCTTCATGTACACTCTCAACTACGGCCGCTATATTTTCTTCACAGTGTGCTGCACGTGGTCTATTCAGTCGAATATTATCCAATAATGAATTCTGGGTCTCAAAATGGGTGATGGTGTTGCGAATAGTACGCTCAGTAGGCCGATATGACCATATATTGAGCGAAGTGCACGAAACATATTTCTCACAGAACGTGAAATTTCGTAATAAAGTTAAACGATTTGTAAACGTTGTTCAGGCGTAAGTCTTTCCATTAGGATATGCCAAACAATACTTAACAAAAATAACATGACAGCATGACACGACACACACGTGATCAGTCAAAAAAAGGCTATTGAAAAAAGTATCTTTACGTGAGTCACCCATTATAATGTCAAACATCTGAATCAATGCAAGAACCAAAAACAACCATTGACAAACACAGATCATAGATTAATCGCGTTCCATAATCTGTCAAATCAAACACTGGATGATGCAACAATTAGAGTTTTATCCAAAGGCCTCAATTTGGCTATTACACCACGCAAATTACCGTACGAAGAAATTATCTGTAGTGTCGAGGACTGTTTATTAAAAACAATATGCGGAAAGAATATTTGGAGGCGATACATCAAGACATTTCATCTATGTTACGTCGATGTTCAGTGCCTAAACCGAATCTTCCCAAAGACGAATTTATAGCGTTAAAGAACCTACGCAATAAACCAGAACTTACGATTCTCCGCGCAGATAAGGGAAACGCCACGGTAGTCATGGATACGTCAGATTATAATTCTAAAATACAAGAACTTTTGTCGGATGTAAGTACTTATAAAAAAGGTTAAAAACGACCCAACAAATAGCACACTAAAAACAACTAGTGACCTCATAAAGAAACACTCCGGAAAATTAAATCTGGACGTAAAATGGATAATACCTACGTGCGCCAAATCACCAAAATTGTATGGGTTACTAAAAATACACAAGCCTAATGCTCCATTACGTCCCATAGTGAGCCAAATCGATTCAACAACTTACAGATTGGCTCAACACTTAGCGAAAATACTCTCACCGCTCAGGGGACATACAAGAGCACACATAAAGGATTCCTACCATTTTGTCAGCGAGATTAAAGACCTACATCTGGCAGACAATGAAACTATGGTCAGTTTTGATGTGCAGTCATTGTTTACATGCTTACCTGTTGAAGACTGCATCTCAATTGTAACTAGAAGGCTGAAAGAAAACAACATGCCCGTAGAATATGCATTATTACTAAGACACTGCCTTACATCTGGCTACCTATTGTGGAAAGAGGATTTCTACAAGCAAGTAGATGGTGTAGCGATGGGCTCACCTGTATCTCCCACTGTCGCCGACATAATCATGGAAGACTTTGAGGAGAACGCCCTGCTTACTTCTCCCATAAATCCAAGATTCTACAAGCGGTACGTAGACGACACCTTTACAATTCTACCTTTAGATAAAGTAACTGCATTTTTAGATCATCTTAACTCTATAAATTCTAAAATTCAGTTCACAATGGAGTTAGAGGCAAACAATTCTTTAGCGTTTCTTAATGTGTTAGTAATTCAGAATCCTGATAACACCTTGAGCCACACTGTGCATAGAAAAAAGACCCATACAGATAGATATTTAAACGGTGATTCTCACCACCATCCTTCACAGTTAGCTACCGTGGGTAAATCTTTGTTTTAGAGAGCACGAGGGATCTGTGACAGTAAGCACCTGGCTGCTGAGCTCCACCATGTCAAGCAAGTTTTGCGTGACAACAAGCTTCGGATGCCGCGCCTACGTCACAGTGAACGAGTGAAGCCGGCCACAGTCGAGCGTGTACCTGCTGTACTGCCATATGTTAGAGGAGTCACTGACAAGATTGGCTAAATCTTGAAGCGCTCTTCCATCAAAACATACTTCAAGCCGCCGAAGAAGATTGGTCAGTTTTTACCATCAGTCAAGTGTAACGTCCCTCTGCAAGATGCAGGAATGTACAACTTGATTGTGAATGTGGTCTCTCCTACATAGGACAAACTAAAAGATCAATTAAAACCCGCGTTAAAGAATATATAGCTGATGTGAAGAATCGACGCTCCGGGAAGTCTGCAGTCTGTGAACACGTACAGGATCACCCCCCGTCACTACATCAGGTTTGATAAACAACAAATCCTCGCTAAAGAACACCGATTCCTTCCAAGGATGATTCGCGAGTCTATTGAAATCAAAAAACATCCTCATTTCAATAGAGAAGATGGCTGGGTACTACCATTGCTTGGGATCCTATAATAAATAAAATGAAATCTCAACCCAAGCATACAACTGCAAGACTTCAAGATACCATAAGTTCATACTGTGTAGATCGGAACAAAAGTTAAATTTTAATCTATGGTAACCGCGGTTAACTATGACATCTGGACGTTGAACATCTCAGTCCCACCCATGACCATGGGTGCTGTAAAGCTCTCGAAACGTCGGGTATTTAAAAAGTTAAACATACGCGATAAAATCCGTAAAAACTAGTATTATTTCAAGAAAAGTATATGTTATTATAAAGGTTTGACGAGAAATTAATTAAATACTTCTGAACTTAATAAATAGGATATTATCGGCGAGGAAACTGTGCCACCCCTCTTTATACTATTCTTGTCGTATTTAATTGCTCTCATGTTAGGTTTTCGCTCCATTTACCGCACTTAATGGAGGATGTGTGTAAAGCGGAAGTAAACCGGCGTCAGAATCGCGTATCAGGTCAACTGGGAATGGATCGAAGGTCTCGAAATTAAATCCTATATGCCTTAATTATATTGTCATCTAAAAATTCGAGTTTATTAAATATATTAGGTTATAAATAGATAATAGTGATAATAATATATTTTATTTATGTTAGTAGCATAGCATATAATTTCTATAAACTTTGCTAAAAACTGTAAATTTTGATTTAATTCCATAAAATTGGCAAAATTTACTCTTGTTAATGTTCACACACTTTCAATTACCTTAATTTATTCATTCCTAATCATAAAGGCCGAAAAAAGAAAAAGAATCTGTAAAATACATTTATAACACATGGTGGGTCCTATTTTGTTTTGAGTAGTATATTTCATAAAACGTGCTTATGTGTGTTTTGCCGATTGCGAGGATTTAGATCATTAAATTTGTCGGTTTGTATTTTTTATATCAAGCTCTATATTTATTATTTGAGAGAGTGGATGTCTGGCGTATGTGAAATAAAATCATCTAGTTCATCCTCAGAAAGTCAAGTATGCGTTTGTTCATTTTCAACTTTAGAAAGGATATTCTCAATTCATCTGTTTTTTGTATGTATGTCACGTTATATCTTCTCCGATTGTGAACCAATTTTAATTATACTTTTCAAGTAAATAGGCTTTACGTTAATATTTAGATTTGGGGAAAAGTCACACCTCTAGTAGAAAAAAGGTTTTGAAGTTTTTATGATTATTGAGAAGCTGAAGACTGCATAATATAGTAAGGCTACGAGCATAGAACCGAAGTAAAAAACACTTTTTTAGAAATGCACCAAGCATGGGCTAGTGTATATCTCTTTCGCAAGCGTTTTATCTTCGAAACCTTACACTAGAATACACTAACTTTTAGTAGAAGTAGTGCAGAAGTATCCAGAAATAATAAAGCAATGCTTCGGTGGTTAGGTCATGTAGAAAGAATGAACAAGGAAAGAGTGACAAAGCAAATTTATGTTACAGATGCGAACGGCAGGGTTGAGAAGGGCGCCCTGGACGAAAGATTATCAACTAAGTTGACGATATATTGAATATGGGCTAGATTAAAAGTACCCTAAACCAACGAGAATAAATGCTGTACATGGATGTAAAGAAAGCGAGAGAGGCGTGTTAGAATAGCGCTAAATGAGGTAGTGAATATTCTTACGCCACTACTACATAACTATGGCCTATAGAAATCTAAATTTATACAATGTAGCCTTGTCACTATTTGATATACAGGACTATGATTTATGCTTCATTATCAGAAAAAAATCCGTGGTTATTTTTACTTATCATTCCAAGCACAGTAGCAATATGCCTATTTCATACTGGTATTCTGTACAAGTGTAGTCGTGCGCCGGTCATTCCATCTTAATACTCAGGGATGACAATGCGTTTGCATTTTGATTTTTAATCGTAGATACATATAGATGTTTATGGGCCACAGCCTCCACGATATAGTGGTCTGCATGCTCTTTTGTCACCCTTATTCTATTAAAACAATATAAATAAAAAACAATATTACACACTTAATTTCCAGGTCGCAAAAGTACATCGTACTAAGTACAGCATATTAAAAGTACTTCGGGAAAAATAGTACTTAATAAAGTGTTTACAGAGATCTCCAGCGGCGAGTGTAGTGTTTGCAGATCCACTGCAGTAAATAATGGATCTCACCGCAATGGGAATTACTCGCAATTCAGTGTATAAAATTTATTTCCTTAGACTTTTTACAGATTGTCGGGATTAATAACTAAGAAATTGTTTATAATTTAAATGTAATGTAATTTTAAATAACACCATATCCGTAAAATAACCGAGCAATAATATGTAATGGCGGTGAAAGAATATCCACAACCCCATGCCGCATATTGTTACATTTATTTCGTACTGAGCGACACAGGAAAACACATCAGGCTATGGGCAGCACCATCTTTTTAATAACTACTAAAAAAAGCAGAATACGAACAAGAACATTTTATTCCATTCCTTCTTTAATTTCCAAACACAAACCGCAGTTAATTAATTTTGACAATGTAAATAATGTTCTATCGAAATTAGTACATGAGTTTAACGCCAACAATTTGGCTCTTAAACGGCAATAAGACAAAACGTATTAAATTTAGAATACCTACTAGTAATGTTAAACATTCAAATACGCTCTTAAATGTGGAGAAGTTGTCTTGTGGATACTACTGTTTTTTTGCATTACTATTGAAGCAAAGCTTCCGTGTGACCCCCATTTATCTAAATTAGCAGGCAGACATAGTTCTGCAGCATATGCTGTAAGAAAGATTACATGTCTCACCAATGTTTGGAGAACTATATTATTTTATTATAGTTACTTTTATAGTGTAATGTGTTATGGAATTTTGCTACGGGGTAATTTAAATAACATTAAAGTCATATTTGTTTTGCAAAAGAGAATCGTACAGGCAATTTATAACTTAAATTTTAAACAGTCCCTTTAAATTTAAATTAATAAACTTATTAAATGTAGCATCGTAAATATTTTTTTTATCAAAATGTAATGTGTGTACATATCAAAACATAAATAGCTTTGATAAAAATAAGGATGTTCATACTTTAAACACAATGAACAAATAAAAGCTTGTAATACCAATCACTAAACTCCACGGAATTAGTAGTTATTTTATAGGGTAATGTATACGCAACAAAATCCCAAAAAATTTACAAAATTTTTCAATAAACAAATTTAAATGTTTTATTATAGAAAACTTTTACAAAAAAATGTTATTTTAATATCAAAGAAGACGTAAACGAAAATAACCACTGGGAATGAGGTGATCGCCATCATGCCGGTTCTATTAAAATTAATTTAAAAATGTACAAACAAAATTATTGTTAAGTGACGCTGAGTTTTTGTTAGTTCTTTCCATGACAACGGTATTTTCCGAACCAGTGATAAATAAAAAAATACTTTCTATAAGTATTACGTAACAAATATATATATGGGATAAAAATCATTCATTTCATTCATTGTCCATTCCATCACATCCCATTCCATTCCATCCCAACCACCCAACCTCGCCATGTCATTCCACACCATCCCATCACATCCCATTCGATTCCCTTTTAATTCCTACGATTCGAACCACTCTGCTATGGATGAAAAGAAGCTGGCACTGGAGTGGCCCGATCCAGAGAAGGGTACAGTATTCCATGTGAGGCCGAACTTGTAGCTTGTAAAGTTGTCTAGCACGCCAAGCTTTTGGAGGAGAAGGTGAGCCGTATGCTCGTTTGCCCCCTCTTCTATAAAAAAAGGTCAATTTGGCCCTCCCTTCCAAATGTCCGCGAAACGTCATTAGATATGCATAGGCTTCCGATGCAAGCTAAGGCATTTCTTTAACGCTTAAATAAATAAAAAGTTTGTGGCGAACCCGAAATCGGTTGTGATAACCGCGTATGGAAATGGACTTTGATTAAACCTCTTGATCAGAAATCTTTTGCGAAGAGACCCACACTGATTAAAACATTTCTTAATATAAATACTGAAATTAATTCTGAACCGTACGGTTTGTTTTTATTTAAGTCATTCAATAGTAATCCAATTTCCAGAGTAAAATTAGTCCTATGCGGAGCTGAACGTATCAACATGCCGATATCGTGAACGTAGGGGGTTAGACGAGGTTATTTTGGATATACATTTTCGAAATTGAATTTGTCTGCACTACAGTTGTGTGATATTTTTACATATGGCGGAAAACGTGTCAGTGTTTACTTAAACACACTTACTTTGCTTACTTTTTGAGCCGACCCAATTTGACCCCAGGTATAGTAATACTGATGAATGATACTAATGGTATTACTACGTTCCTGTTGTAACATATATGTAAGATCATAATATACCTTATCTAATTCGAGCAAAGTATTTTGTAAGGGTTATTTTGCAATAACCGGCCAAGTTTGCAGAGAAGGTTCAGAATAAGGATTATAGGCAAATAGTGAAGAAAAAATATTTGAAAAATATCTCAAACGTTCTGTCCTTTTTATGCATTTAATTCAAAATGCGTGGTAACGCATTATTTTAACTGATTTTACTGCTCAAGCACATTCAATTGGGGATAATTTCAAATAAAAGTGAAAGCCTTATTTACTCGTATTTTCAAAAAACTGCAATAACGGTATTCATTATCTATGTATTTGAATTTAAGTTTAAAATTTGAAAACTTTGTGAAAAATAAACCTGTATATTTCCAGAAATTATTTATTATATAGTCAGAATGCTTTCGTTTTGCACCACGGGAAGTCACATCTTAGGAAATATATTGACTTTTTATTGGTATACCAACTTTACCAGCACGTTTAATATGGGTAGGAAATAACAACTATCATCAAATGCGACTGCTTGCAGATATTATTAGTAAATATTTATGATACTGGTCATGTTATTCAGGGGTGTCGTAAGAAGCGACAGAAGGGATAAAATAGAACGTGGGCGGCAACATCTATCTAATAACAACAACAAAATGGCGGTTGTTAACCCTCCGGCCAAACGTGGCAAATATGGAAAGTATTATCCTATAACGACACAGGCATGGCTAGTATGAGGACTACAGAACTATATACTATTTTTTATACACTCCAGCTTGGTTGGTGTGATAAGATAACAGTTTATAATTATATACTAAGGAATTGAGATCACTGTACTTCCATTTCATTATCTTATATTTTATATTATAATCTGTACCACCTTAGCTGTGAATAATTTTTTTTCATTTTTCATTTTCATTTTCATGAGGCTATCAATGGGGGAGGCTAATGTTCAACAGTACGATAACGGCAGTGTTATTGCAAATATTTCAACTTTATCAAAGCAATTTGGGCGGCCCAAGACAACGAACGTTGGTAAATTCTACCAGTAATGCAAGAAACTCGTACCAACAACACAGTTAATTTTAAGTTAGTCTAGTAATTATAAATCCAAAATTAAATTTTTTAATAACAAGATGAAACAAGGTGAATAAAATATAAAATATTATAATTTCCACATAAAAACTTCCGAAGTCGGTGCTTAGATAATATATATATATATATAGTATTGACTTCAGAAGCCATTTCATTTATCATTTTCATTATAATTTATCACAAATTTACTGCTGATTGAAGGCCCCCCTATATTGCTTAAAAGTCAACCGCGATTTTTTATTGTTTTGAGTTGTTACGAGTTTTAGGAAAATGCTGCCTTCAATTATTTGTTTCATTTCCTCTGTCACCTCTAACGATACCCACGTGATGACATAGAGGAGTTAATTCTCTTACGCGGCCACTACACAGCGCAAGGTATTACGCATCATACAAAAAAAAATCGAATTAAAATCGAATTCTTTTTTGAAATCGGCTAAAATACAGTTATGTGTTTTGTTTTAAAAGGCTCAACCGCAGTAAGATTTTATTATTCAGATCACGGCATTCTCCTACAGATTAAAAAACTTTCCTTACCGTTCTCCTTCTCGTTAGTTTAATTCAATTGCAACGACCGTAGCGAAAAAATTAAAACTCTTAATGAGATATGATTCAATTTCCTCGAAGTAGGATTATAGCTGAAATTTAATTGTCTTACAATTTTCATTTAAATGTTTCTATAAATTCCCCGACTTCTAAAAGGAGGAGATTCTCAATTCAAGTGTGTTTTTGTACATATGTTACGCGATATCTGCGCAGATTGTAAACCAATTTTGATGATTCTTCTTTTTATAAAATATGTTATACTTCAAAGATTGTTATATATAAGGGGGACGCCCATTTTTGGCCATGGAACGCCCAACAATGTGCATTTGTTAAAAAATTATATCTTTATTTATGGTTATTAATCGCGGTATTCATTTATCCTCAAACAATGGGAATATTTTTGCACAAATTAAAAGTACCGAAAAGATAATGATAAAAATTAGGTAGATCATTATGTCATTAGTTTGTGAATAAAAAAAAGTGTTGCCAATCACAAAACACATTTAAAAAAATCGATTCTCTTTTTCGATCGATTATTTATGGTGTCATCATTACAGTACTAGTATAATTTTTAAATAATTATTGTGTTATGATAATTAAACAATCGAATTACTAGTTGATTTCCAATGAATTCTTTAGAGAGTAACAAAACGCTACGGCACAATTTTACTGTTAATCTTAACCGATCTTCTTTGAAAACAGATAAGAACTGTTATTCTTATCTGTTTTCAAAGAAGATCTGTTAAGTTATTCTTATCTGTTTATAACAATACATTTAAAATAGAATCATGTTATGATAACGAAACAAGTTAGTTTCCGGCTGATTTACCATGAATCCTTTAACCTTTTGAGCGCCAAAGTCGCCTATACTTGACCAACACCTGCGGGCCCTGAGCGCCAGCGACGTCTATAGTTGACAAAAAACCCGGCTCTCAAAAAACGAAATATAGATATTGGAAAATTATTACATGTATTTTAATTCTACACTCCTCAAAATAGGAATAACCCAGCAACATGTGAGTATAAAAAACAAGTCTTCTAGATCCACAAGTACTAAGAAACATTGAACTAATAAAAATTGATTTTTATCTAAGTCCAGCACGCCAAAGTCGTCTATGGTTGACCGCTAATGTCAAACGCGGGAAGCATAGATTTCTTGAAAACTATCCAAAAATTCAGCTCAATGGTGTTTTTTTTTCTATTATTATTATTGATATTTGAATAAAATTAAAGGTTAGAAACATAAAACTATAATTAGCTACATGAATAAAAAAATGTTATCAGATCATCTTCGCATAATAAATCTAATATCTCAACTCTAGCGTATCTTTAGCGCGTTATCGAAAATCAGTTCACTGGGCACCGTGATCAAGGATAAACGACACCCTGATGATATCATAAGTGATTACCGAGAAAAGTAGAGCAATTCAACATGAACGATTCCTCAGAACTCATTCGGATTTTGGAAAGCGTCGATGATAATGAATTTTGATTTTTGATTGATGAATTGAATTTTTGATTGATTGGTGAACAATTATGTTTATTTATTCCATGACCAAGATTTTAATATTATAAGGCTGATTTACCTAGTGCGAATAATTATATACAATTGTTGATTAATGAATAATCATGTACCTTTTTTAATAATAATACAAAATTACAATTAAAGTTTTTTTTTACTTAAGGTGTGAAGAGCAATTTTTCATTTTGTGTTGTGCCATTTTCTTTCTCAGTCTCAAAATCATCTAGCAGCATCAGCATCATATCAAATCCCCATTGTCATAAGAGTGTAAGACTTTTCTTCTGTGCTTCACTTGGTCTACGCCTTCCTCGACACATAAAATATTATGAATCGATGTCTGTATATTTCGGTTAGATCGATTTTGAAATCGATACACAACATTCTAAGAATGTTCAAAAAAAGGAAGGTCAGCTACGCCGTTGTCGTCCAGTCGTAACGGTGTCGTCATTAGGATGGAGAGTAGTGCTGTGGTTTACTACTATTTTATTGTTATTGTTTGTTTTTTATTTATGTTTATATGTACAAAGTACATATATAAAAAAGTGGATGACAGCACAAGATTAAATAAAACATACAGTTTATAAAGAGCCATTTATAGAATAAAAAACCAACAAAAACAAGTTATTTTACGTTATCGATATATCAACTCTTGGCAACACTATTTTGTTTTGGCGCTTTGGCGTACAGGACACGGTAATGCGTTTTTGGCGTGGCGCTCAAAAGGTTAAAGCTTAACAAAACGCTACTGCACAATTTAACTGTTCTTAAAAATACATTTCAAATAGCATTTAAATAAATAAAGGAAAATATATTTTAAAAAGTGTGCAGAACTTAAAGCACCTCAAAGATTGTTTTTTTTTAACGATATTATTAATCGAATAAAAATCGATATCTTTTCATCGATTTTATGTCAGTTAAGTGGCAACATCGAGTCTGACAGCTAGGCCCTGTCATGGAATGAAATCACAATTCAGTTCACATTTCACAACTATATCTATGCCTATATAAATAGTCACATGTAGAATTCATTTGCGTGTTACTTTGTTTGTTTTTATTTTTGTGAATTTGTTATCGAAGTAACGAACTAGCCTTATAAATGGACTCTGACATTTTTTCCCATCATATAGCGAAAACACGAAGGCATTTGTTGGAAATTCCAGAACTGCGAAATCTTATACAAGAATAGGTTCGACCACAGCAGGTAAATAGTTACAATCATGTGTCATGTCTTCATTTTCGTCATTCTACAATTGCAGCAATGCTTATTAACTGAGTTGTCTTATAATTATATCAATTGATATAATAATTATGGCTTCTTTATTAGGTACAAGTTTCGAGTGATAGTGTAGTATGCCACGCATGTTAAGACTGCAGCCTGGAATCAAATACGACATCCAACTAGCGAACAGGAAAATTCACCAATTAATAGTCATGGACATGTATGTATCAGCTGTGGCAATCACTTTTGAGAATAAGATCACACACATTGTTTGGGTCTGATTCTCCACGTGAGGAACTCATAAGGAATGAAATTGCCCATCAAATTGCACCACGTGAGGTACGTGTTCAACATTTTTTAATTTATTAAGTGTGTGTGCTCATATCTGATAGTGATACATGTTTTTACTCTGATTACATCCACACAAACTATATCTGACAAACATACAAGCTTATTTATAACATGGCGATAAGATTAGCTTGTCACAACCAGGTAGAGTGCTACCGTTTTTACCAACTACCAAGTAATGAGACAATTGATTTTTCATTGTTTTTGGACTACTGGTAGTTTTTAAGTGCTTAATTATTAAATAATATAGGCCAATAAATCTGCTTTTGTGCAGTAACAATTAACTTGATAAATATTTTATATGTATTTGAGTTTAAAGGAAACAAATCTATTTTATTTTTATTTAGTTCACTTTTTCACTTTTGTATTTAATATTATTTCAGTTGCCATCGTCATCTCGTGTGTGTCATAATTGTTGGCGAAGGTTTGATAGAGCAGCATCACATTCAACTGCAGAACGGGAACCATCTGAATCATCTAGTTCATCCTCGTTGCAATCTGAAGTCGGTAATGTATTGCACCCAGATTCAAACATTCTAATTTCAATAGAGAATGAAGCTGGGTATTCCCACCTGCTTGGGACACTGTAATTAATAAAATTAAAACTAAACCCAAGCATACCACGCAAGACTTTAGGACAGTAAGTTCATTCTGCGTAGATCGGACCATAAATAGTTATTAAAAAGCTGAATTTACTCCAAGTTAACACTGATTTCGGTACGCCAGTCACATCAATCCCCCATGACCATGTGTGCTGGAAAGCACCCGAAAGTCGGGAATTAAAAAATCAAAGAAATTAAATGCGATAACATTGGTAAAATTAGTTGTTAAAAAACTGTATTTGTGAAAATAAAAACTTTTATATCTTAAAATTCCCGACTTTTTTTAAACCAATTTCTTAACCATTTCATTCCTTTAATTGTATATTATCATATCTATATGCTTTTATACGTGGGCACCCATGGCCGAAATGTCTATGAAGAGTGGGCAATGCCCTTTGGAGTAAAAATTCTAGCAAAGGGTAGCAAATAATAAAAAAAAAACTTTTTTAGCAATTTGAAGTCGGTTTTTACTTTTTATTGTAAGTTATAATTATTTAGTAGTAAGTTACACTTGGTGTAGGAGTAGATCATATTCACTTTGCGCCCGTTGTACACAACAAAGTAAAAGGTAAACTTAAAACCTATATACTTCTTGTTGAAATGACTTAGAGACCTTCAAGGAATGTGCTTACTCCTATTTAAAAGACCGGCAACTCATCTGTAATTATTTGTGCACATGCTGCTGTCGGCACTAACCATACGGTGAGCCGCTTGCTTATTTGCTTCTTTTATTTAAAAAAAAACTTGATTTGGAAATAATTAAGGTAAAACCCATGCTTGTTTTTCCACTCTCCCCTAAAAACGTAGTAAATCTTCAAAAAAAAATTCAGTTGTGCAGCGGGAATAAAACTCAGATTGCTGGCGAACTATGAAATTTAACAGCGAGCGCATTGCTTCTGAACTACCAATGCTCTTGTACGTATTTAAAGATAAATGCTTATCTCCTGAGCTATCATGCCTTTCTGTATCATTGCGAGTAATTAAAATGGTTTAAAGTACACGGTGACTTAAAACCACGTTTAAGTTACGCTTATGGGGGACTTAACTAGCTGATTACTGTACGGTACGTTTTTCTTAAGTCGTGCATAAAATTAATATTATTCTTTAATTTTTAAATAATTTAAAATATTTATTGAAACATAGTAACAAATACAGAACAATAGAACTTTAATTTATAACATCTATTAGAATAATTAAAATTACAAATAAATTCTTTGATCAAAAATATTAAAAAAATACTTGACATAGTCATTTAATTTTTTTTTGTACATTTTTAGTTTGAATTGTATTTTCAGAAGCACAATTATTAAAAACACAATTACTATTACAACCATTCCATCACATTACAATTGCTAAAAAACACCGTTGTGAATTATTAAGACTTGATAAACTATTTACATATAAGCCAACATCTGGATCATTCAAAACTTCTGTAAATCGAGTCTCGTTGCAAATATGGTACCGATTAACTAAATCTTAAGACACGATTTTTGTCTTTATAATCATTTAGTATTCCACAATGTTTCAATTTAAAAATTCGATTTAAGTCATATGTACTATAATATACTGTACGATACACGGAACATAAGTAATCGATTATTAAAACGCGTAATGTCAATCAACTTCGCTAACGCTAACGTAAACTTCACACGGTTCAATAATTCGCTTCTTAAGTCCCTCGTATTGTAATGTACTTATGTAATGATTTTTTTTTATAAAAATGAAATGAGAAATGATCTTACAGCCTAAGTGGCAAATGCCTCGCAGCAATTGAATATTCCACCTATGTCCTCAGAGGTGACAATGCATCTGTAACCTTCTTTATTTGTATTTTCGCTGCAGTGTCCATAGGTTGCAGAAAGATTAGCTGGCTCCCGCCGCAATGCACACCAGAACACAACAGTCAAGTATTACCTACTATTTGGCCGCAAAATTAGGAAAAAGGGTGACGGTCCCAGGTGGACCAAACACAGGTTGGAGAAAAGAAGTGTTACCGTCTAGATATTGTATCTATGAAGGGCAGCTAGCCTTAGCTCCATTTTAAATCCGTATACAAACGTAACACAATTTGTACTATGGTAATATTTTAGAATTATAAAAGACGTGGGAGCATTATAGCCGAGCTAGGATTTTCATTTGCAGTTCACTGATTCAAATAAAGAAAATAGCGGCCGCTCTCTTATTCAAATAATAAATTACAAATTTCTTAAAAATACTCAATCATTTATTATTATATTAAAATACTTCATCATTTCTTATGGAGGAAAAAGTAAAGCAGTTTTTTATGTTTAAACTAAGCCCACTAATGCAAAACTTGCAGATACTGCAAGCTCGACCTGTAAAGATCTGACCAAAAACTAATATTTAAAATTTGAGGATTGCCTTTAGCTTTAAGAAGCGACAACCGTGGGTAAGAAAGATTCTTGAGTAGCGGCCTCGTACTTGTAAAATATGTAGTGCAAGTCGATGGATTAGCCACCCTAAGGACCTCCCTTCCTACACGCCCATATACTTACTTACTTATCTCCACGCACAATCCCTAACGGGGTAGCCAGAGAGAACAGATCGCCAAGTGTCACGATCCTTACATACCTCTTTCGCTTCTTTCATGTTCATTAACTTCTTCGTACATGCACATCTAGGTATCCGAGTACTATTGACCTTCCCCTCTTCGAGTAATTTGCTCACATGGTCTTCGAAAGTTAGTCTCGGTCTACCTCGACACCTTTTAATATTTACTTTCGCGCTATATATTTTCTTCACCATTCGGTCTTCACTCATTCGCTCGAAGTGCCCAAACCATCGGAGTACGCCCCTATCAATTTTTGTGATAAGGTCATCTTTCAATCCTGCCATATTGCGAATCTCTTCGTTTCGCTTTCGGTCGGCTATGGTAACGCCACCCATTTTACGAAGAGATCGCATCTCCACTGCATTCAACTTGCTTTTATGCTTCTTCTGGCTTAACCCAGGTTTTGCTGCCATATAACAAAGTCGGCACCAACACTGCGTTATGTATTGCAAGGCGTGCACTCTTCACTACGCCTTGCCTTTTGACTGACGCATTCAGGGCACCATTGACTTTGTTTCCGGCAGCGACACGCCTGTTCACATCTAAATCACATCTTCCATCCCGGCTGACGAAGCACTCCCCAAGTATACAATTTCATTTACCTGTTCTAGACATTCCTGATTTACCCATATTTCACATTTCGTTCTCTCTTCGTCCTTTTCAAATACCAGAACCTTAGTTTTATTAGCATTCAAACGGAGACCTTTAATTTCACATTCCTCTTTCATACACGTGACTAATACCTGCAGTTCTGCTTCTGATGGTGCAATAAGCACTGCATCATCAGCATACAGCAGACAATTAACTTTAATGTCACCCAATTTCACACCCAAACAGCAATTTTTCAGCTTCTGTAAACAGCTGTCGATATACAGTATGAACAGCCAGGAAGACATGACACAACCCTGTTTTACGCCCGCTTGGACGCTAAACATGGGTGACAGGTCATGCCCTACCCGCACACAGGTTTTAAAGTCATAGTAAAGTGACTGCGCACCCCTTAACAATCGACCATCCACACCATATTCCGGCAACAGTTCCCACATTTTCTTCCTTATAACCTTATCAAATGCTTTCTCCAGATCCAAAAAACACAGAAAATCTTCTGGTTAACACTCAGAAGCTTCTCCGTGATCATGCGGAGAGAAAACATTTGATCTGTGCATCCTCAAATTTTATTTAATACCGAGCAAAGCACGGTCATCCAGGTACTGTGTCGAAAGAAAGATAAGATATTCGTACACACAAAATAGAGAACATAAAGTCGAATTGACAATCTTCTACTTTTATTAATATTGTCATAAAATAATGAATTTAAGAGGTCATCAATGTACGAAAAGTAGCCAAAATAATGAAACATATAAACGTCAATATCATGAACCGCAAAGTGAATCGCTTTAGCCGCATTGAACCTGTTGAGTATTCAGAGAGAGCGCTCGCTCTGAATATCTCAATTGCACAGAATACAAATCCGGTGTACCGCATATTACACGCACTTTGAATATGATCTCATATAGTGGTCTGATGCTGTTACGTAAATGTAAATACTAATTTACTGTCATTGAATTAATATGTACTTATGTACTAGAACAGCTATTTCAAACAAAAATGTGCGCTACTGTGTTCGCGCGGTTGTTTTTTTTTATAATAGAACTAGCAGACCCGGCTACGCGTTGCTGTGGCTAACGTCTTTGTTATATTACATTTTATTAAACTATTTAAGTGGAACGGTAGGAGAACATCAATCATGGAGACCACCATGCTTTTTTTACATAGATGCCATTTGTAAAAAAAATGTCGAACTCCACGGCTGATTTTCTACTACAATGATATTGCTATTTACGAACGAAGACTGAAACTTTAAAGCTGGTATAAAATTCCGCTGGATTGGGATTTGAAGGAGAAGGACTTTGAACACGATTGATCAAAATTTTTGTACAATTGATATCAAGCAAAAATCATTACAATAGAATTAATTAAATTTATAATTTTTTAATTCAAGTTTGTAACAAATGAGTATATTACAAATTTTACAGTAAATAACATGTGACACTTAAACTAATAAATGAGTACAGATAGTTTTAAATCTTTAACAATATTAAATATTTATTATTTTGAATTACAAATACTTTTAATTTCAATTTAATTTAGCACTAATCGGTGAACAGTATTTTTGGTTAACCTGTTTTTAGCTAACACAAATAGATTCGACGGTTTCCCTACTCGTGAACATGCTGCATATACTTGTCCATGAGAAAAACATGGATTTTCCAAATCCAAACCACAAATAGACATTGTTTGGCCTTGAGATTTATTTATAGACATGGCAAAAGCTAAACGAATTGGAAACTGTAGCCTTCTGAAGGGTATCGTAGAATCTGACGGTATCATTGGTGGACGGTATACGTGGCAACAGAACCACTTCTTTAAAATTTCCAGTTAAAATGGTTACCTCAAGGATATTTTCGGTGATCCTTTTGATGACCAAACGCGTACCGTTGCATAATCGAGGTGGATTCAAATTACGCAGGAGAATAATAGGTGAACCAATCTTTAGTCGAAGATTATGTGGTGGCATTCCAGGTACATCTAGTGAATTTAAAAATTCGTTTGGAAAATTTACACTTTCATTTTCATTAACGACAGTATCGATTGATTTAAAAGACATCAGATCGCCAGGTAATAACTGTTGTATCTGGAAGTTAATTTCATCAACATCAACATTTTTGGCTGCCAAAATAGCCCAATCACTGAGCCAGTTATGATTCAATAATTCTCTTATTCGGAAACTCTGAACATTCATTTTTTCCCGGACAGTGCAGAAATTGTCTGACAGTTTAATGCATTGCGTATTTGGTTGCAGTTCTATTTTACCATTCCCAATATCTAGTAATTTTTCAGAAAATATTTGTGCAGATGAATAATTTTGCAAACGTACGCGCATGTTTATGGTGAAACGAAGTGTTTCTACACTTCGTCATAAGAATGATTGTTTCAAACATGCATTAATCTCATCCGCGAAAGTAGAGCGAGGTATAACCGGTAAGGTCTGTCGAAAATCACCAGACAAAAGTAAGATAGAACCACCGAAAAGTTTATCGTTGCCGTTTAAATCTTGCATAGTTCTATGCAATGCTTCGAGTGAATGTATATGAGCTATTGTGCACTGATCCCAAATTATGATTGAACTCTTCCGCAACCGTCCAAGAAAAAAAAAAGCCGCCTTGTTCAGCAGCAACAGTCAGCATAATCCGATCATAAACAATTTTTTGTTCTGCTGTCAGTAATGGCTCATTGTCAAATGTTACTAAATTACCGTGGTCATATTGTTTTTCTCGCTGTAAATCGGTGTTTTCTAAGTCGGTGGCTGGGCGGATGGCATACCATAATGATTAAGTGGTAAATTTGAAATTAAAACACATAAATTCTCGACCAATAACTAACGATTCATTATATATCTCTGGCGTATAATCTATGTTTTGACATTGATCTCTTTGTCTAATTCGGTGCAATATGTCTTCTGTCATATAATTTTTATATTTTTCCCACAAATTTTGTGCTTCCGATCGATAACATGTTGTTAAAATAATTGCAAACAGCTGATGAATGTTATTGGGCGTTGATGTCAACGCAGCATCAGCAAGCGTTAAGTCCCAATGGTTATCGTCTTCTAGCAATTGCAGTTCACGACATGCATCTTGGTATGTATTGAATACTTGACCATTAACTGTTCGCAGAAATTCAAAATACGTTGGTCCGCGAACATTCACCAATAACAAACGTAAATAGAAGCACTCACGTTGCTTTGGATGTACCGTGTGAAGTCGCCGCAATGTCTTAGCTTTGAATATGGCTGTAATGGAAGGATGTGGTTTTCCTTGTTTTCGTGGCTCCGATTTTTTACCGGATTTGTTCCATGTGAAATAACATGGAAGATCAGTATATATCAATGTATTTGCGAATTGGCAAAAATATAAAATTTTTGACACAATGTAAAAAAATCAGTTGTTGTCGTTTTTGGAGCCTCAAGCGCTCTTTGGATAATATTTTCTTCAGCGAAGTATACACGTTGACCGTTTTCAAGATGTATTGCTAGATGCCGTACAGGAGGGTCTCTTTCGTGTATGGGAAAACTGAGAGTATGCCAAATAACTTCGTTGCTGCTAATGTGTCTACCCATTTGGTACCGTGTTATTTCGTCATTTTTATTTATATTTTGTACTTCAAATATGGCTAAATCACTGCCTTTATTCACATACTTATAAATGTACTTTATCGATTTTACAGAACTACAAAGCTCAACATTAATATGAGCTTCATAAGTTTTTGAAAGTAATGATGAGTATGGTACCACCCACAGATTATCAAGTTCTACTTGATTTATAGAATTCGGCAGTCGCATTGTGTATCTGTGGCCACCGTTCTCAGTATTTCTGCGGCGATACATTGGATAACCGTCAATATCCGTGATAGTTTCATTCATAGAAAATGTTTCTTACATTTTCCATTTTCCATGCATGGTGACGTCATGTTGAAAGCACCGCATGGCCCGTGTATCATATGTTTGGTAACAATATCAAATAATTCTTGATCAATTGATGGGTCTGGAATTTCGGCTGAAATTATTTGATCTATTTCTTCTGGACGGATTTTATCTTGAAGCCAAATTAAAATGTGGGCATGAGGCAAACCTCGCTTTTGCCACTCGATCGAATATAGCCAACAACATGTGATACCAAAAATTGAATATTTAACAATGAAATCAATTAAGGATTTCAATTTTTGTTTGACCACACGTGCAGTTATATCATGACGATGAATTGCTTGTTGTCTTGGTAATAGTAAAGTTTGTATCTCTGTCCAATTCGGATTACATGTGAATGTAATAAACAAATCTGGTCGGCCGTAATAATGTACGTAAGTCATCACATCTTGTATGTATTCCTGCATATTCCGTGGACTGCCGATGTAGCTTGAAGGTAAAATGAAAGCATTACCAATGTCTTTGGGATTTAAATTTCCGTCGATGTTTCCAACAACAGCATCTCGTAAGTGAATGTATTCTTCCGATCGTAATTTAGCCTGGTTATATCGAATGAATCGCAAGCGTCCATTTTCAACCTTAGCATACATATCAACAATGTATTGATGGAATAGTTGATGATATCGAAGGATATAATTGTCCTGATATAGTCTTATCATCAATCGGTGTGCGTAGTAGTTCATTGAGCTAACGTTTTTATCTCTTTTAGAACCTAAAAACAATAAAAAATAAAATAAAATAAGAAATTAAAATAAGTACACACAGTAAGATATTAAATAATTAATTGTTAAATTTACCGGTATTTGGATCACACTGTTTGATGTTAAGGTGATATTCATCCTGTCCTTGCCAAAATATTAATGGATATTGTAGTGCCTCATATGAATTTATTTATTTATTTATTTATTACAAGATCCACAGCTCTAATTACAACGTATATACAACTTAAGAAATAAACTAACAGCCAATAACGGATCTACTTTATACATTTTTTGACTTATATTAATCGACCGACAATCAATAAGTTTGAGCTACAAAACGTACTATTTTAGAATTAAAAATTAAAAACGGTGCGTCTCTCTCTCTGATCTGTGTATCCGTGTACGCGCGTGCGCGTGCGCGTGTGTGTATGTGTGTGTGTGTGTGTGTGTGTGTGTGTGTGTGTGTGTGTGCGTGCGTGCGTGCGTGCGTGCGTGCGTGCGTGCGTGCGTGCGTGCGTGCGTGCGTGCGTGCGACGTGCGTGCGTGCGTGCGTGCGTGCGTGCGTGCGTGCGTGCGTGCGTGCGTGCGTGCGTGCGTGCGTGCGTGCGTGCGTGCGTGCGTGCGTGCGTGCGCGCGCGCGCGCGCGTGCGTGCGTGCGTGCGTGGTGCGTGCGTGCGTGCGTGCGTGCGTGCGTGCGTGCGTGCGTGCGTGCGTGCGTGCGTGCGTGCGTGCGTGCGTGCGTGCGTGCGTGCGTGCGTGCGTGCGTGCGTGCGTGCGTGCGTGCGTGCGTGCGTGCGGCGCGCGTGCGTGTGCGTGCGTGCGTGCGTGCGTGCGCGTGCGTGCGTGTGCGCGTGCGGCGTTGCGTGCGTGTGCGTGCGTGCGTGCGTGCGTGCGTGCGTGCGTGCGTGCGTGCGGCGTGCGTGCGTGCGTGCGTGCGTGCGTTCGTGCGTGCGTGCGTGCGTGCGTGCGTGCGTGCGTGCGTGCGTGCGTGCGTGCGTGCGTGCGTGCGTGCGTGCTGCGTGCGTGCGTGCGTGCGTGCGTGCGTGCGTGCGTGCGTGCGTGCGTGCGTGCGTGCGTGCGGCTGCGTGCGTGCGTGCGTGCGTGTGTGTGTGTGTGTGTGTGTGTGTGTGTGTGTGTGTGTGTGTGTGTGTGTGTGTGTGTGTGTGTGTGTGTGTGCAATATATATATTAACCATTTCCTTCAAGTACTTCAAGAACTTCCCTCTTAAACAGATACCTACTGCTATGAAAAATATCAGTAGCATTAAATTGGTTGTTAAAAGTTCTATGCAATCGACTGACCAATGCGTTTTGTGCGTAATTTGTTTTTGATCGTGTTACAGCAAATAATTTTGTGTGTCTCGTTCTAACTTTTGGGGTGCAGAAACTCAGTATTTTGGTTGATAGTTCAGGGCTATGTATATATCCGTTGCATATTCCGTGTAAAAAGGACATGTCAGCAAGTACACGCCTATTTTTGAGAGTCGTAAGATTATGATAATGGCAGGATTCATCATAATTTTTGAAATGGCAATGCGACCGATAATTTAAATGTTTTATAAATTTTTCTTGAATTTTTTTCTAAATCTTGAATACAAATGATATACTGAGGGTTCCAAATTATGCTACAGTATTCTAGGATGCTCCTAACATAAGTGTAATACAGTACTTTTAGGCAACCTATGTCTGAGAAGGGACGACTAACACGCAATACGAAACCCAGGCTTCTGTACGCTTTGTTTTTAATCATTTCTGTATGATCAGAAAATGTCAACTTGCAGTCAATGTGAACACCAAGATCCCTAACACAAGCCGATTTTGCAATTTTAACATTATTAATATAGTATTCAAAATTGATCGGATGTTTCTTGCGAGTAAACGAAATAAAAGAACATTTATTTATATTTATACCAATTCGATTATCAGTACAATATTGTTCTAGACGGTTAAGTTCAGTTTGTAGGCCAGTACAATCCATATCGTTTTTAATTTTCATAAATATTTTGGTATCATCAGCGTACATAAGGAATTGAGCATGTTCGAAGCAAGCACCTACGTCGTACAAATATGTTGCATACAGAAGTGGTCCCAGAATGGATCCCTGTGGGACGCCGGAAGGTATTGCAATAAAATCTGAGCAAAATCCTCCTATGACGACAGCTTGAGATCGATTGCGTAAATAAGATTCCATCCATCTAAGCAAGCTACCCCGGATACCAAGTTCATAAAGTTTACGTAACCTAATCAACCTGAGACCCACCATCTATGTTACTTAATACGTAATCAATAAATACTGCCAGATTGGTAGCTGCGGACCGACCCTTCATGAAACCATGCTGCTCTATTGGTATTGAGACCGATATTACGGGATACATAAATTTATGTACGACCCTCTCGAACACTTTGCTCAACACGTTTAGAATAGATATCGGTCGGTAATTTTCAACTGCAGTCCTCAATCCTTTTTTATGAATTGGCACTATATGGGCCTTTTTCCAGATATTAGGAAAGTATCCATCTTGAAGGCACCTGTTGAAGATCAATGATACAGGACTCGATAGAGATTTAGCACAATGAACGAAAAATACCGGTGGAATACCATCGCAACCAGCTCCCTTTTTGACGTCAAGATTTTTAAGCAGTTCATAAGTACATTCTTCAGTAACATTAATGTCATGTATAGTATCAAATCTGGGAGTTTCATTTGTTGAGTTAGCTGGGTATTGATTCGCTGGTTCACGAAAGTTTCTCTCAAAAAAGTTGCTGAATGCAAAACAGATATCCGATGGTGCATTTAACGCATTTTGATCAAAGGTCATTTGTTGGGGATAAGGGGATCCTACTTTTCTCTTAGACTTTACAAAAGACCAAAAATATTTTGGATTAGTCTTAATTCTTTGTTCCGAGAAAACAATGAACGATTGATAGCATTCGGTCTGCAGTTTCTTAATATTCCGTCTGAGATAGCTAAAATGTGCATAATCAATCGGGTTTCTATGACGCTTCCAATTTACATGAGTCCTATCTTCCTCTTTAATTAGTTTTATTAATGCTTTATTATACCAAACTGGGTAAATGTAGGTACTTGGGCACCGAACTTGTGGTACGAATGTTTGTATTAAATTATTTAAAATCGAGTAAAATTTCGTCAACATGAGCTCTATGTTACTATTTTCAAGTAAAAAACTCCAGTCCTGATTTCTAAGAGATTCGTTGATGCTATCAAAGTCAGCTCGTTTATATTGATATTTAATGCGGGATCGAGGTTTAATTGGAGGGACTAGAAAATCGGAAGATACAATAGAAAGAGTCGGATGTAAAGGATCTTCCTTTACTAAAGGCCTCGTAGATTTCTTTATGGTGACGAACGAATCAGAGTAAATTAGATCCAATGTATTATTACAGTTATTAGTGTAATTATTAAACTGTGACAAACCAAGAAAGGAAGACTAAGTGACAAAACTCGATGCAGCATTCTGAAGCTCGATAGAGCCCTTCCTCAGAATTATTGGTTTCCCATATTGCCAGTCAATGATAGGAAGGTTAAAGTCACCCGCTATTATAAAGTGATCACTGCAGTTTTGGCTTTTAACTTCAGAGAGTTGATTCATAAGTATGTGCAATTTTGATGGAATTTGATCATTGGGTGGGATATAAACTGTAGCAATATGCAAATCATGCCTGGATTTGATAGCTGTAGCAGGAATAGTTACCCACACAGACTCCAGACCACTACAATGCCACTCGGGTCTGGCGCGTGCCTGTAAATTCGAAGCACACATAATCATTACACCACCCCCCAACGAGCCTCTGTCCCGACGAAAGACTGTAAATCTGTCATCACACAGCTCAGCATCAAAAATGCTATCGCAGAGCCATGTTTCAGTTATGATAATTATATCGGGGTCCTGTAATAATACGTTTTTAAAAAATTCATCTGTTTTGGTTCGTAGTCCTCTCACGTTTTGATAGAATAGTTTAATTTTCTTCATATTATTATTGTTATTCATCTTGATTGAATTGAGTGTGTTGAAACATATAGGCAAGACGTATATAATTGCAGTTGGTTATATGGTGGTGTCAAAAACAATTGAACCGCACAATGAGGAATGAATGGTTTAAATGGTAAGTAGGTGTTACACAGAGTTTGAGTGATGGATATGACAATGTGCATTGGATGTACTTGCACGTGCAGTAAGGATAAGAGGCTAGGATAATATACAATTGTTTCTAAGGTACGTGATATGTATATGTAGTGTATAATGTGAGCACGAGTGTAAGTAGGTTTTATAAAGTATGTGTATTTACGTATGTTGTGTGTTAAAGTGACCACTGGTGTATAATAAGAAGTGTAAGAGCAGAGAGCAAGGCACCTAATTACAATATCTTTCCAAGATCGCTTGTTGAGTCTATCGCAAATGGAGTCGAGGTGTCGTTTCTTCTGACATAAATTCGGCAGTTTTTTGTCCATACGTACTTGTACCCTGTCTCTCTAGCCTTTTGCCTACAAGAACCCAACAACATTTTATTTTCTTTAATGAGATGTTCATTGATGTAGATTCTGTTCTCTTCACCTCCCATTCCGATATCTCTGGTGGTCATGTTGCGATGTTTACGTGCTGCTACGATCACTCGGTCCTTAATAGAACGCTGTATGAATCTAACGATTATAGGACGGGCTCTTTGAGCACCTGCGTTACGCCTCGGCTGTACTCTATGGGCGAATTCTATGTCTGTGGGTTGGATGGCAGCACCGACGTGATTTGCTGTTTTTAGCACTATGTTCAGTAACTCCTCATCCTTGTCTTCAAGTATGTTGACAAGTTCAAGGTTTTGCAATCTCTGCCATTGTTGCTTTTTTTCTGTTCTCCACCTCTAACTCTTTAACACGGGCAGTGTAAGTAGTAAGACTTTCTTTAAGCATGGTGTTCTCCTCTTTCACAGACCTCAGTTCTTGTGAAGTAGAATTGAGCAGCTTTTTCAGGTCAGTAATTTCCTTTTTTCAGATCTTCGTATTGACAGTTTATGTAGGTCATAGAATCTTGAAAACTACTAAATTGTACAGTCATGCCTTTGAGTTGTTCGGATAATCCCTTAGACGACGCCTCAACAATAACCCTTGTCTCTGCCCTCTCAGCTTTAAAAAGCTCCTTCAGCTCACTATCAGATAAATAATTTGACTTCTTTCGCAGTGTTATGTTGCTGTCCGAGCAGCATTCAGTGTCGGTTTCATCATCAGGCGCAGCTGGTACGTATTGGGCTGACGGTCGCACTGGCGTGTTAGTGTTATCTGATTTTGGTTTCTTACTTTTGCATTCCAAACATCGCCATTCGCGTTTATTCCCAGCATTCATCTTCTTCAGTCGTTTCGGCGAGAGATTTGCACACTCAAGGTCATACATCTGCTTGCATTCTTGACAGCTTATGAAGTATTTATCATTAATACTCGCCTTGCAGCCACCACAAATAACGTTAACATCCATATCGGTGCTTGTTAAAGTTACTCAGCGCCTTACACAATATAAGAGCAATGCAATACAACGCAGGGGCGACACGGCTGTGGCGGTCGATTGACAAGGAGCGGCCATTAGTCCCAACAACACAATGATGAACGGTGTAGACCCGAAATCGTACCGACAGTGTTGTCTCGCCATGTAATTTTTATAGCTCTTTTGTCAACTGGATCACCAACCATAATAATAGCGACCTCATCAACACTTGGAGCGTTGAATCTGCCAGCATGTTCCCCTAATGGTACTTTGTAGGCTTTTATGATGACTTGATAGTTGTCATTTTGCAGTCGTGGTGAAACTTTTTAATCAATCGAATTAGTTCATTATGATCTTCTAAAAATTTTTCCAGCATAATCACAATTGCTCTTTCTTCTGCTTGTTCAATGAAATTATACTGGCACCGAGTTGTCACGCGCTCTTCACAATTGCCCATAAAATAAATTTAAAGAAATTTCGGATCATTACCAGGCATTAGCATCAATGACCCAATTTGATGGCCTTGTATTTTAAATGTCGTTTCAAAATTACGTCCATCAGATGCGAAATCGCAAATTTTAGTTGCACAAAATGGCGTCATTTGGAAGCAAGAATTAAATTTGCGTATCTTACGCAAAAAATAATTTTGAATCGTCTGAATCGCCAGCAAGAAGGGATAATAAAGGTTCCGGCGGAGTGGGTAGATGTGACAGCACAACTTTTCCCGATGCGCAGCACATGCAAGGGTGTTCCGTTCTGAAATTTCAATAACTGACAATATTGACACACTTTATCCATTGTACCGATAGCGATTTTTGAATGCGCAGAGTAGTTAATATCTGGTGCATATTCGAAAGCAAGACGAAAAAATGATGCTCGTGATAATGAGCGGCTGGCCCGCTGCCTCTGTCGTTCTTGTACTCGAGCTGTAGCTATGTTTTGCTCTCGTGCTGCTCTTGTTCTCATAATAGTCTGTCGCAGATGGTCGTCACGCTGTTCTTGATGTTCTTGTGCACGACTCTCTGCTGTGATTCTTTGATCTTCATTTCTTGTTTCGAATTGTTCTGCCGACTGATGAGCACTTTCAACTCGTTTGCGTCGTGCCTCTCTGCCCCTCGCGTTATTGAGATTAGATTTTTTTCGGTGGCATTTGACTGAAAATAATAATTTAAACTTTTAAATTAAAAAAACTGAAAAACATGCTATTAGCACATTGAAATAAGGATTGAAAATAATTTTTTAATAAAGTTTGAATAAAAAAATAAAAAATATTAATAAATCAATAACATGAGAAGCAAGCGGACAATAAATACCAACCATTTTTGTGACAAATAACCAGATTCATTTAGATCTTGGAGCCTTAGTACCTCATGACCATCAAAATACAGTAATTCTATGCACTGCAAATAATGTGATAATACTTACATGTATAATATATTATTTTAATTAAAGAATTTTGAACAACGAAGCACTAATAATTAAAAAGCAGGAATAATTTCACTGTATTGTTTTCACTATAAAATGAATTTAATTTATACTTCAGTAATCAAAATATTATTCCTGTAATTTTGACAAAACATGTCATCGCTAACGTATTGCAAAAATGTAAATTGCTTTATTGAGACTTTTTTGTTTTTTAAAGGAACCGTTTCAAACGTAGCATTGACGCATGCGCAGTACGGGTACGTACTGCGCATGCGTCAATGCGCTTGAAAGCGTATGTATTGTGACTGTCAAATTATATACAAATATAATTTGGAATAAAATAATATTGCGAATATGAATTGAAATGTAAGCTGTCCTATCTCTCAAGTTGGACCAAACTGCACACGTTGTGCAAATTTGATCAAAATCGGTTAAGTAGTTTAGGGGTCCATCACGGACAAACAACGTGACACGTACTTTATATATATAAAGATAATCATAGGTAGAAAGATCCGTAGGTAATAGTAGATTGTATTATTAAATAGGTAAATTATATACATAATATTATTACATAATATTATTATATCACAATTACAGTTTAATGATATTTTTATCTAAATATTGTAAAAGGTATCTATGTCAAATATAAAAAAACATACGAAATGTATGTTTAACAAAACTTATTAACAAAACATTCATATTACAAATATACAAGAGTAACACGGGTGCGATCCCCCGCTGGCACCAATAAAATTGTTAATAGCAATGTTAAGTGTTGATTTACCACGTACTCGGCGGTAAAGGAAAATATCGTGAGGAAATCTGCATGTTTGAGAAAGAAGAAAAATAATATTTCGAAGACGTGTGAAGTTCGACAACAGTATTTGTGCAGCGTGGTGGACATTTCCTTGTTCTAACAACTTCTCAGACATAAGAAGAGGCCTATGCCCAGTAGTGGGACGTATATAGGCTGTAACTTTAATTTTTAACTTTTTTTACAACTCAGAAATACACAAACTCAAATTTAATTTTGGATCGAAAATTTGTAAATTTGTAATTTATTAGCTTAAAAAATGAGTATCAAACAACATAAATATTCAAGAAGCAAATTTAAATTTCCTCTGCCTGTCAATATATAGAAAATATTTTTAATGCCACTTTATATTTAAATAATACAATTCAATAGAAACGAAATTAAAAGATTGAATTTTCAGTAGGAGTCCAATATTAACTGTAACTTAAGATCCATGTGAAGCTGAACATAAAAATACGTGGAAATAGTATACGTGGCGCAAAACGATGCTTTCAACAGGACAACTTCTAAATCGAATTTGACTTTACAGTTCGCTGCATGGAGCTGGTATATATTTTGACCGCACTCTAACACACCGATAAAATACGCTTTTTAAACATATTGTGCTGTATACTTGAATGTTCAACATGAATAACTTTGATAAGAACAGAAATATTCATACTTTAAATACCAGGTACAAAGTCAGCTCGTAATGTCAGTTTCTAGACTCAAAAAAATTAAAACAACTTCTGATTCATATAAATATTTATTGTAAAAATTTATATCTAAATAAATGATTACCCTAGGTTCTTGCTACTCCTTCTTAGGACGAAGGTGTTTTCCGACCCGTGATAAATAAAAAAATATTTTCAATAGGTATGATGGTTTAATCTATACTAAGTAAAATATTCTGTTCTACTTCATTCTATTCATTTTGTATTGTCGTGTTATCTTTTATTTTCCTTTGTTTGTGTTGTTTTCTTTGTAAAAGTTAAGTAAAGTTACAGCCTATATACGTCCCACTGATGGGCACAGGCCTCCTCTCATTTCTGAGGGGGTCTTGGGGGGGGGGGGCAAGGAAGTGTCCGCCGCGCTGCCCCAATGCGTGTTGGCGAACTTCACATGTCTTCGAAATATTTTTTTTCTTATTCCTCAGACATGCAGGTTTCCTCACGATGTTTTCCTTCACCGCCGAGCACGTGGTAAATCAGCACTTAAAATTGCAATTAACAATTTCATTGGTGCCGGCGGGGCTCGAACCCGGATTACTCGCGTTCTGTTATATTTACAGCGAGCGTTAACCATTTTAATAGATAAATAATTCACATTTAAAAATGGAAAATACATTTTTCTTTCCCAATTCATTAAAAATTTGTTTAAAATATTCTATAAAAGAAGTTAATCTGTGGTCTTACCTACACAACATATTTTAAACACAAAACTGTTTCGTATATTAAAATTGTTTGATTTGCGGGGTTTTTTAAAGTATAACATACTTTTATAATAGCCGTGTAGTGGTAAAGGAACTCAGTACCTCAAACTGTGAGTATCGTAAGATGTGACAGAGGAAAACAAAAGTAGAAGATGGGTAACGGCATCCTTATAACAAGCTAAATTATTTAAGAAATTGCGGTTACCTACTAACCTGCCAAGCGTGGTAACTATTGAAAATATTCCCCCTGCGAAGATTATCTATGGGGGGTGCTTGTGTCCACCTGAGATTCAAGGAATACTGCGGCCGATAGACATTCCTTCTTCTGTCCCTGATTATAAGATACATATTAGCTTCCCCCTGAGTACTTATATGTAAATTTCATTGCCCTTACTTTTTTATAGGAAACAAAGCAGCATACGCTGCCATTTTGCGCTAGTCTGTGCGTGTTAGCTGCAATGTAGTTATACGTCAATCCCCGTAGGAAAGTTTTGTTACTAAAATGTTTGACGTGCTGTAATTTTTAAGACTAGACTTTTAAGAGATACCAGAAACTGAGGTCGGTAAACACTGACATACAATTGTCATTATCATAATTAAAGCTAATTACAAGTCCTATTTTGAATAAAGCCTGACTTCTTGCATCCCTTACCAGGTAGTCTCCATCCATTACGGGGACTGATAAACCTAAATTGTTTGCTAGTAATTTTAACCCCAATCGCAAGAACAATTGTATGTTTAAAAACTGATTAAGTCCTTTAAGGATATTATGTGAAATGTGTGTTGATACAAATAACTCTTACGTGATAGAGCTACGCTGCAGCTATATTTTGGTTGAAGCACAAATGGGTCGACTCGCCTGGGGTAGGAAGGTCTACGCTCTCACAGAATAACAGCGTACAATAGTAGCTTAATGCTAATGTGTTTCGTATGGTGAGTGTAGACAATCGAAGACCCTTTTAATTGCAAATTAGGCATTCTATCTTAGTCCTCAGAGATGACAACGTATCTGCATTTTGATTCTAAAGCTCAGATAGATGTAGATGTTCACGAGTCACAGCATCCATCTACCATCAGGTGGACTGTGTCTGCGTTTGTCACCCCTATTATATAAAGAAATAACGAGTACAGAGAATTAAACAGAAAGTCGTTCTACTTTGTTAACATTAAAACGATGTCATTTTTCACACTTATTGTCCCAATTTGTAACTTCCTTCGAGCAATATATGTTTACAGTTTTGCTTGCGTTTCATGTAGTGTCTACGGTTTTATGTTTACGTCTATATTTAAGGCCTTATTACAAAAGTAATTAATATTTGGCCTTAAGTTTAAACTAAAATGTGTTTTACGAAAGAAGTCTCGCGGAATTATAAGAACGATAATGTAAGGAATAAAGAGTGACAGCAAAATGTCTAATGTCGTGAAGACTGTGGCACCGCTTGGATTTCTTTAGTTAGTTAAAAGGACTAATTTATTACTATGTATATTAAACTTCCAGGTTGATCTTACTATTTTAAAATATTGTCTTCTTGTACCTAGACTAAAATATGGATCTCAACTCTAGTCTCAAGAGATTAAGATATTTAAAAAGAAATTGACATTAATTTAACAATGGCTATGGAAAAAATTCCAAATTTATCTTTAAATATAACGAGCTGGACTAAAACTATTTACCAATAAATTTTAGAGTTCCGTGTAGAAATCTTTCACTTGTTACATATAACCCGCCTTTTACGCCTCCGTGCCCGTAATTTATATAATGAAATTTTAAATAACAAAGCAGACTTCAGTCTTGCTACGGAAACAAGGCAGGTAGAGCAAATACACACAGTTTACTATGTGTGCTCAACGAGAATAATTTATTGGAAGTTAACTAACAGAAATACTAGCATGCCTCGTCGGTACAAAGAGATCAAAAATTTGTTTTATAATTTCTAAAGCGATCAAGATCAGGTCTGCCTTCTAGCTATTTAGACTAGAGAAATTACAATATTTAAACTAGGATTCTATTCACTTGAATCTCTACATCGGTGATGCACCGGCTTTCTCTATTAGTCGTCTGAAAGTAAGCACATTTTCCATATTGTCTTCACGAATTTCATCTCGTATAATACGGTCAAATTCTGCGTACCAAGCTTTACCGAGCCTCACAATGCTAAAATAAGGTGCCTATATCCTTAAAACGATTGGAAGACGGATAGAGCAATCTTGCGGAATGAGTGAACTTTAAAAATCATAAAAAAACATCACCCTAACCTTTTTGCGTTAATTCCATTTTACTACGACGAAATTTAATATTTGGCAAACAATTAATACGCGACTTCCAAACAAAATATTTTTTTAAATACAATTTTAGCTTTTAAAGTTTATAAATTATAGTATTCTAAATGCAAACATTTAAGACCGGCCGGGAGCATAAAACTTACAGTGTGCCCCATGTGGAATGTAGTGTATTTTTCTGTGATTTAAATTAAATAATGATATGGTACGCCACGAATAGAATAAAAGAGAAGGCCTCCTTTTTGAAATCTAGTCTGGTCCAATCAAAACTTTTTGATGCAAACGCAATAATGATAAAAAATTGCGGTTGGAAACCTGCCTGCCAAGCGTGGCAACTATACCTCATTTAGGTATTCTGTGAGAGCATGGTCGTTCCCCAGTCATGCAAAATCATTCGAGCTACAATCAGAATATAGTTGCTTTTCACTAATTTTAGTATATTATAGTAAATATATAATAATAATAAAATAAAAATGATAAATAAATACAGATATACCTTGGTATCTAATAGCCCCACAGCGCGGTCACCTCGTGGGGCATTTCGGTTTATATCAGATTTCTGGTCACTTCTAGACGAACCCACCATAATTTATGGTTTTTTCTCAAACAGCAGATTCTTACAAATACTTTGTGGCTTCGAGTTCCGCCTTAAAAGTTTTATGTGGCTCATTGTAGACGATTCCACTGTATATAAATTAATACATATAAAGACAAATAAACATTCATATTCATAAGTTTCAAACTTCAGCAGCCTACGACTACCTGTGTACGAGGCTGCCACTCGTGAACATTTTTTCTCCATCGGTTATCGGTTCTTTGAGCAATATGGCCGGCCCAACGCCACTCCAATTTACTAATCTGTTACTCTGGTGTCTCTCCGTGTTACTCTGTTTCTACTGTGGATATCCTCATTCCAAAGTTTATTATGCAGAGAAACTCCGAACATAGCCCTCTACATATCTCGCTGAGTTACTTTAAGCTTCCTCATACGGCCCACAGTGAAGGACAACGTCTTCTGAAACGTGATCCTTGGATCTGATCCATAGGTCATCACTGGCAACACGCACTAGTTGTACAATCTAGTTTTGAGTTGTTGAGGTATGCCTGACAAAAAAATGTGTCGAAATATCTCTAATGCTACCCAGCTGAGTTGAATCCGTCGATTGACCTCTTGGTCGAAGTTGGACTTATTTAGTCGGACTACCTGTTCCAGGTAAACATACTCATCAACAACTCCGCGCTTAGTGCTCCCAACAACCACCGGCATAGGTGTGACATGGACATTACATATGACTTTCGTTTTGTCCATGTTCATCTTAAGACCAATACGTTGTATCATTTTCTGTATCCGTTGTATCATCTTCTGTAAAACAAATAAAATCTTAGTATCAGTTGCGTGTCCCCGTAGAAAAATACCGTATAACATTTTACTATGGAAGTAGCTTAACTAGTCTCGCTCTTTCAACACTGGTAAGACTTCTTGTTTTTACAGCATATGCTGCAGACCTAAGCCTGCTTGCTAGTTTTGATATGTGGTCCCATTAATACTTTGCGTCTAGTGCGATTCTAAGAAAAATGGTTGTATCAACAAGACTCAGCTCAGCCCATTCAAAATTACATTAGTACTAACATGTTTGACATTCGGAGTAATAAATTTCATACATTTAATTTGAAAACCATTTAAATGAAAACTATTAACACTAAGCAAATTTACTTATTTAGATATAGCATTATTTAATATAAGATCTAATGTAGATATAGCATTATTTAATGTACGGAATTTCCTGTTAAAATTAAACCCTGAGGCTCGCCCATTTGTATTATCGACCCGGAAGAACTTATACTATTTATGGCAACTTTTTTCGTTCTGTATATGAAATAATTAATCTACGAGCATCACTTCCTACATCGTAATTTTGAAGTTTTCTGATAAATGTTTCATGGTGAACATTATCGAACGCTTTAAGTAGGTCATAGAATGTATCTAAAGCATCCTATGAATTCTACCATGCATTGGAGATATATTTAATAAGCTCACCACCAGCATGAGTTATCAAAAATGCATGTTGTCGGTTAGGTTTTGATGTACCTCCCAGAAATCACATTACACCCTTTCTGAACAATGCTTCCATGCTCAATATGGACTCACGTAGGGAGCTACATTTAGGGGAGCTAGTCTTTACTGTTATTAAGTTTAAGAAGCCAGAGTACTTGTATGCAAAGATAAAGTTTGCTAAGCAAAATTCTGGAAAATAATTGAGGTCCATAAGATCAGCACCCCTATATTACAGCCATAAAACAGCGGCATTTACTGGCAGTTTCCGATATATGGCAACGAAGTGTTGGAATAATATCTCACCGCCAATAAGAAATCTTAACACCAACTACAAGTTTAAAAATAAATTCAAAACATATCTTCTAGATAAACAAAAACAAGGTATTCCCAAACACTTCGTTTGCCAGCTATAAACCATGACATTTTCTTTTTTTTCTTTTCACTTTTACCAACTCATCATGGTTGGCTAAGTCATTTAGGTACTAGCCTTAATTGGGTACGCAGTCTTACACATCTTTTCCGTAATTTTTTACTAAACTAAACCCAAGATATAAATCATAGAGCTGAAAGGACACATCTTTCAGACATAATTACACTACAATAATATTAACGTGCAAAAAAAGTTTTTTCTTTATTTCTTTCTGATTGTACTATTGTGCTTATTTTCTTCTCGTCACCTCGAGGGTAATAGCTGAAAATCAGTGTTTGCTCTCTGAACAATATTAATCGCTGAGCTATGACCCGTTTGTTTAACTGCAACACACATGTACATTTAGACCATAAGTTTATGTTTTTTTTTCATAATACTTTGATTGTATATCTAGTTTAATCACTGAATTTACGTGTGTGATTGGAGATACAAATAAAACATTTTATCTATCTATCAAGCGACCTCTTGTAAAACCAACTTGATTTTTATATAGTAAATTATTTACATGAAAAAAAATTTACATTTGATCAATATTTTTTTTCTAAAAAAAGTGTTGACAGTACTGAAATAGGTCTAAAATAATTGGCGTGGTCCAGTATACTACCAGATTTGAATACTTTACTATGCTTCATTGAATCAGAAAAAAACAACAGCTTCGATACTAGTATTAAATAATAGATACTTGAGGTGCGATTGTATAGTTTATGGACTCAATAACATTAACAGAAATCCCCCACACATCTGCGGTATGAAATATAAAATTCTTTGTACACGTCGTACCATTTCGTTTAAGCAATGATTTGGCGATAGCAGGACAAGAATTCAGTGACTCAGTGGTTAATATCGGGAAATCAGTAAAATATTTATCAAAAAATTGCGAGAGTTGACCTTACCGGTTTCACTATTAATTATACTCCATGTCTTTTATATTGTATTAGAAGCCGTATTTGTTTTGTTACTCAAATACAAAGATTTGACTAAGGAGCACACTCTTTTAAATATTTTTTTACATATTCCCTAAATTCAACGCTAGGATTATATGACCTTTCATTGTATAGTTTATATAACCTTTGGCTACTCTTATGGACTCCTTTTGGTCACCAATTCATTGAATGCCTTGCGATTGTTCAAGGAGAATGTTTGAAAAGTAGAAGTATTATCAAATTTACTACGTGGTAGAGCCATGCTGCAGTTATATTAGTAGTATAGTTGTAGCACGAATGGGTCGGCTCGACCGAGGAAGGACCACGCTCTCACAGAATACCAGCGTGAAATAGTAGCTTAATGCTGCTGTATTTCGTATGGTGAGTGTAGAGAACCGGAGACCCTTTTTACTGAAAATGAGGCATTCCATCTCAGTCCTCACGGGTGACAACGCATCTGCATTTTGATTTGTAATGGAAGATAGATGTAGATGTCTATGGGCCGCAGCAACCACTTACCATCAGGTGGACTGTGTGCTCGTTTGTCAGCCTATTCTATAAAAAAAAATTCATTACCAATAAACTTAAATAATGTTTCATACAAGAAATCTGGATTATTTTGGTATAAATGTGATAAGTTTTGAGATCCTCGGAATTTAAAAATGGAACGCACTCGTGTAGTATGTTTCTAAAAAGCAAATTTATTTAAAAATAGAACTCTATAAGCCAATAAACATATTAAAAAAAAATCAATATTAAAAAAACGAAGTTCTATTATTTTCTTGCAACACTTCCAGCGCTTTTCATTTAAACGATGGATCTTAACCGTGAACATTCGCGCGCTATGATCGATTATGATTTTAAATTTGAATCGAACAATTAAATTTACAACGTTTACAATCAGCATAAAGGGACTCAGCTCTATCACGCGCAATAATTTTTAGGTGATTCGCTGAATTCAAAAAGAGGTAAAATTAAGCTTAAAGATAACCAAAGAACCGATGCCCCGCAAATAGCAGTAACGGCAGAAAATGTACAGACTACTGAAATGTTAGTGCGAGAAGACCCACAAATCACATATACAAACATCGAAAAGATTGTAGTAATTATTTCGGGGAGCATTCATACCATCCTACATCAACGTCTTGGAGTGAGGAAGCTTTGTTGTCAATGGATCTCTCGTTTGTTCTCCGAAAACGAAAAACAGACTATGTTTTGAAAATGGGCATTAGGGGTGTTTTTCAAAAAGTTTGTTTGTTGCGTAACAGAATTACACCGAAATAAAATATAATATTTAATAATTAATATGTAGTTTATCAGTCGTTTAAAGTTATTAAAAAAAAAACTAATTTATATGTGAAAAGCCTTTAATTTAACAAAAAGTTTATGTCAGTAAGGTAAGTCATTCCTTTACATCACAAAGTTTGGATAGTTATCAAAACTCAGTTGTCTTTCGAGAATATATTATAATTTTACTAAAACGTTTTTAAATATTAATTGTCTAAAAATCACAAATTTATAATTAGTAACTTAAATTTAACATCGTTTGTTCTTTAAAAATCTTTAATGGTTTTTTTTTTATAGAAGAGGGGGCAAACGAGCATGCGGCTCACCTGATGTTAAGTGACTACCGCCGCCCATGATCAACCGCAACACCAGGGGGAATTGCAGATGCGTTGCCGGCCCTTTAGAAAGGAGTAAGCTCTTTTCTTGAAGGACCCAAGGTCGTATCGGTCCGGAAAGGTCGCCGGTGGTAAACTATTCTACAAAGAGGTCGTACGCGGAAGAAAACTCCTTGTGAAACGTACAGTGGTGGACCGCCAAGCATCCAGATGGTGTGGATGGTATCAGGACGTTTGCCCCGTAGTGCGTTCACGAAATTTGGCGGCTGGGATTAATCCGAACATTTCCTCAGAGTACTTACTCCCCATGGTATATGCGAAAGAAAGTGCAAAGAGATGCAACATCTTTTTGTGTTTTAATGGTTGTTCTATATTACAATATGCAATTTAAATTAATATTATAACAAGGTTTAGTTATAGATAGATTTCTTTTTAAAATAAATTAAAGCAATATTTGTACCTAGCAATTATTAAGTTTAATACAATTTCACAGCAACAATAGGACAAGTAACGTTAATGGAAATTTGCGTCACGTGTAGGAATTATAAGGTAAAACTTACAGAAAACTTTGTTTTTTTCTTTATTTATTGTTCCCGACATTGCCTAGACCATTTTTTTACTATTTAGTTAGCTCACCTTATTCTTCTTTCGTCTTTCAAGTAAAGTTCGTGCTTTTCTGGGTCCTGTTTTACTTCTCCTCTGTATCTTTTGAATCATCGTGCAAGCCTACACGGCCATGGTGAGTTCTGAAAATAAGAAGAATAATTTAATTTTAATTTGTATGATCTAAATTATTACCTGAACTGTTGCTGTTATCAGTTAGTTAAACGAATCCTCATCCTACATACTGTACTCGAAAAACAAAAGATTATAATAATAAAAGTTTGACTATATAATATTATGTAATGATCAATTTAATTTATTTTCTCGTAAATAAAATATAGTTGATACTAATGTAGAACTATAAGGTGGTCTATAATATTATAATAAAACAGCTCGATAAAGATTTCAAAATAAACCAGACACAATGTAAACCATGCTCAAGAATTCCACTACGTCACTTCTGGTTTTCCACTAATACAATACGTCACGTAGAGAACATGACGTATACCACCAGCACAGAAATAAACTTCTAAATTCAGTAGTTTTGACGTGATTTTACTAAATATTACTTTTAATTCACATTATTAACACTTTTTCTAATAAGCCGTCAAAATCTATAATACCAAAAAATAATATAACTTACCTCAAATAGTCAATTTCGTAGTGGAAAATGAAAACAGGACGACGTGACGCCAAACTACATCACTTGCATTTTACTAACACGACTGCTATCAAAAACTAATATGGTGGCTGTTTGCTTGCTAAAACACTACCAATTGTCGAAAACAACACTTAGTTTATTAATTACTTTCATTCTAAGCCATAAATTCGACGTAGCTTAGCATTTTAAGGGGCAAGTTAAAAGGAGTATTTTATATTAATAAGTAATTTTCTAGTGAACAATTTTTTTGAAAAAGCGCTCCTAGGCGTGTTTTAGGAATCGTTACTGGTGACGAGACACGGATCAATCAATATGATCCGGAAAATAAAAAGCAAGCATCGGTGTGGGTCTACTCAGAAAGACAGTTACTGACAAAACTGCAAAGACCTCGCAACGTTGACAAAAAAATGGTGGCTAGTTTTTTTCGCGGAGCGGACATTTCTCGACGGCAATGCTGGCTAATTGTAGGTCAGTCAACTCTGAATGGTATACTACAGTTGCATTACCCAAAGTTTTTCAAGCTGTGCAGTAGAGAAGACTAAAGACCGGGCTTAGGGGAATCATGCTGCATCACGATAATGCCCTTTGACATACCTCCCTTAGAACAAATGCATTTATATATGAATCTGGTGTTGAAACTCTAAGTCACCCACCCTACAGCCCCGACTTAGCTCCTTGTGATTTCTTTTTGTTACCTAGAGTCAAAGAAAAAATAAAAGGCAAGTTTTTTCAAGCGTTAAACGTTTGTGAAAATGTAATCTATAAATGTTACTCTGGATTCAACAATATGCGTTGGCTTTAAAAATAAATTAAAAAACCATATGATTTAACACTGACCTAAATTTAATATTATTCGAGAAAGCTTCTAGGATAATGATATTAAAGTCTCCACATATTACAACAAATTTATTCTGTATATTAAGCTTAACAAAAACTTCCTCTATATATTTTTCAAAATTATCGTATATAGATAGGGGTATAGACGCTTACAACAATAAGGTGCTCAAACTCAACACATACCATTTCTACAGTTGGCTCAACAGAGAGGCTCGCAATATCTTAACGTTCTTGACATGACAATAACCATAAAATACTATAATACACAATAGAATGGCTTTCAACCTCATTTTGTACGAGGATTGGTGTCACCGGGAGCACACATACTAGCAAATACGTCGTATTATCAGTTAATCACTACTACAAACCCGATTCACTGTGTTGACAGACGGATTTTATTTGTAAATAGCGTGCAATTTGGCATTTTATAAATAATTTGCATGCGAAATTTGGAAACGATTGTAACGTCAAAATACATCTCTTGTTGACATTAATACATATGAATTGACGTGTAAAGGTACCCATTGACGATACGTTCATTTGGACGCATAGCGTCACTTCGAACTTAGCAGTCGTACGGAATAGAAATAAATAATAATATGGATAATAATACTTTACCGGCGGAAGCAGTAGCATGTATTTCATTAAAAAGACAAAAAACCTAAATGGGACAATATATCGTAGTCTTCAAAGATGACAACGCATCTATATTTCGATTCTCAATTGAGGATACATGTAAATGTCTATGGGCCACAACACCCACCACCAGGTGGACTGTGTGCTAGTTTGTCACTCCAGTTCTCGATATGGTATATATTATGGTGGAGCAATATCATTGACTGAGGTATAAATTAAAGAAATCAACATATAGAAGATATTTTTCATTATAACTATACGTGGTAAAGCAACGTTGCATCTATATTATGGATGTAGCACAAATGGGTCGGCTCGAACGAAGAACAATCTCACAAAATAGCATAAAATAGTAAAGCTAAATCTGCTGCGTTTCGTATGTAAAGATCCGGATAATATTTTTACTGGAAACGAGGCACTCCACATAGTTCTACGGGGGTGACAATGCATTTACATTTTGATTCTTATTAAATGACAGATTCAGTCCATGTCTATGGACTACAGTATCAACTTAACATCATGTGGACTGTGTACTCGTTTGTTGGGTGACAAACAAGCATACAGTTCATAGTTTACATAGTAAAAACATATTTAATCCAATACACAGTTTATGCTTGACAAACAGAGCACATGTACTACCATCAGCACCAAAACATTAACTGATGCAATAACGTCAAAAAAATGTACGCCGGTTCGCCCATTCACTGACGATTCGGACTACTTCTATTTGGCGTGGCGCACGTTTTTGACATTGACGGACTGCCGCGGACGACGTTCATTTGGAATGGACCCATGGATTCCAATGCATTTGGAAATCCAGAGCTGGATGAAGTCCATCCAAACGGAATATGTTTTCCCCATTTACGGAACGATTTTGGACGATTACCACTCCATTTGGATTAATGGACGTATCGTTAGTGGGTACCATTAGTGGCATTTTAGTGGCTACGTGGGCTCCGCCCACTCCTCCGTTCTATTATGTATGTATTATATATGGTATTCTATGACAATAACTTACTCGCAAAAATTAAGTCTTCTTTCCGTCCTCTTAAAACGGTTTGTCTTTTGGAATAATAGACCACCTGTTATTTACAGTGGTAGAGCCACGCGGCAGCTTTGCTGTTGCACGTATGGGCCGGCTCAAACCGGGGTGGTACCACGACCTCACAGAATACCGGCGTGAAGTGGAAGCTCTGCTTCCACGTTTCGTCTGGTGAGTGCAGGTGGCCGGAGGCCCAAATCCCCCCCCCCCCACCAACGTGGTAGCGGAATTAAATGATGATAGACGACCCCAGGAGGGTACCAGCACCCCTAGAGAATCCCTCGCTGAGCATCCACGACCATGTTTCTCCACTTCTGAGCGTGGGTGTTCAGGCTGCCCCGCATATTCGGGGGGGGGGGGCAAAATTCCGCTCAAGACTACAACTGCTCGGGGCAAACGGAGCAACAAGACCAAGGCGACCCCTGCCTCGCTGTCCGTGAATTTCTGCATTATCAGGGACTTCACTCTAACCTAAACGCCGTCCACTACCATCTCGAGATGGCGAGGCCGGGTCTGATCTTTCTGAACGAGACGCAGGTGTCCTCTCCAGCTGATGTCTCGTATCTCTCCTACCCGGGGTACAAACTGGAACACTTCTTTGTGCCTCGGGCTGTAGTTTGCGTTTACGTCAGAGAGGACATCTGTTCTCCACGCCTCGGCAGACTTGAAGGTTCCGACCTGTCCATCATTTGGCTATGCGTAGACAGCGACGACCATCCGCGCGTCTACGGGTGTCTCTATAGGTCCCATAGCCCAATGCCGAAACAGACCGACTTTTCGACCACGTCCAAATGGCTACAGATTCGTTGCTACAGCAGATCCCCTCCGCAGAGATCGTGATCCTCGGCGACTTTAACGCCCATCACGCCGAATGGCTTGGTTCACGTTTAATCGATCATGCGGGGAGATCTGTTCATGATTTTGCCTTGGCATATGGTCTGACACAACTGGTTACTTCGCCTACGCGGATTCCGGATATGGAGGATCATGCACCTCCCCTGTTGAACCTTCTGCTGACCTCTCACCCGGACGGATATCAGATTTCCGTCGACGCCCCTTTAGGCTCCTCGGACCATTATCTTGTTTGGAGTGTGGTGCCACTCACGCTGAAATCGCAGTTGCATTCTGCAGGCTGCCGCCGTGTTTGGCACTATAGGTCAGCCGATTGGGATGGGATGCGGTCTCTCTTTGCATCCTACCCTTGGCGGCGGGTTTGCTTCTCGCCGAACGATCCCAACGTTGTTGCGGATTCTGTCGCTGATGTGGTACTTCAGGGTATGGAACTTTTTATTCCTTCCTCTGTGGTGCCCATTGGAGGCAAATCTTAGCCATGGTTTGGTCGTTCCTGTAAAATAGCATCATGCTATAAGCAGGAGTGCTACCAAGCCTGGGCTGACGCATCAGCGTCCCGTAATGTAAACACCAGCGCTCTGAAAAATAAGTATAATTCCGCCTCTAGGTCCTTCAAAAGAGTCATTGCCAAGGCAAAGTCGGAGCACATAGGCAGAATTGGGGAGAAACTAGTTCGTCTTCCTTCTGGAACCCGTGCATTCTAGTCTCTCGCCAAGGCTTTCCAGGGGAATTTCTGTCAGTCATCTCTTCCATCTCTGCACAGGGAGGACGACTCACTGGCCAATACCGCAAAGGAGAAAGCCGATCTTCTAGGCTCTTTCTTTGCGTCCAACTCGACTCTCGACGACGGGGGGGAATACGGAACGGAAGACGGTTTTCGTCCACCCGATCCCTAAAAAAGGTGACCGCTCAGACCCGTCCAACTACCGGCCTATCGCCATCACCTCCTTGTTCTCCAAAACAATGGAGTCCATTGTAAACTGCCAGCTCATGAGGTACCTTGAGGATCACCAGCTGATTAGTGACCGCCAATACGGTTTTCGCCGTGGTCGGTCAGCTGGTGATCTTTTGGTCTACCTAACTCACAGATGGGCGTCGGCAGTAGAGTCCAAGGGGGAGGCATTGGCCGTTAGTTTGGACATTGCGAAGGCCTTCGATCGGGTTTGGCACAAAGCGCTTCTTTCGAAGCTCCCTTCCTATGGGCTTCCCGAGAAATTGTGCGATTGGATCACCAGCTTTCTTGCAGATCGTGGCATCAAGGTCGTTGTAGACGGTGCAAGTTCCGATTGCAAGCCTATTAATGCTGGTGTTTCACAAGGCTGCGTGCTATCGCCAATACTGTTTCTTCTGCATATCAATGATATGTTGCAAACCCGTAAAATTCATTGCTATACAGATGACAGCACTGGTGATGCTCCTTACACCGGCCGAGCCAATATTTCTCGGGAAAAGTTCTCCGAGTGCCGGGACAAACTTGTGTCTGAAGTCGAGTCTTTGCTGAACAGAGTCTCGGATGGGGGCGACTAAATCTAGTCCAGTTTAACCCCCAGAAGACAAAAGTTTGCGCGTTAACCGCTTAAATGTACCTCTTTGTCGTATCTCCTCAGTTTCAAGGCACTCACCTTGTTGCCTCAGCCAGTATCGGAATCCTCGGCGTCGACATATCGAGTGACGTGCAGTTTCGTGGTCACTTGGAAGAGAAGGCCAAATTGGCCTCTAAAAACTTGGTGTGCTCACACAGGGACAGTATTTCATGCCGGCACACCGTCTGCAACTTTACAAGGCACAGGTTCGGCCGCACATGGAATACTCTTCCCATCTCTGGGCTGGGGCTCCCCAGTACCAGCTCCTTCCACTTGACCGCATCCAGTGCAGAGCGGCTCGAATCGTCGACCACAGTGTGCTTTCCGATCGGCTCAATTCACTGGCACTGCGAAGAGATGTTGCATCTCTTTGCATTTTCTTTCGCATATACCATGGGGAGTGATCTGAGGAATTGTTCGGATTAATCCCAGCCGCCAAATTTCGTGAACGCACTACGCGGCAAACGTCCCGATACCATCCACACCATCTGGATGTTTGGCGGTCCACCACTGTACGTTTCAAGAGGAGTTTTCTTCCGCGTACAACCTCTCTGTGGAATAATTTACCACCAGCGATTTTTCCGGAACGATACGACTTGGGGACCTTCAAGAAAAGAGCGTACTCCTTTCTAAAGAGCCGGCAACGCACCTGAAATTCCCCTGGTGTTGCGGTTGATCATGGACGGCGGTAGTCACTTAACATCAGGTGAGGCGCATGCTCGTTTGCTCTCTCTTCTATAAAAAAAAACCTGGTGATTACTGAAGTTAAACATTAAGGTATAAGCTTTCAATCAATGTTCACTACTCGTAATACATAAAATATGAATATTGTTGCTACTTTTAAGTACAACTCAATTTCTAGCTATATGCCTATCATGCCTTGTATATTTTGATGCACCAGGTGTAAAAAATATTTATTATCATTTTGAAGAGTCATACAATTGCAATTATTAAGAAGTTGTAAGGTATATTCTAAATTATTAAAATTATTATAGCTGCTAGAGATTACCTCTATTGTCTCATTTTATAATCATTATGCTGCTTAATAGGAGCAGATGTCTGGGTAGCTAAGTCCTTGGCTGTGCTAATCCAATACCCCATATTATTCCGTTGGTGTTCCAAGGGGTGACAGAGGAAATTAAACCAGGAGATGGGTGGTACATTTTTTGTTAAGCCACCATGCACGTCTTCCTAATAACAACAAAATTTGCTTGGCGGGCCGGTTGTTAACTGTGGTTACCAACCGGCCCGCCAAGCATTGAAACTATAATTAGTAATGGTTCTGTCCGTTGGGTATGTACAAACATTTCAAGTTACACTTGCCAGTCTTGAAAATGCCTACGATGACCTCTGCACCACGGAGTAATGGTTCCGTGGTGCAGCAGCTTAGCAATGATTTGCAGTGCTAAGTGTCTACAAATAATTGTTCCAAATCTGGATGTTGTACTTGCGAAATTTATGTGTGTAAACTGTCCCCGTTATACAGGAGAAAATCCATGGACGTAACGTATTTAAAGAGAAAAAAAAGAACTAACATACATGTTTATTTTTCCATAAGATCGTATAAACAGTTGATGAAAGAAAAACAAAAATGTTTACCTGTCAAATGGATGAAGGTTAAAGAAGAAACTCAGTGATTGTTTCTTGAACGAACTCGGTGCAATTTCTTTCCCACAGTTTGTTTAAACCTTCATAAATCATGAAAGTGTGACGTCTGAGCTAAATGAAATTCTATTTATTTCTTACTATCATATTTTTTAGCTTTTAAGTTTTTTACAAGGTGCTTGGTATAAACCAAGCAGCTTCAAATACCAGTCGGATTTAATATTTTAAGGCAATAGAGGAATTGTTGATTTTTGGATCTCACGTACGGGTATAACCACTGTATACTTGAGTTTGTCAATAAAATTAAAATATCATTGATGTGACCCAAGACTTTAGTTTTAACTTGATAATATATACGTTGTAGTGTTATGCTATTTACATATCATTTTACACTATTTTAAATTTATTTCTCCATTCTGTTTTTTATTTTCTGCATTCACCTCAAAACTGGATATTTTGCATCACCTTTATTTCCATAGGATTCTGTAACGTTTTTAAACCATAAGATCACAATAACAAATCATTTTCACTTCGTATTTTCACGCTATCAGCACTTTTTAAATCGGTGTCGATGGAGTTTACCTTTTTCGATCTTTTATTTAGTTCTCCGTAACTCTGCAATTTCGGGCTTCGTGCGCGCTGTTGCGCTGCTTTTTTTTCTATATCAATAATATCTCATTTTTCACTTAAATCTTGCCGTTTCTCTATTGCGAGCCTTTTTTTTTTGCATGGGGAAATGCCTACGCATACCCGCCTCGCGGGGGCAAAGGGACGGGTTATGTCGGACTCGCACCGACTAAAACCCCATGGTGTTCCACCTTTGTCGCATATTGGCAGGGCTACGAGAACGCTTTCGCACACATCCGCGGCCCTACTAGCGCCTGCTGCCCCATGGCAGCACCTCCTCGGGAGAGGAAAATTCCTCCCCGTTCTCTTTCCCAGGTAAGGCGCACCAGAACACATGGCGCGCCTTCCTCCACGGCCTCCAACTACGTCTGTGCAACAGACGCCCCCGCGTCCGATGCACAAAGGCCATGGGGCCAGGAAAAACGAGCACTTAGAAGTACTAGCCTTCCCGACCCCAGCGGCGGATCTGGTCTATGGCTCCGCCGCCAACCAAGATTCGGCTGCGGAGGGTAGGGAGAGTCTGGTTGTCATGGCAATTTTTATTCAAATTCGTTACCGGTCTGATGTTTTTACTTCAAAACTTCCACAAAAATACTCTTTTCTTCTTGGCCATTTACAAAAATTTGCTTTTAATTTAAATAATTTTCCCTTCTTATCTCAGATCCGTCGTCGAGCGCGGAGCTCTCTAAAAAAAGTATAAAAGCCGAACAATCGGCCAATAAAGCCTTGCGCCCTCCTTTCTGCCAAGGAGGGTCGCGTTCGTATACGGCTTAGAGATCTCTAGTCAGATCGTTAAGCCAATTACCAAAAGGTTGAGTTTAGTGGGTAAAAGTCTCCACATAACCACGCAGCCGGCTGCGTGGTATGCTATGAGCATTCTCAACCTCCCTCCCCCCGCTTTCCGGAGGGTTGCCCATATTTGCTTCGGGCGCAAAAAAAAAAAAAAACCAATAAAGTCAGTCTCGCTTCAGCTTTCAAACTAGAAGCATCACCTAAAGGCCTTATCCCGGGGCCGCACTGCCCCGGGATCCTGCAAGCCTCTGCCTTCACCTGAAGTCGTCGCCTAGCCACGCCTACGCCTCCACCTACTAGTGCCCGCGCTATCTTTAGCCGCTGTGCGTGCTTGCTTCAAGCGCTGCGTGTGCCTACTCCGGGCGCTGTGTGTGCCTACTCCGGGCGCTGTGTGTGCCTACTTCAAGCGCTGCGTGTACCTACTCCAGACGCTGCGTGTGCCTACTCCGGGCGCTGTGTGTGCCTAGTCCGGGCGTTGTGTGTGCCTGCTTCAAGCGCTGCGTGTGCCTACTCCGGACGCTGCGTGTGCGTAGATCAGGCGCTGCGCACCTACCACAGGCATAGCCTGTGCATCAGCGGTGAGCACCACTGCCAAGCGGGTGTACTCATTTATCTTTGTTATTTAAAAAAATTGTAATTCACGCCACTTATCAATATATTCATATTTTTTTTATAAAACTGTAAATATCTTTTAAAATTTTAAATAAATTATTCGTTTTTGTTCTATTTTTGTTGTTTCGTTGTTGTTAGGTTAGGTTCTTTTGTTTTTAATTGTCGCTTTACGACAACATATTACAAAATATATCCGATTAATATTTTTAAATTAATTGTAATAAATAAATATGACATGCGGTGGAATGGCTAAGTGGAGTAAGATTTTAAGATTTTAAGGTAAAGCCGAAGCTTTTAAATACTAATTTATAACCTACCTAAGCAACGTATTTGGCATTAATATTAATTATTCTTTAATTCAATCATCACAACCATTCACAAGTCCACTGTTGCATAAGCATCCCAGGAATACCACTAACACTACCTTTAGCCACCTGCATCTATCGACTTCCTGCGTGTCTTAACAGTCCGTCGCATCATCTAGTGTCTATAGTGGTAACAAAGTCTGGCATTGCATTTCTCAATCCGTATGCAAGCGTTAATACTAAGGACGAGAGACACCTATCTTCAGTCTTAGTCTCTACGGCTAACTATGACAATTTTTACTTTATATGAAACAGATAAGTATAGATATATTTTAATCCAATTTTTATAGTCGTTAAGGCGTTATGGTCTCATCCTTAAATCGATATCGTAGAGTACGTTATACAACCATGTTGCAGGTATATTAGTTGCAGCACGAATTGGCTAAAGCCGAGTAGAAGCACGTGAAATAACAGTTTAATGCCACTATGTCTCGTATGATAAGTATAGAGAACGGGAGACCCTTTTTACTAGAAAAGAAGAATTCAATTTTAATCTTTAGGGGTGAAAACACGTTTGCATTTTGATTCTCGAGGACAGATGTAGATGTCTATGAATTGCCATATGTCTTTACGATCTACATGTGGACTGTGTGCTTACTTTTCTATATTATATAGAGTTTTACATTATTTTCCTTTTTATTTAATAAGAAGTATATTAAAAATAGTAGAAGTATAAAAAGAAGTATATTATGTAACACATGTTTTATTAAAAGTGCAAAGTTTAATTAGAACAGCGATGCGGTAAAGACGTTCCTTATTTGAATGCCCTCGTTAAAAATTTTAACGGCTCTCCGGAACTGCTGTAATAACTTTTAATACCATGTAATTTGTAAATTCTTTAGAGCGACTTTGTTAGTTATTTAAGACGCTTTTTTACTTTCTTATAAGCCAGTCAATGATAATATTTAGCCAATATTAACAGACGGTAAGCGATAATGACGCATTCGATGGTATATCGTACTGTATTAGGGTGGAAAAATCTTTATAACAAAGTTAGCGCGGTGATGCTATTCAACGAGCGTTTAATAACCACATACCATAGAATCAGCATCGTATCGCTTCGTTATTCTCTTTTAAATTCGCGTCTGGTCAAATGGCCAGCACATTAAATAGATGGTAGCACTCTTATCTGCTAAGAATCTCTTCTGGGTTTTTAGCATGCAGAAATTAATAATATATTAAATAATATTTAATTAATACATCATTACAGCCTATGAAATTTTACTGCTGAACACATGATTCATCATAAGTTAAATATGCTTTTTATATAATAAAACAACCTGGCTTGGCGACTATTTAAAAAAAAACTATAATGAATATGCCCTTTATGAGGCAATCTACGAGGGAGGCGTATGTCAGTTGTAGAATTTTATTAATATAAACCGTAATGGTAACGGACAAACGAGCACACAGTCCACCTGATGGTAAGTGGATGCTGTGGCCTATAGACATCCGTATCTATTCTCGATAAAGATCAAGATCATGATGGAATGGTTCGTTTCTAGTAAAAGAGTTCACTGCACTCACCATATAAAACACAACAGCATTAAGCTGCTATTTTTTTTGCTGATTTTCTGTAAGTATTTGCCATAGTTACTCCGCTTGGCAGGCGGAGTGGCACCTGCTGCCCATTTTCTGTTTCACTTCCCTCTATCTTCTCTTATGACACACACGGGTTGATATGGGGTAGTAGGTATTCTTCCACCGTCACTATACCGATGATCATTAATAAATGTAGTGTACATTTATTAATCAAAAAAGAAAAGTGAAAAAAATATCACTGCATAAAAAACATGCACACCGCAGTCATGCATTGTGGCTAAACGGTAACACTTTAATATTAACATAATTTTATTATGGTATTTCATTAAAATTTATTTAAAACAAATCATCCTTAAAGATAATGTGGTAACTTTCAATTAACCTTTCAGCTGCGGAGACTCTAACCGTAATACTCCGTTGACTGCGGAGCTGTTTAATAAAATGGATGGCTGATTGGGCCCAATCAGTTTAAACGCAAATATCTTAATTTTGGTATATCGAATACTATAATATGTATACATTTCTGAATTCTCTATGAAATTTCCTATAAACGAGTACATATATTTAATAAAGTTTTAAAGTAATTAGTATAACTAAATATTGAATAAAATCAAAGCTATCGTATTTCTTAATGACACAAAGTTTTTTAATAGTTCAATTATATATCAGCTATCTATTATATATATTATATATAGCTATCAATTATAAATATCTATCAGCCGCAGCAACCACCACAGGTGGACTGCGTGCTCTTTTGTCACCCTATCCTATAGGTGTATTCATTTCAAAGATGAGAGCCGTGGTGGTTCAGAAGAGCCGTGGTAGCTCAGATGGTTAGCTCTCGCTGTAAATTTCACAGTACGCTAGCAAGCCGGGTGTCGTAAAGCGACAATTAAAAACAAAAGAACCTAACCTAACAACAACGAAACAACTTTTACTTTGTTATACGTATATATTATCAAGTTAAAACTAAAGTCTTGGTTCACATCGATGATATTTAATTTTATTGACAAACTCAAGTAGACAGTAGTTTTATTGACAAACTCCAAAAATCAACAATTCCTATATTGCCTTAAAATATTAAATCCGACTGGTATTTGAAGCTGCTTGGTTTATACCAAGCACCTTGTAAAAATAAACTTAAAAGCTAAAAAATATGATAGTAAGAAATAAATAGAATTTCATTTAACTCAGACGTCACACTTTCATGATTTATGAAGGTTTAAACAAACTGTGGGAAAGAAATTGCACCGAGTTCGTTCAAGAAACAATCACTGAGTTTCTTCTTTAACCTTCATCCATTTGACAGGTAAACATTTTTGTTTTTCTTTCATCAACTGTTTATACGATCTTATGGAAAAATAAACATGGATGTTAGTTCTTATTTTTTTCTCTTTAAATACGTTACGTCCATGGATTTCCTCCTGTATAACGGGGACAGTTTACACACATAAATTTCGCAAGTACAACATCCAGATTTGGAACAATTATTTGTAGACACTTAGCACTGCAAATCATTGCTAAGCTGCTGCACCACGGAACAATTACTCCGTGGTGCAGAGGTCATCGTAGGCATTTTCAAGACTGGCAAGTGTAACTTGAAATGTTTGTACATACCCAACGGACAGAACCATTACTAATTATAGAAGAAAGTAGTTGGGGTTGTAGTAAAAGTTTAGGGGAGTGCTCAAAGGAATTGTTCGGAATAATTACTATCGCTAAATTTCACCATCCACAAATCATAACGTTAATGCACTAAGACATGAAGTTGAGTATGCTTGTTACACTTAAAAGTGCTACCAAACACGCTCATCCCAATCCGAAAGATAGTTGACGTATCATAACGCTATGCCCTAAGACGCCGCCCACAAACCATCCATGTTCACGGGCACGTATTGCTTTAACAAAACCGTTTACCACCGACACTAAGGTGATGATATGTTTAGGACACATCTGTTAGCGAGTCCAAGTTTACCTCGGTCTTGGACGCTGTGATGAGTAAACACACCTCTATGAAAATCCTTTTCAAGTTTCATTTGTATTAATATAATGCTTATATATATTTGAGTCCTCCCACATATTTGCTTTATTTCAAAGACCTTACGGTTATATGTCTTTAATATATGGGACTTCAATCCACAAATCTACTATTGTAATGCTTATTCATCATACAGACCTTGTATAATGGTGCTTTAGTGTCATAGACTACTATAATAAGTCCCTAAGGACTATACATTGTGGAACAGTACTATAAGTAGTCGTTCACCCGACCTCCCCATATATATGAAGACCCTTGGGTATGCGCCTCTGGGAAGGGAACTGCCTTATACTCGTATATGCAATCTCTACAAGAGCACCCTCCACGTATACAAGAACATGCTGCTACTCTACATGAACACGCTCAATCACTTAGGCAATTGTTGACCTATTTTCCAATAATTTTACAAATACTATTTATCTTTATTATATATATACATTCTTAATGCCTTAAATGTATTTAATTTAACTTTATTCTTATTAATGTATTTTAAATGTTTTACAATATTACTTCTAAGTAAATTTTGACGGCTTTATAGAGAACTGAATTATTAATAATAATAATGCGCCGTCACAATAGCAGAAAAAAATTCCATATTTTTCTCTTAACTAATATGACTTGAACTATCACGTGATTCCAGCTTGACGTCGACTTCTGGGACAGCCTATATATTGTAAGCTTGTTATTTCACCGTTTTAAATCTGTGCTTGACTATTATCTCAGCTGACGGTAAATGGTGATGCAGTCGAAGATGATAAAGTGAGACTTAACAAGAGCCTATTCTCTCTTGCCTTGAAGGCTGAAAGAGAACATTTTTATCATAGTTATTAATTTTGAATTGTCCATTGTTGGCATATACAAAAATACTAGTCAACATAAAGTCTTTTTAATAACGGATGTAGTCAAAACAAGTCTATTTATTATTTGTTTGACGATAAACTTTGTGTTGGTACTCTAATACAGAATCTCGTACAGTACACACAGACTTTCCTTTACCCCATAACCATATTCCAACAGGTTATGGGCCCAGGTCAATTGCCTAAAGTAGTATTAAAAGTGTAGTTTTTTTATTGAATTTTGTTATGATTTGTGGATTTTTGAATACTGGCGCTTTAGTAGCGTGCTACTGTGATACGTTGGTTTTATTTTTAGTTAACAACAATACCAATTTTATTAACAAAGTCGATAGGAATCATGTGGGTTGTGAGGGGATGCCACCCGTATGACAGTTGCATTGATGCTTACTGCTAATTGCGGTATTGTGTCTTGTGATTAATCTGGAGGTGGCTGCGCCTGATTCGGCGCATTTTGTGGTTCTGGTTGATGGAGATATGCGGTTGGTGATGTCTGCTTGTATGTGTGGGATTGTATGGTGGACCTTGGGATGGTGTAAGCCTAACGCTAGTTGTATGATGCTTGTTGCGTTTTGTAGCATGGCGGGTCGCTATTCTCAATAGTGCTATCTACGTCTTAGTTTGACTCACACCTAAGTAGCTTTGCCCAAGCTGGGTCCCTTCATTGCGTGGCTGCGGCCTGTCAGAACTCCACGATGTTTTATATAATAACATAACAATATTTTCACACGTATAAGAGGGGAAGAATACGTTACCCTATGTATTTTAAAAATTACAGGCATTTATAAAAAATCTAAAAAATCTATACATTGTGGCGGCCTTTTAACTCCTGTTGCATAATAAAATTTATAGCCAACTGCTTCACACCAGAACGAAATGACCTTTTCTCCCAAATAAGTATTCAAAATTAATACTTTGCCCTACTGCCTGTCTGTCAGTTTTAAGCAACAGTTTTCAGAACCATTATTCGGGATCACATAATAAAAATAAAATTAAAATAAAGTTTCTAGCAACAGGATTTAAAAGACCGTCACAGATTTTCTTATAAATGCCTGCAATTTTTAAAATACATAGCATTTATTTTTATTTTTCTGTTAACTATTATGAATCGATTCCGGCTTGACGTCGACTTCTAGGATACCCTGTATATTAAGTCTCTAAATTCAAGCAACTAATCGCCGCTTTGAAAGTGACTTCACGGATGTGTGTGCATGAAAAATAAATGAACATAAAACTAAGGTAAAAAAACGACACTTCGGAAACTTGCATTCTGTGACCATATGCAGCACAATAACATTACAAAAAGGCTGAATCTGAGTGACAGGGAGAGAAATTATGTAACAAGAGTAGAGTGTAGTTTGCAAGATGACGTTGTGACCGGGATTAAGTAAGTAATGCTTTAGTGGTTTGGTCATGTAGAAAAAATGTATGAGGAAAGGGTGACAAAGCAAATTTATTTTGCAGAAATGAACAACAGAGTTGGGAAGGCATAGCCTAGGTGAAAGTTTATCAACCAAGTTGGTGATATATTGAAAATAGGCCAAACTGAGAGTACCCTTAACCGACGAGCATGTATGCGTAGGTATATGGATGTGGAGGAGGCAAGAGAGGTGTGTCAGGATCGTGCCAAATGGAAGTCTGTAGTCTCTGCCCACCCCTGTGGGTGATAGCCGTGAGTGTTTTCTTATGTTTATTAAAAAGAGATTATAATACCTACAAAAACACTAATTTATGCTAAAGGTAGATTTCCGCGACTATTAAAATGGATAAACCAACATCCTGTATCCAATAGAATTATCAAAATCGGACTACTCTGTAATAAATAATCCTTATTTTCTCACCCTTAGGGTAAGATTTTTTTGATTATATGGGACCAATTTCGAGATATACCCTATCCAATAAAAAGAATTATCAAAATCGGACTACTCTGTAAAAAGTTAAGCGTGGACATAAAAAAAATATACGCCTCGACTTGAGTAACTCCTCCGTTTTTTCGTCGGTTGAAAAGAAATAAAATTCGTACAAAAATACTAATTTATGCTAAAGGTAGATTTCCGCGACTATTGAAATGAAAAAGAAAACATAACCAAAGAAAAAATTAATTACAAGCAGAAAAGAAAAAAAGAAGAACCATTATCAAAAATATTCTAAATTAAAATAACTAAAACACAATTAAATCATGTATAAAAATTATTCAAAATAATTTATTGGAAGTCTAATAAGCTATAGAGATATAATTATAGCCTATTGAGGGCGAGACGAGCATGTAAAAAGTAAAGAAATCCATTATTATAAAGGAACATATTATATTACAACAATACCGGACATTGATGCTTAATAGCTGACGGCGTTCCATTTCTGCTATGTTTGTCAGCCACAGGATTCGCAGATTTATGTACGTTAACATAAATCAAGTATCCTTTGGACGTGTGGTTAGCAGAAGATTTACGAGAATTTCTACCTACGCTACACGTTCGCTAATATGATGTAATCAATATGTGAATACACTCTAATCTCAACAATTTTATGAAAATTGTATGATTATCATAAAATTGTTAATATAAAATCAATATCAAAGCTGAAGAGACCGATAAGGCGTCGTTAAGGGGTAGTCGATATTCTTATCCTGTGTAGTGGCGGTGAATCAAGTAACGTAGGCAGCAAGATCTGTTGTCTATCTATTTCAATAAAAAACTGAAAGAAAACAAACTATTATTCTTATCGTGTTAGTGGCGGTGAATCAAGTAACGTAGGCAGCAAGATCTGTTGTCTATCTTATTTTTCACAATTTAGAAAAAAAACTGCAAAGCTATTGTAAAACAAACTATTGCAAAATCGCTCATATAAGGCTAACTATGAGGAGGCCTATATTCAGCAGTGGAGTTGTATAGTATTTAATTAATGAATTAACCAAAATCCGATAAGTGCAACTGACGTGTAATGGCGGTGTAAGAATATTCAGTACCCCATATCATTCCGTGGTTGACGTAATAGGCGACAGAGGGAAACAAATCAGGAAATGGGAAGCAGCGTCTTTCTTATAACGAATAAAAATTAAAAAAAAAATAACTGCGGTTACCTCCCAGCTTGCCAAGCGTGGAAGCTAATGTAAATATTCCTCTATTAGGAAAACTATGTTAGAGGCTTATATTCAGCAGTGGACTTTAATAGCCTGTAACGGTAACGGTAAGTGCATCTGCAGTATAACATTCATTTTTTTCATTAGCTGTGGTAGCGTTTAACGTATAGAGGTTTCCCGGTGTCGAAGACAACTACAGACATAAGTCAATAAATTCAAAGAACTGAAGAAATGTCATCGAAATTAGTGACGCGGTAAAAAATTATGCGTCCATATGTCGTATAGATGTTTTTGTAAATTGATGAGCTTGATTATTTTATCACTGGATTATTTTTTTTTTAATTTATATTATTTTTATCTTGACAAAATTTAAATGCGTTTAAAGCACGATTGTGGTAAAAAGTATATCGTAAAAAAGTGTGTCAAATCTAATGTCTAAACCGTGTAATGGCGATGTAAATATATTCAATATTTTATGATAGTGACACTTACTGTCACTATGTGAATAAAACTTTCCCGAGTGTATCTAATACTGGGCTTTCTTCCTTAGTAAAAGCAATGCTTACCGTAACGGTTACTTTTTCTCATAGCATGATTCTTACGTTGCGGATTCGGTTATTTTTGAAAAGTCCTCCTTATGAGACAGTCTATAGGGGAAACCGATTTACAGCAGAGGATTTTATAAGCTGTAATGGATAGATGGGATGAAACCCAACGTCTGTATATACAATGGACTTAGTTTCTAAATGAGCAAGCATTTGATAATTATAAACATTGCCGTGTGATAGCATTGTGATCTCAAATTCAACACCGCATTTCGTTATCCTATAGGTAGCGGTACAACCATTTCATTTACGTGAGACGTAAAATAAATAGGAGCTGGCAACGGGGAGCAGGTTCGAAGTAGCGATACGTCTGGTACTGAGATAGTCAACTGCCAAGCGCGGAGATTAACGCACATCATCCATATACCGGGAGAGGTCCATGCTATATATATATTTATAAAACTATGGCCCAAATACACAAACGCTTCTCAATTTGAAGATGTCGTTCAGACTCGTGGTGTCACCAGCCACCTTGACTTAAAGTGATAAAGACGGCATATTATATCCATTAATTTCATGACGAAAATCTTTTATTTTTTCTTGCATATTGATGGTTAATAACAAAAAAAATCTCTATTTGTGAAATGGAGTAAAAAGGTACAATAATGATCATTTTATTTCCCCTACGAGCCCTTTCATATAAAACGGAATAGCCGTTTTCTTGGCACACAATGCAATGCTATTGTGGAAAGATAAAACCTAATAGCATGATAACGGCCCGTCAATGATATTTTGAAACAACTACGTTTACTATTTGCAAGCATTTGTATTTGAATGTAAGCAACTAACAATATTGGTAAGGAAACTTACAATATAAGTAAATAATCTTACAATATACTTAATATCGTCGTATAGTGCATCACTCGTATTCCTACATGGATATTCTATTATGGGACACCATTTCCAAACTATCGGAAGGATATCTGACTCCAGGCTCTTACTGAATTATTTTACAGAAATAACCAAAATTGTGTTTTGGCCCTATCCGAGAGTAGAATCAAGGACCACAATATCGTTTCATACAGGTAAAATTGAGTGTAGGGCGACCGTCCAATAGATGGAATGACGATTTGGTAAGACATGTAGAAAGTTGATGGACGTAGATACATCACACGGTCTTACACTATGGTACCCTCGTAGTCTGGTTTGGGACCATGTTTTGTGGTATATTTCAGCATCGGTTAATGCCCATCGGTGTGCCGTAAAGAGCCTTCATGAAGATGATTATAATGAATTTTATACGTTGTAGAGGCATGCTGCATTTATATTATAATTAGAGCACGAATGGGTCGGCTCGACCAGGGTAGCACCACGGTCTCACAGAATACTCAGTGAACTACGCGTTTGTTTGTCATCCTACATCTATAACACATATTACATTTTTCTATTGTGGCTGCGCTGTCTTCGCGCCGCAAGCGAAACACACCAAAGCCTAAATCATGCTATCAAAATTCCGAATCATAAACAGTATATATAGAACATCTCCGAACTATCACACGGAATTTTGGCCGCTCCCCGGGCAGAATCCCCGGGCAGAACACCTTGCCCGGCGGGAGATCTCCCCTTTTCCTTCTACGACCGCAGTGGTGACCCCGACGTGATTCTGTCTTGATTGTGATTGATGTGCCTGATTTCGATACCTTGATTTCATATCGAAATTTACTACAGATATCAGGTATATTAAAGGTGACGAGAATATCGTTGCAGATACACTTTCTCGGATAGAGGCTATTTCAAACGTAATAGACCTACAAAAGCTTAAAATTTCACATGAAAAGGATAACGACGTCGTTAAACTTATAGAAGGCAATTATTCACTGAAGCTGCAGAAAATCGCCATTTCTGACTTTGGGAAGAAACTTTATTGCAATATGTCCGGTACGTCTCCTCGTTTATATTTGCCGTCGGAATTTCGTCGTGAAGCTTTTGATGCAATACACGAATTAAGTCACCCAAGAGCAAAAGCTACAATCAAGTTCGTAGCACAACGATACGTATGGCCCAGTATGAAAAAAGACTGTAGAGAATGGGCACGTGCATGTATAGACTGCCAGCGCTCTAAAGTCTCTCGACACACTAGATCGCCAATACAACCTTTTTCGCCACCGTCTAATAGATATTCGCACGTGCATATCGATCTTATTGGACCATTACCTGTTTCACGCGGTTATAGATATTGCTTAACGTGCGTAGACAGGTTCACACGTTAGCCCGAGGTAGTTCGTTTGGAGGATATAAAAGCCGAGACTGTGGCTAATGCTTTACTCGTACTAGATCTCGCGTTTCGGATGTCCTCATAAAATAACCACGGATAGAGGAAAACAATTTGAGTCGCACATATTTAAAGAGCTATCTAAACTCACAGGTTTTCTCCATATCTCCACCACCGCTTACCATCCAGCAGCCAATGGCCTTGTCGAACGCTTTCACCGACAACTGAAAGGTGCCGTCATGTGCCACGTAGACAAGGACTGGTATGAAGTTCTTCCACTAGTTCTTCTACGAATACGATGCGCCTAGAAAGAAGATATATCAGCATCGGCTGCTGGGTTGGTGTATGGTGAGACGTTACGTTTACCTAGTGATTCTTTATATCAAGCACAACACAAATCACTGACTACACGAATTTTGTATCCAGGTTACGCTCACATATAAGAGAGTTAAAACCCTCAATGGTCGTTCGACATGGGGAGCGTTGGCCGCTCCCCGGGCAGAACACATTGCCCGGCGGGTGATCTCCTCTTTTCCTTCCATGGCCACAGTGGTGACAACCCGACGTGATTTAAACACGCAACCAACCACCTTCGGAAACTTCAAGCTTCATCATCGTCATAGAATACCCCACACATTCGCTCCCGAGTAGATATCGTCTGCAGTCTTCATATCCTGCAAGCCGCTGCCAGCGAGCTAGTCTAGTAGAATATTTGTGCGCTACAGCCGTGCCGGTGGAGGTCGCGAAATTAATCTGGAATATTCGATTGTACGCGACGGCCGTGTCGATTAGAGCTCGAGAGTTACGTAATAATCGTTACATCGCATTAAGACTGCCTCTTTTGTGTTGTCTTATTTTGGTAAAACAACAAACCGCCAAATTGTATACATAATATTATATTTGTTGTAACGTTGGAAAAAAAATACGTATTCGTGACAACGAGGCTTTCCGTGAATTTTGAGTGATTAACTTAACTTCGATTGGCATTAATTTGCGTCGACGAGTGGCTTGTGTAGTTAATATCGTACGAAGGAATTTTGCTTTGTCAGTTGAACCCTAAACTGCTCCGGAGGAGATCGCGTTCTCTTTGACTATATTTGTGCTAAGTGACGTTGGATTTGAGTCCCGATAGTGGGGAATGCCCACTGGAGTGATTGCGCCTTGTGGATCTGGGCAATGCATGTGGTTCTGCTATCCGATTACTTCGGTGACGTGAGGTTACATTACACACTTTCCTACACCACTCACACATACCTTTTACTTACCCCTGACGGCACCTTGTGGTCGACCCTACCTCCGGAACTCGGTAAGTTTGTGTTTGTTTATAGCAGCCGTTATAAATTAATTATCCAAAGGCCATTGGGCCCTCCTCTCAGTTGCTCGTCGAGTTGGGTAACTATGGTCCCTAGCCCAGTCGACTTTTGTCGGGGTAACCGAGGGCCGTAACATTTTCCGGTAGCAGAGCGTGTTTGATTGTTTCTACAATCACGCCCGGCCGTAATATAATAGCGGATCGGTGGTCAGAACCACGCCGTTAGGCTGTGCAAACGGAGTGTAGTTTAGAGTTAGGTACCTACGCGTCAGGTATTTCGGTTAAGTAGATTAAATTGCCGAAAGGTCGGTCGCCTGCGCGAGGCATCTTGCTGACCGACTGTAGTGTGTACTTGCCCACACCTTGATAGGGCGACCCGATCGGGTCCATAGTTTAGAAAAGCGGCTCGAGCAGGTCATGGCCCGAAGGGCAGTAGTGGAGGAGGCTTGCACTAAACTTTTGGCCTCGGATGCGGAACGGGGAGTCCTAAACTCCTGCATCGTGGACTACGAGCAATTCTTTTCACTCACGGACGACTTGATCGAGGCGAGGGCCGACCCCCCTAAGACCGAGCGGAGCTCCCGCAGGAGGTCGCCGCCCCTACCATCTTATAGCGGCCTAGCGGCCAGGGAGGCGCCTCCCTGCTCCTATTGTTGAGCATACGGTCACCGGGTGACGTTGTTCCCGAGGTTACTGGGTAAGCCGGTGTCGGTGAGGCGAACCATTGCCAAGGAGCGCCGCTGGTGCTATTCGTGATTGGAAAGGCACCTCCAACAAGACTGCCCGCACCAGCGGCCCTGTCCGCACTGCCAGGGCAACCACCATGCCGTTTTGTGCCTGGGTGCGACCGGCGCTTCCTCTCGAGGCTCTGCCGGGCCCTCAACTCCCACAGGCGGTGGCGCTCAGCCACGCCCTCTGTCGGGCGACGCTCGGCGCTCCCCTGCGGGCACCGTGCCCCTGGGTTTGAAGGGGGTCCCTGCCTCGACCAGTCGGGGGGTCGTTCCCCCAAGGTCGGGGGGTCGTAACCCCCCTCAGCGTGTTGAGAGGAACTTCACGGCCACTAAGCGGTCAGCTAGACCCTTCTCACCCCCGTTAGCTGAGCGGCCGTGAATGGAGTACCACCCTCCCCCCTTTGGTCGGTACCGGTACTACGGGGTTCCTGCGACCTCAAATCTATCCCTGGCCTCAAGGCCGAGGTTCCCTGAAGCTCCTGTAGTGTGTGCTTATATATATGTAGGATAGAATAAGGGTAACTGCTATGAGTGGAGCTTTTGTTAGAAAGGGAATGAAGATGAATGTAAAGAAGACGAAAGTGATGGTGTTTGAAAAAGATGAGGCAGTGACAGACTGCAATATTGTGATTGAAGATGAACAAATTGAACAGGTGAAAGAGTTTGTGTATCTGGGGTCAAAGTTTACAAGAGATGGAAAGTGTGAGAGTGATATCGAAAGAAGAGTGAATGCAGGAAACATGGTGAATGGAGCTTTGCACTCCTTTATGAGCAGTCGGAAAGTGTCTAACTAGGCTCGTTTGGCTGTGCATGAGGGGGGTGTTGGTTCCGACACTCATGTACGGAAGTGAAAGTTGGGTATGGTAGAAGAAACATGAAAGTAGAATAAATGCAGTTGAGATGAGAGCATTAAGAAGTATGATAGGAGTTAACCTGTTAGCTCGCGAGGCCACGTAATATGACACTACTAATGGCGGGAAAAATTGCAAATTAGCAAATTTTTTGCTATATTGCAAATTTTGCTATATTTTCACTTTGAGACAATATTTATGGATAAAACTTACAGGAATTCTTGTTGAATGTATAAACTATTGAATAAAATTATTTTGGTTGCTAGAAATTATAATAAAATACATAAATTACCCTTTATAGCATAAGTAGTAGTATATACTTCAATTTTAGTGCCAAAATTACTACTAATTTGAATTCTACACTTTTGTTTTTGGAGAAATTTATATGAAAATGTTTGGAAATATGTATATTTTTATGTTTTATGTGTTTCTATTCGTTACTCATACCAAAATATTAAAATATAAAAAATAAAAAAAAATAATAATAATATTTATCTGTATGACATTTCGAACAATATTTCAAAAATATTTTTGTGTGAATTTGAAATAAATACAACGTCAAGTTATTTGAAATATGTAAGAAAACTATTTTTACTTACACTTTACACTAAAAATAAATGAAAATTGGAAAAATAACACATTTATGACCCAACCGCCAAAATGGGCGTTCCGTATTTCGAAGTACTTTTTGGCAATTTACTTTTCCCTTTTTATACCACAAATTATATATCTACGTGTTTACCATATTACAAGGAATATAAAAAATATAATACTTTCGTTTTTAGTCCAGACACAAATATAAAATTCTATAAAAAAAGACGGAGCACCTTCATCAAAGCGACACGTGGAACGCCGAAAGTTCAGAGTGATTTCTTTTTTTTTTCTAAGAAACATTGCCAGGTTATGGTTTAAAATAAAAGAACATATCTTTGTCTTTGATACTGTTATCTATTGTATAGTGTCTTTGGTTTTGTTTTAATTAAAAAAATTCTTTTTCAAAGGGTAGTACTTGTGGTACACATGTGTACCTTGATCGAGCGAGCGTAAGACGTTTATGTCTGGTAAACATGTGTAGCTTGCTAGACTCTACAGGAACTGAGTGACAGGATAAGAAATAGTGAGATAAGGAAACGTTGTGGTCTGAAAGAAGATGTAGTGACAAAAATTGAGAAAGGTATGCTGAGATTGTTTGGCCACATCGAGAGAATGAATGAAGAACGATTGACGAAAAAAGTGTATAAGGCGAGTGTAAATGGAAGTGCTGGAAGGGGTAGACCTAGGCGGACTTTTCTAGACAAAATTAGGGACGTCTTGAAAAAAGGTCAGATTAAGAGTACCCTAAACCGTAGAGCATGTATGAAGGGAATAATGAAAGTAGACGAAGCGAAACAAGTATGTAAGAATCGTAGCAAGTGGAAAGAAGTGGTCTCTGCCTACCCCTACGGGAAAGAGGCGTGATTATATGTATGTAGAATAAGAGAGGGTTAGTAATAAACCTACAGTCAATACCACTAGACGTATTATCATTTATTCCCCGAATCTTCCCACATTACATGGCGATCCTGCCAGGCGGTGCGCTGCTACAATGCAAGCGCACTGCCGGGACCTGCATAAGAAATAAAGTAATTTATTGAAGAAAATAAATTAATGAAAAAAAAAGCTTACGAGGAAGTCCAGACCCTACCCAACCCAACATCGGTGAGCTAACAACACCTTCGAGTACCAGAGCAGCAGAAAGAAGCCAGGGGAACAACGAGCGACTAGCCAAGTTCTGTAGCAAGTGTCGATGTCTATTGTCAAATTATATTATTACTTATATAATGTTATACTCAGAACTGGGGAAAGAAAAATTTTAAATCATTCATTAAAAATAGGAAAAACATTAGTACTATTAATAGAAAAATTCTAAATTATGTATTATACCGCAATAATTAATCGATAAATAACTACTGAATAATGATAATTTTAACATTTGTTTTGCAACAATATGGTTGTGCAATGGTGTTTAAGTATAATTTACTTCTACGTATTCTACCATAGTAATGTGTATATTTTAATGGACAACATATACATAACAATATTTATCGAAATTTTAATAACATATAAATTATTCAATATTTTTTAATTGATATGGTATGACTTTCTAATTAATTATGTAACAGCATCAGAGGAAATACCGACTTTAGATTATTATTATAGCTCAATGTTATGACATTGAGCATACTTGGTATAATCATTGATTTGTCAATCATTATATATTAAAAATATATAATGATTACATTGTAACATTGATACAAATGTTACAACCAATTATCATTAATTTGTCAAATTATCTCAATCTTATCTCAAATTTTATATGAAGTTATATTAAAAAAAATTGACGTGTAATTCAAAAAATATTATTTATTACTACGTAGGTCGTTATCGTATAAGAGTTCTACTTATAAGGAATAATAATCATAACATATACATGTACATAATACGGCATATCCTTAGTAGGGTACACATCACAATTAAAATGGATAGGAAAAATGACTATAAAAATGCTATTCTATCATAAAGTATGTACATCGCCGGCCTAAGAGAGATTTAATATTAATGTTTCTTAACTGAGTTAAACGTTGATAAATATATTATCCCATTTTGTACAAAAATTTGCAAGGATGTATTTAAAAGGTTTGAGGAATGAAAGAAAGAAATGTTCAAAAATGGGAATACGAATGATTGAGTTGTTAAATTTCGTCAATATTGGACTGATCACCCAAATATTTGATGATACTTAAACTAGTAGTATTGAAGCCGTTAGAAGCAATAATAATATATGGAAAGAATAGATATAAAAGAAAATAATTGACCGTAATAAATAGGTAATGGAGAGATACGGAAACGTCCATCACTGGTATAACATAGAGTCCTCGAGCAGGGTATGTTTCCGTGATTGGATGATAACAGATTCCGTAATTGGGCGTAACGGATACTAGGGAACAGTACCCTCAGTACAAGTGATGTACACGAGTTTACTCATATTAGTATTGTTAGGGACCAGAAGTCTTAAATTTGTTACCCTTAATAATGGTACATAGAGGTCATATATTTCATTGAATCATCGTGTGAACTTAGTTTTCCTCCGTGACAATTGTTGGAGTCCTTGTAAAATGACTTAAACGTAGACCTCAAGGTTGTGCGCAAAACTCAAGGTACACTTTTATCTTGATATAATTACGATAAAAAGTTTATGTACCAATGAAATGAAATAAATGTTACGAAAATGTAATATAATACCCAAATAAATGGGGGCCCAAATTTATAAAGTACCCTCGTGATAAATATCACGAAATAAAATATGAATTAAATGTGAGTGTTAATTCTCCGATTCCCGGTAGCTAATAAATAAATAAATATATAATCGAATAGAAAGAAAGAGAGCTAGCTAAAGGTCAAAGATATTAAGTTGATACCTCGAAAATTTGGTGGTTTTTCTATTTAACATATTTTTTTAAGGTTTATAGATTATAAACCAAAATTTTGGTATATGATTTTTGACTATATGATTTTGGATTGCATAAAAGGAAAACACGATCATGAAATTTTCTCCATAGAAAAAAAATTGCAAAGTAGGCTCTAATTATTTACATTTCTCGATGACACCACAATATTCTTACGAATAGTTGCATGGAATTATTTTTAAGGCATAGTAAATAATCATATCTAAGTTCTCATTAACCAGTTTTTTAATCCATAACGAAGTTTTGTTAAAATAAATAAAAATGTCGTTTGGCGCTTACTTAGTTTTTTCCCGAGCGCTTGCTCGGTATGGCTATCTCATAATTTGGGTACTATAAAGTCATTGCATCACTTTCATTTTGACACTCCCGAAGTCGTCCGTTAGCTTCACCGACAAAGGAATAAGCTACGCCCCCAAAACTTCGATTCATTTTCAAGGTATCCTCTTAAGAAGAAAGAAAGTACGTACAAGAATTATGGAAAAAAGGCCCGAGCAAATCAAAAAGTGTGTAGTTATTTAGCATTTCTGTATTAGGCCTATTAATGCTACACAAAATGCGACTAACGAGTTACACGTGTAATAACTATAGGGATCGATTTACATAACTACGCGTAAATGTGATGTGTGTGTGTATGTATTGTGTGCGTAATTGTTTAACCACATTTGTATATGCATTTACGAGATATTTTTTCGTATTTTAGGCACATTGTTTCATATTTACTACAAATCTGGTTGAATTTTTTGTCATATGTTTTTTTATGTAAAATTTGTAATTTTAAACTATATTTGGTTTATATTTTGCTCATAAAGTAAAGTCCAGAGTCTATCAATACACTATTATTATAAATTTATTAATGTAATAGTATTCTTTTTACGTTTTTTCTTTATAAAAGAAAACGGAACCTAAAATTATGTTACCTGTTTGAAATAAAATTGCCTTTTTAATATTAATAAATATTTCGTAAAACAAACTTGAGCTGTGTACCTAGTAGTGTTTTCTTTTTTTATATAAATTTCATGTCATGAAAAAATGAGTTTTCGAAATTATAAAAAACTTAATTAATGATCTTTTATTAATGTACCTATGTAAAAGTATAATACTTTTACAAAATGAATTTAGAATTGAATGTAACAATCTATATTTAGAGGTACAAACTATTGGGATAGTTAAATTCACTTTATTTATAATATCATTTTAATGCATGGTTAAAACTAGGTATCATTATTTAACGTAATCGAAAAAACGTTCCCATTAACATACTTAAAAATTAAAACAAAGGTGTCACAAACCGCTTACGCGGCTGAGATTGTAAGTTGTATTTGATCCCTGTTGTTATGTTAATGATTATGATTATGTTGCGCTAGGACCGCCGTGAGACAAAACGTGTAATATTAAACGACTATCATTTTTTGCCAACTAACGGTCTATATGTAATGCAAAGAAAAGATTATTTTGACCAGAGTTAGATACTACATACATAATTAGTAACATCCTATTAATTATGCAAATCGTTGTGACAAGTGTTGCGACATAAACAATTAATAAAAATATATGTGCCAATGGTTGTAACCGATTTATATGATATTCCACTTTTCATAGAGTTTATTTAGATTTAGTAGGGCCCTAATGTAAGAATAGTTTTAATAATGTTTATATACTCACACTACAGTGTGATTTAAATAAGTATCCTGAAGTTTATCCACTTAAAAGTATGGATACTATTTCAATGGTATTAGCTTCTTTTAGATTTGTTAAGATTTAATATGAATAATATGGTTTAAGTTTAACAATATAAAAAATTGTAAACACCTTATAATATTTTTGATAACTATTTTGTTTTAAAAACTGTATTTTTAGTCTAGTGAATTAATAGTTATATATGAAAATTTTAAAAGTTATGCAGTAATGATAGGCGAACTAAAATTATTACACAACAAAAACTTAAAGATTCAATACAATTACGTAAGGAATTTGATGATTGTTTAATAAATTTAAATACAGAGATAGAAAGTTATTTTTTTTAAATTACGGTGTTTAAATATTTTATTTTTATTTTATTACGTTATAAATATGATATAGTATGTATAAGAATTTTAATATTTTAAAATAATGTACAATTTTTTTGTTATGTTACATTTAAAAAAATATTTTTGTGAATGATTTTTTTTCTTTTTGCCGATGGACGTGTAGTGTGTGCTTATATATATGTAGGACTTATTATCATTTATTCCCCGAATCTCCCCACGTTACACTCCCCAGGTCAGCCCGTTCGGTTATTTCCAACCCTGGGTCGTTAAGATGCCTCCGGATTGCCGCTTTCGGGACCCCCGGTTCGAGTGCCGGTCCGATGGAGGCAGCCCAGCTAGGTAGCTGCCGCCCTAGCTCCCACCACGGCCACCTCCACTGAGCGCTCTATTGGATTCGTGTTGACAACGCTGTGTGGCCTCCACTTGGTTGATGGGAAGACTAGGGCTCCCCTGGAGCTCTGAATCACGTCCAACGGTAGGTATCGGAGGTGCCGAGCCGCCTGCTCCTAGGAGACTAGCAGGAGTTTTGGATTTTGGCTGGCCGACGCACCATTCGAAGCGTCATTTTTAAGTGCATACCTTTTTATAAATTGAAGGCCACCATATTGCAGCCGATGATGACTGACTTACCACCAGACCGCGTTAGGGCCATCCGACCATTCGCTGGAGTCGGAACCGACTTTTCTGGCCCCTTCCTCGTCAAGTTCTCCAACCTTCGTAACGCGCGTTCACATAAGGCCTATCTGTGCGTTTTCGTGTGCCTCGCCACTAAGGCCGTTCACTTAGAACTTGTAAGTGCCTTCAGCACTGAAGCCTTTGTGGTCATGCTGGGCCGCTTTGTATCGCGTCACGGTTTGCCGGACCTGATCCGGTCTGATTGCGGAACGAATTATAAGGGCACGGATAGATATCGTCGAGGTCGTCGAATTTCTGTCCAGCAACAGGACTTATTTAGGTACTGCGATGTCCAAGAACGGCATTCAGTGGAAATTCGACCCTCGGCTTGCCCACACTGGGGCGGTATTTTAAGGCGGTGGTTAAGGTTGCAAAAACGCATCTCCGTCGCGTTATTGGCGAAACTATTTTGACATTTGAAGAGCTTGCCACTATATTCTGTAAAATTGAGGCGGTATCAACTCTCGGCCTCTCTGTCCCCTCTCGTCCGATCTGAATGATTTGGAGGTTCTAACCCCGGGCCACTTCCTGATTGGCCAGCCGCTTAACGCCCTGCCCGTGTACCCCTTCAGGGAAACAAACTCTTCGCAGTTGAGCAGAATTTACGTGCTGCAACAAATGACTCAGAATTTTTGGCACCGATGGTCTCTGGAGTACCTACATCTTTTGCAGCAGCGCGTTAAGTGGTATGACAAAACGGGTCCTCCTCGGGTTGGAGACCTCGTGTTAGTTAAAGAACCTAACGCTTTGCCTTTGCCGAACCCAGATTGTTCGCGTACTGTGGCTTAGTCTCCGATCTGCCACAGCTCAAATACAAATGTTCAGTTTGTTTATTATATTAAACTAGATGAAGACTATAATATCGAAAACTGATTAAGCAAAACGAGTGCCTGCGGTTCATTTATCTGCACAATGTTTTTTCCGAATTGGAAATCAGTTATCTTATAAAAAACTTTTCCTGGAATTTTGGGTATTCACTACCATAGCGATTTTTACAAACATTGGGCTTCTATTTACTTTCACATCCAAATTCGACTCATACAAAATATCTCGCCTTTTTAATTTCATTTTTGGACGAAAATTCCAGGTGGCAACCGTAGTTACTACATATATGCAGCGGAAGTCAAATGAATAACGTGCGTCTGTAGAGCCGGGTAATCTACTTCGCTAAGGGCTTAAAAGCGATTGGCACAAATGTAACGGAAAATAACTTTTTACTTCTTACGAAGTTAGAATAATGTTACATCCAATGCTTATTGGAATAGATGTGCTCCAAATCCCCACATAGAAATAAAAAAATACTTGCAACCATAAATAGTTATGACATTTGTATTCTACATTTTAAATTGTATTATAGTATTCTATGATTTTAATACTAGCAGGTATATTCTTGTTAAGGCTTTTGATGTTTGTTTAATGAAGATAATTTTGAATTATATAACGATATATGATATCCTTGCGATAATTTTTTAACTAATTAGCTTTGAAAAAACCTTTGAATTAACTTCCAAAGAGAATAGTAGTAAAATCTTCTCGTCAGATACACAGTGATGATTTATGGATCTGAAAAGTCCTTCAAGACTGGCCATATGAGGAAGCTCCCGGTCGCTCAGCGAGCTGCGAGGAGAGGGCTTTGTCAGGGCTTCTCTGCGTGATGAACTAAGATGAGGATATCCGCATTAGAAGCAGATTAACCGCCATAGCCCAACAGATTAGTGAGTTGAAGTGGCAATGGGCTGGACATGTAGCTCGAACAACTGAGAAGCGATGGGGAAGCAAGGTTCTCAAGTGGCAGCCACGTACCTTAACGGAAGTATGAGACGACCCCCAGCTAGATAAAGTACACCTGATAAGACACGCAGGAAGTTGATGGATGCAAGTGGCTCAGGACCTTCGGGCATTCCGAAGGAGGCATATGTTCAGCAGTGGGCCTGTGAAGGGCTGTAGTGATGATAACAAAGAATATTAGTAGCCGTGTTAATCCATGACGCCATTTTGTTCGTATGTGTAAGAATATTGGAAACGCCGGGAAAATGCAATGGCTTCCGATAGATCGTGGTATAAATATGTGGTTTACGCGAGACCTAAAATATCCAGATCAGTGCCAACGGTGCGAGACGTCTGGCACAGCGATTGTCAATAATGGCGATTAAGGCAAAACATCCTTACAGCGGGAGAGGTCCATATTCAGCAGTGGTATTTCACGGCATAAGAAAGTTTTTGTTATAGAACAAGTGTGACAAACGAGCTCACAGTCCACTTGGTGATAAGTGGATGCTGTGGCTTTTAGCCATTTGCATCTATCCTCGATTAAGAATCAAAATGCAGATGCATCGTCATCCCTGAGGATTAAGATGCAATGCCTCGTTTCCACAAAAAAGTGTCTCTGCTTCTTTACACTCACCATATGAAACACAGCACCATTGAGCTGCTATTTTACGCTGATATTCCGTGCGAGCTTGATCCACCCCGGTCGAGCTTACGCATTCTTGCTAAAGCCATAATATTCGGTGTTACTATCCATGTAAACATATAAGCACCTACTCATAATCCTAACATTACAGTAAAAGAAAATCTATCGTACTACTTAAGTGAGTAAGTCCTTTCCACTTGAGCGGATGTTCACTAAGAACGGAACAGTTTTTTTGCGGTTCCTTTTTTGTCTACCTAACCAAAATAGGAATTTTGAAACTATTGTTGTATTTTTTACTAGCGATTTTTAAAGTAATAATCAATGTTCATTTACTATATCAATTTTTCTATTTCGCAAAAAATGTCTATAATATTTTTCGGATAAAATATACTTAGATCTATAACCGTTGAAATGACCCCCTCAGCCGAATAATAGGCAGTTATATCGACATTATAGGTAGACAGCTTAATTAAATTATGCAAATATTAAGAAAAGCTTACAAAACGGGATTACCACTAGTGTGAGAGACTATCAAATTATTAACAACACCTTACCCATTCGCTTAAATGGACGTAAGTATTAAAAATAAAATATTTTTTTACAAAGCCAAATGACATCAAATGATGCAAGCACGCATTTACACAATCAATGTGAACGCCATCTAATGACAGTGAGATTGAACTAACGAATTAGCGAGGTTAGGCCCGAGTGTTATAATAGATAGAATGCAAGTAAGATATAGATATAATAAACGTAGATGGGACTATGAAAATATTTTTTATTTGAGTTTTACTTGAAAGTTTAAGCATGCGCGTGATTTTAAAATAAAACTTATTTGATTAAACTTAAAAAAACCACATTTTTATTTGAGATCCCATTTTATGATTTTCATAAGAGTTTTTTTTATATTTACATTGTTCCTCATTTAGTTTCAGCTTTATTTTTTTTTATATATATATATATATATATAGGTATACAATGTGATCCTCTCTGTGCGATTAAATTCACTACCTTTTTTTGAATCTTTATGAATATATTGTAACCTGTGTAATATAAGCTTCTTTCAGTACCTACATTCTTCGATGAATAACATTTAGATATTATGTCAATAATTTCGCAATGATGATTTTCCTGTGATTCCACCGTCTCCAACGTTACGTAAAAGTGTCAATTCTAAATATTCTGGTTCTATTGTTCACATGATACTAATTTTGCATTTCGTTAATTTTTTGTATTTGACTGAAATACTTTTAAGCTATAAGTAAAAGACAAAACATTCATACATAATTATAATTACTTTTTGTTATAAACAAAATAAATAAAACTAAACTCTTCCTTCGCAATTTTTAGATGAGTCGTGTTTATCTTTAAGCCGCTGTCTTTTAACAAAAAACCATCGGGTATTTTTACTTGTTTATTGTTATTATTGGTTAAAAAGTTGTAGGTATTTACGAATTGGAAATAACTTTCGTGTTGATATTTTCAACTTTCTCCGGTAAAATATATTACATTTCAAACTTTTTTATTTATTTAGAAAAGTTTTTAATTAATTTGTATTAACATACTTAACTACTGACTAATACTAAATATATAAAAAAAGAAAATTTGACTTCACATTCCTGGAATCGAACCCGGGCACTCTCGAGTGCAAACTGCAAATCTAAGCCTCTACCAAATATTAATTATTTGAATATTCAGTCACTACTGTAATAAACAACGTATTTAAAATTCATAGGTTTAAAAAATTGCATTAGATTTTTTTATATAAAGTAATTAATAAATGTATCTAAGTATATAATACTAAATATATAAAAGACAAATAAGAAAATTTGAGTTCATATTCCTGGAATCAAACCTGGGCACTTTCGAATGCAAACTGCAAATCTATAGCGCTAATAGTACAAACTACGTTGCTAAAATTCATAGGTTTACTGTTGTAAAAATAAATATTTATTATTTAGTAATAATTAACCCGCTAGCTCAGAAAGAATTGCAAACAGAATGAAGAAATTCTGTTTGCTGTTCTTTCTGAGCGACGAAAAAAGAATCTTTCATATGTCGGGCGTTTGATTTATATGAACGTTTTTTACTCTTTGTAACGGGTTTCACCATAGAATACTATAGTATACAATAGAATGGCTGTCAACGTTATTTTGTACGATTATAGGCGTCGCCGGGAGCACACATACAAGCAATTACGTCGTATTTCAGTTACTAACTACTAAAAACCTGGTTCGCTGTGTTGACAGACGGATTTTAATACATATTTATTTCTAAATAGCGTGAAATTCGGCGTTTTCTAAATAATTTGCATACGAAATTTAGAAACATTGTAACGACCTCGTACATTTATACGTTGAAACGGTTAAGGCTACATGGACTCCCCACCATCCCCCCGTTCTATTACGTATGTATTATAGTGTTCTATGGGTATCACTTTATGTCTCATATTTACAAGTGATAATTATTGATAAGGTACTACTACGCTATTTTAACTTTAAATGTTTTAAATCAACATATATACGAGAAAAGAATAATTATGGAAAGAAAAATATTTATAAAACAATGAATTTAAAAATAAAATTGTACAAATATATTAAACAATATTTACGTAAATACTACGGCAAAAAGAGCGACAACTCTTCATACCATCAGGGCCTTGGCCGTAGAGTCTGTACACAGGCGTTTACGCACACATCCGTACGTATTATTTCAGAATCAGAATTAAGAATATGCGAATTAAAATAAAAACAATAAATTGGTTTAAAAAATTAAAACAACAATAAGTTAATATGTAGCTTGTATAATAATCTGACAAAAAATTAGAATGATTACATCTATATCAGTATGGTTATTCAAACCGTATTTGCGGACTTGTTATTTTGGGATTGAACCCAGGTTCAGTACTTAGTAATTTGGGACGAGTACTGAGGGCGAGTGCTGAGGTTCAAAAGTTTAAATAATCTAATTTGAAAAATCTAATCTTGTGAAGCCTTGCCAGCTCATGATCGATCACTGATATTTGTTTTTAAACTTTAGTAGAGAAAATCAAAACAAAAACAAAATATACTTATACTGTAAATAACAAAAAATACTTATACTGTAATTTTGTGACCCCATCTGTAAAATTTTATTTAAATTATATTAAGTTAAATTTTTTCCTTTATACTTCGTAAGTGTTATTCAGTATGTTGTGAAACTCTGTTCCAGGCTTAGTGCCTTAATATATTAAATTTATTTGATTGTTAAAAAAATCTGTTGAATTAACAAATAATAAAAATAAAAAGATAATTATTACTCTAATAGTTTCAATATTAACCATATTTCTAAGTTACTTCTTTGCATATAAAGGATGTAAATGCATGAATATGAAAGATGAAGAGGTGTCGTATAAGATATAGGAGATGGATATTCGAAATGGAAAGCATTTGTCGCTGTGAAAAGATAGTTTGCATTTACTGATACGTGTTTTCCTATGTGGAGCGATCCCTTTTAGGTACTCGTACTACATATTATTATATTAAGTTCTGTAAATTCTCATAATTTAAAAAATACTAATCGTTAAATTAAACAATTATTTTGACATTTTTTTACTGGTTTCTTATCCGTTTGAAGAGCCGTTTGAAATTAGTTTATTTAAAGTAGCGCGATTTAAGAGCTGTATTATTACAATTGCATTTAACTAGGGTCACACATACGCTGATATTCTGTGTTAGATTATTAGCCGACTTCAGTAAAGGAGGAAGTTGTCTATTCGACTGCATGGTTTTTTGACTGCCTCTTTTGGTCTTGTGGTCGTAACCGCGGTTGCTGATCGTAAGGTCCCTTGTTCGAATCCCGGGTCAAGACTCACGACGAGATAGTTCTTCGATTTTCGGAGTGACAATTAGTGGTGTTTCACCTACGTGTCTCGGAAAGCGTTTTAAGCGGTTGGTCCTTACCGTGATTATACAGCGTCATGTATTGGCAAAAAACCTTTTCCATTTCGTTGTAAGTTCTTCAAAGACACAAATGATAGTGTTCGTCTTTTTTCAGTCACGTTAAACAACACAAAATTACTGCTTTTGTGAAAACAAAAAAGCGAACTTATAATTTAAGTCAGACGTTTTGATGTATGACATATAAATGAAGCTTACAATTACTACAAGTGAGACGCGCCTAATGCCATTGTCTGCAGTTTTGTATGAATGTAAAAAGAACAACATGTTTCAGTAACATTTGTTTCGTTAGTCTTTCAAGCCGAAAGGTTTCGACAGTGTACTGTAATTAATTAAAAAATGTTTTAAAGGTTCTCGTAATAATAATAAAAATTTTATTCAGATTGCCAGTTTTACTGGAGACAAACCATCTGCGTAGGACAGGATAATAGTGCTCGAGTTTATGTGCAAGCACAGAAGCAGATTGCCTTACTTTCATCGTTCGATGGGACAAAATCTGATACGATAGGAGGATCAGACGAAGGATCAACGATTTAACGTGCTTTCCGAGGCACGGGAGAGAAATACCGGCAACTCCCTGACTCTAGGCTGCTTCTAAGAATTTCTTTACAGAAAAACTCAATAATAGTTTTTTTTTTGGATCGACCACGAATTTAAACTCGGGACCTTATGATCAGCAATCGCACAAACGACCACTAGATCACGAAGACAATCGCCTCTAAAAACCTGAATCTGAATGCAAAATTCATATCTTGAACAGCATATTCCGTCATTTTTTATTCTTTTACTAATTGTTATAAAATACACACAATGTAGATTAAAATTAGGCGTTGATCAAAGCAAATTAAAAAGAATCTTCATCCACGTAATAAACATAATACCAATGTCTTCAAGACTATCGTACTGTTGTTAAATTGTTGACAATCCTCTTTATTCGTAATGGAATGGCTTTCCTGGTTGCGAGGTCTTATTTAAATATAAATGCCAGTTTACTGCACTAAGATAGTAGCTAACACTGTTACAATGGTGCATTAAATGTGGGTTTTACATATAAAATTGTCTTTTATTGTATTGCGTTAAAGTCAAGAGTCGATTTATGTATTAATAATAAAACCTTGGTAGCAAAGACAATAAGTATTTTCCGTTAATTTCACAATATAAAAGAGATCATGAGATTTTAAATCCTTGCCGGAACTAATAATTTTTTTAAATTAATTACAATTTTAACTTTATTTACCGGTACGAAGCTGTATTTATAGACTTTTATTACCTATAGGTTGTCGATCTATTGAGATTAATGCACGGTCCCTAGCCACCTGTTTTCATCGACCTCTGCATTTTTTTCAAGTCTTTATTTCATCTAGTGCTCACGACTCTACACTTTGCTTACCGGCTAGTGGCTGCTACTCGAGAAACTTTCTTTCCCATCGTTGTCGATTCTTAAAGTTAACTGATCCGTTAGGAATATACGTCAGTTGCTCTAGTCGATCTGCGGACATCTTTTATCTATATTTTTGTTTCATTACAGACTCTATTACGCAGAAAAAAACTCCTAGCATAACACTCTCCATAGCTCGCTGAGCGAACATAGAAAGATCCAAAAAAATTTCATAGGAAGTTAGTTTTAGACATTTAAATATTCACTTCATTGTTACAGATGCTCTATAAAAAGGTTCATTTTGTAATATATAAACATTAAAAAGTGTCAAAGAAATAAATTAAAGTCTTAATTATTTCGTTTGTTCATTTTCACGTCCCATTGAAGTCCCCCAAAGTGGAAAACAGTATTTTCCGGAAAAGGGCGTGCCGTCCGGCCGTTTTGTTTAGAAAGTGTCATTAGCAAATGTCAGCGGGTCACCGCTGTATAGTCTACTGCCGATCGATTATCTGAATTGTGATTCAGAGCCGTAAGCAACAAGAGTAATTTTTTAACGTTCAATGAAAAAGATTTTACAGTCTTTATTTTTCTTAGGGCTGATTTTTCAATCCTCAGACTAAATTTATTTATAGAATAAAATACAACACGACCATATTAAAATTTACATTTTAATGAATCCATCTATCCATCCATACATTACAGCCTATAAAAGTCCACTGTTCAACATAGGCCTACCCCAAAAATTTCCTCTGAGGGGGATTTTGCAATAGTTGCCACTTTTGGCAAATAGATTGGCAAACGTAGCATTCTATAATTTTGAGCGGTTATCAGGAAGACGTTGCTGCCCATTACCTACTTCAGTTTCCTACTGAATTTCAGTTTCTCATTGGTAGTATAAAATAGTTCAATGTTTCACTTTTACATTCTTTCAGGTTATAAGTTATTCGACTGAGAACTTTTATTTGACGATTAAAACATCAGCCCTAATAATAATGATTTTTTGAATTTTCTGAAAACAGACATACTTGTTTCAGAAAAAAAAATTCTACGAATAGGCTAACAAGCATAGATTGCCACAGAGGACTTTCATATTTTGAGTTGTGATCAGGAATGTTCTCCTGCCCATCTCCTCCTTCTTTCTATAGCCTCTTAGGACACTCACGGGATTTAGGGTATATTGGATTTACTTACGTCGCTACTACGAGGCAGTGTGGAGGGTTAATATATAATTGTAGAATTATATGTGTATAAGATAAACATTATTTTATAATATTAAATATTAAATAGGCATTATTTTATATTTTTTTATTAGTACAATAAATATCAAAAGGTTTCTTAGCTCGTCTAATAGAAAACTGCGAGTATATAGTGTGTAATTGTAAATACTAGGAACAGACACAAGCTAGTAGTACCATTTGCTCGACTCCATCGAGTCAGTAATTCATTCTTAGGACGACGTATGCACTTTTATATCAAAATCTCAGAAAATATACAAAATTTGACATACACACAATTCTAAAACTTTATTAAACTAAGTTTGTACAAAAAGGGTTATCCCTGGGAAGCGTGATCGCTACTAAGCTTCTAATTTGTTTTGTTTTGTTAATTGTAACATACATGATTGTAAGCTCTTATTTAAAAAAATTGTCCCCCTGGGTTTCTTGCTGGTTTTCTGAGAACCAGTGGTAATGAAAAAAATGACTTTCAATAAGTATTACTTGTAATCCATATTGAATAAAAAAGTCTCTGTTTCTGTTTCTATGCAAGCTCCAGCCGAATTATGACAATATGGACATCATGACCTGAAAGCAAATAGACTTTTACATTATTTACCTTCTATTTTATTTCTATTTACTAGTATATATAAGCATTATGTATGTGTTTATGTATGTATGTGTACGTGGTAGAGTCGCTCTGTAGCTACATTATAATTGTAGAACGGACGAGTTGTTCCCAACGGGGGAGGAACACAATCTCACACAGAGTACCAGGGTGAAATAGCAGCTTATTGCTGTATTATTTTATCGTGAGGCAATCCGTCTTAGTCCCGAGGTGACAACGCATTTGCATTTTGATTCTTAATTAAAGATACATGTTGAGGCCCATGGAGTCCACTTACCATCTAGTGAACTGTGAGTTTGTTCAACAACCTTATTTTTTACAAAAGAAACATTGCGATTAAGGTTCAAATCAGTACTTGAAATTTTAAATTAACATTTTCATTTGTACGAATAGATATCGAACGCGGTTGCTCGTGTACTGTAAAATTTGCAGCCATCACTTGACCCCGGATTTACCTCGTGTTGTAGAAAAATATCGTGAGAACATGCCTGCTTGAAAAGTTGAAAAACACATTTCAAAGACATACGAAGACATTAATCCACAACACGCATTGGCGAAGAGCGGCGGAAATTTCCTTGCCTAAACAATCTCAGAAATGAGACGACACTGCCCAGCCGTGTGGTGGTGTTATATGAAGCTACGAGTAAATTGTTTTACCATCTTCGTTTGCATCACCACTCACCATCAGGTGAGATAGTAGCCAAGTATTGGCTGATAATAGATAGAAAAAGAACAATGAACAGCATTATGTCACGTAAATAAATATTATGTAGGTACCTAATTACAACATAAAACATCTAAAGTAAATTAGGCGCAATTTTGTGCAGACGTACGAGGGGGTACACCTAACATTTGCTTCACGGTTAATTGTTTACTTATGTATCTCAAGTTTTCTGAACATGTTTTCCTTGATCCGCTCTGTTTACTTTGTTGTTGTACTCTAAGTATTTTTAGTTAAGTATTCAAGGGATATTTTCAATTTATTCACTAAATATAACATTTTACACTAGAAATTTATTCAACTCTATTAGTATAAAAATATTTTTCAATATATAAGAATTTTGCATACATTTTTACGGTATTTTAGTTTTTTATTATACGAGTATACTGATATAGTTTGCACTTGCCGAAATTTTTCCTTAACAGCTAGGGCTGACTGACAAAAATACCACATGGCATTAAATTCGCCCTATGTAATTTTGATTTGAAATGTTATATTTAAGTGTTATATAAAAATATAATCAAATAATAAATTAATATAAGCGGTAAAATTAAAAAAAATGTACAACCAACTTTAATAAATATAAAATGAGAACATCATCAGTATAGTCGAAATCTATTAAATACGCATTATTAATATAACTCAAAGACAACTGGTCATATCTTAATTAAATTTAAATGGGACCAGATGAGAAAAACCAGCTTTCATCATCAAAATCGGTTCACCTATAACAAAGTTCTAAGGTAAAAAAACATAAAAAATACCGTCGAATTCAAAACCTCCGGTTTTTTTTGAAGTTGGTAGAAAATATAAAAGTGGGGCATTTTCATTTTCTGAATGCTATGTGCTTGTAGCAATATTTGAATTATTTAGTGTAATTTATTTCACAGAATCTAAGCGAGATCTCTAAGTACTCTCACACTCGAATGTCATTTCAATTTTGTAAAAGAAATTAATGCAATTCTAAATTCACTGCGTACTGGCGACCTGTCTCGGCTGCGGCTGGATGGGATCTACTAATGTGGTGTTATTTAGATTCGATATAATCAAAGGTAAACTATCAATTTTCTTTTTAAAAAAATACTTCATGTTCTTTTGATAAAATATAGCCCAGATCCTTCATAGCATTGCTCTCTATCGGTTTATAAAGCTTCATCACTATTGGTTCACACGTTCCAGAGATTAGCCCCGACAGTCAGTTTTAATATTAAGGACAGACACTTCGATTTTACTTATTTCTATAGATTGACAACAAATACAGTAGCTGACTTTGAATAGTGAAGTTTAAGTATTTATATCAAGGGCTGTAATACTGTAGCGATATCGCCGACAATCCCGCTTCTTTGTAATTTTAATAAGCATGATTCTTGTTTTTGATAAGCCTGATTACAATTCAATGAGTTATTTATAACTATCTCCATTTTTTACCTACCTTTTACTTTACTTTACCTTACTTTTATACCTTTTAAGTAAATGGTAATTAGGTATCAAGAGTTTCCGTAAGAATTAAACTTTTCCTAAATTATTTTCATATCTTAAAGAGTTTTTATGCAAATAAATATTTATATAAACAAATTTTTATCTTAATCTGCGTGTGTATTAATTGCGCGACTCTTGTCGAGAGGCAGGAATACAGACTGGAGAACGCTGTAGGTATGCTACACTGTATTCTGCATTACTTTATGGAAATTCGAGGCGCGGCTATAAAATACCCGATGGATCGAGAGTGAGCGAGAAGTTACATCGTTCTAGCAGAATATCATATTGATTGTGGCGTGGTGGAATTGAGGGTATATCAAGTAATTTCCACACTTTTGTGCAGTATAAAGTTTACTGTAGACGCCGTGCGCCAGAGATTCTGCCAAAGTCATTCAACGTGTGCTAAGACTCGTAGAATGACAGTATCGTGGTTCTGTCCGTTGTAGTAATTCTTTTAGTGCAGGCAAGGAAGATGGTGTCGCTGAGAGGCTGCTCTGTGCTACACTGAGATGTGTAGTGTAGATGTTGGTTTGCATACTTTTGGTGTTATCATGTAATTACGTCCCTTAGTTTACACTACTGTGTGATTGTGACGGGGACATATTACGGTTTTGTCGAACTTAATTGCTTTATACTGAATGTGTAATGCAGTGCGCTGTTTTATTGCTGATAATGATAATGAGACACAAATATGTAAGCAAGAAAGCAAGTTGAGCATTTCTCTCATATTATTATTGTTTTAATACAATTAACCTTCCGATTTATTCTGAAGTCGAGTCTTTAATTATTTTATGCTTTATATCTTAGCACCGACTCAGGAATGTGAAACTAATTTACACTTTTTAGTTCTTTAAAGTCAGCTATTTCATTTTGTATAATAAAGTATACTAATTACATTATGAATAAGAATTTCCATTTTGCATTGCCTCTCTCGCTCCTTGCACATCCATATATCTATACATAAATTATTATTTAGTTAAGGACATTATAAATTTGGGCCATCTTCAATATATTGCCACTTCGGTCAAAATCATGTTTATGAAAAAAGTTTTATATTAAAAGTAAGAATAGAAAAGTTCACTGCTGAACATAGGTCTCCCTATAGATTGCCACATAGGACTTTCATATTTTGAGTTGTGATCAGGAATATTCTGCTGCCCATCTCCTCTTTTATATCCATCCATCACATCATATGACATTCACGGGATTTAGGGTATATTAGATTTAACTTACATCGCCACTACGAGGCAGTGTAGAGGGTAAGTGTGTAGTTGTAGAGTGTTATGTGTATAAGATAAACATGCTACCAGTCTTCAAGTACCTATAAGAGTTATTTGGTACTGGTAGATAAACATTTTTATTACACATTAAAATGCTACAAAATAAAAAATAAAAACATATAAGCTTACAATATAAACACGGGATTTAGAAAAGGTTCTGTGGTGCTGAAACTACAGATCACATTCAATTCGTTGAACAAGTTGTATAAAAGTTTAAAGAACTCAGAAATTCATATTACAAGGATTTACCAGTTACTCGACTCCACCGAGTCGGTTATTCATTCTTGTGGCGATGTATACGCTTTTACAACGAAATCCCAGAAAATACGAAATTTGTCATACACAAAGTTAATTTTTTTTAATGAACTAAGTTTGTATAAATAGGGTTATATAATATTAAGGAATTTATGGATGATAATAACCCCTGGGAAGGGTGACCGCTATCAAGCTATTTCTAATTTGTCTTGTGTTGTTAATTGTAACATTGATTGTAATAAGGTATTATTTGAAAAAAAAAATAATAGTCCTGCTGGGTTTCTTGCTGATTCTTCTCAGGACAGAGGTTTTTTTTTGCGAACCAGTGGTAAATGAAAAGTGACTTTCAATAAGTATTGCTTATAGTCTACATTGAATAAATAAGTTTCTGTTTCATGTGTTTTATAAAATTTTTCGATTATATTGAACACTCAACTATTTGAAAAACTTTTTTTGAAGCGGACAGTTCAATAGAGGTTTATGGAGATACTTAAAAATATAATTGCAAATATACATTTAGGCTAAAAAAAAACTGGCAAGGAATTAAAAATTTAAGTGAAGACTCCAAGGACGTGCACATTTTACTAAAAAGTTCTGCTTGCTTAAGGAAACATTTTTGAATAAAAATAACATATGCGTATAACCCCATTTACATTCAGCCCTGTTGGGCAGGGAAGTGAGCAGGGCAGTGGGCAGGGCAGTATGTAAACGGGCTACTCGCGCTCACACTGCCGCTGCCGCTGCCACTGCCCGACGATCTCTCAAATGTCAATTTTTCGTGCGGAAGTCAAAGGACGGGCAGCACGAGCGACAGTGAGTGTTCACTGTTCACATTCATCTCCATTGCTCACTTCGCGCCAAGCGCCTGGATGAACGGACGTGCGTGCCGTCTTGTTATTAAATAAGTACGATCTACCAAAATGCCTTTCGAGTGGAATAATGAAAATACAATTAAGTTTTTAGAACTGCTGGAATCAGAAAAAACTATGGGATTTCAACGATAAAAACCACAATTCATCATCTTCTACGAATACGAATTTTCTTTTTGAGATAACATAGTATACCTACCTATGTACATAATTAATTATAAATTCGTCAAATTTATTATTTTAATATAAAATTTAGTTTAAGGAATTAATGAACATTGAAATTTTATTTCTAAAAACGATTAGTAACTCAAATTGATTATTTATTTATTAAAATGTAAAATAAGTTAAATGGTAATATTTGCATAATAGCCTGAGATTTTTAAATTATAATTTTATTATAATTAAAATTATGAATTAATTTATACTGTAGTGTAATTATTAAAAAAATAATAGCTTAACTAATCTCATATAATATTTAATATTATTTATGTAACAATAATGTAATAATTCAATTAATAATTTATGAACTATATATTGTATAAGAATTCAAATAGAGTGGATCTGTATAAGTATTTCATTAATACATAATATTTTAATTCAAAAAGAATGTTTGCACCTAACTTTTAAGCAATGCAATAATTTTAAAATATAACATTGGGTTTGTGTAATTAGCTGTATTTCATATCATTTTTGCATGCCAATTATGGCAAAACATGTCAGTTCCACGTCCATTGATCATCTTATGTACCATGTTTTTAAGCTAATAAATTTTCTATCTATCTATCTATCTTCTTTTGAACTTGATATCTTTTTAAATTATTAACATAATTTTGTATTTCAAGAAGACACAGCGCGTACGCTGCTATTATTTCGACGTCTGCCATAGTCGAAAGCCGAAAGCGATGTGAGTGGTAGGGCAGAGTGTGAATACACACTTCCCGCGATCCTGCTACGGCAGTATTTAGAGAAGTATTGCCGGCAGCACGAGGAGCAGTGGCAGGGCTGAATGTAAATGAGGCTTAAAATTTTACATGGTAGAATCATGCTGCACGAATGGAACGGCTCGACCAGAGTAGGATCATGCTTTCACAGATTAACTGTGTGTTTAAATAATGTTTATCCTGTTAACGAGGCATTCCATTTTAATCCTCTTAGCAGTGACAACGCAACTTTAGAAATATATTATTAATCAAACAAGTACAGAAATGTTATCATGAACGCTAATAAATAAGGTAACTAAAAGTTATCTAGTATATTTATTAAATTCTATTTCTATTTTGTTTGTTGAGCGCGTGTGCACGATATGATGAACAATAAGTTTATACTTTCAATGTACGTGATCACAAACCCTCGTATATTTCAAACTTTCGTGTAAAAGGATGCTGGAAATTATACGAGTACTTTAGTTTTCGTAGTGAAACAGGAGCTAAGCACTTGTAAATTTCATACTATACGTGCAAATCTCCGTTGGTCCTTTTTATAGAATAAGTATCCGGACGAATACAGTACATTTGCTGAAAAGTGGATGCTGTGGCCCATAGACATCTACAATCCTCGATTAAGCATCAAAATTCAAATGCATGAAAAACTCACCATATGAATCACAGCAGCATTAAGCTGCTATTTTACGCTGGTATTCTGTCAGAGCGTGGTCCTACCCTGGTCGAGCCAACTCATTCGTGCTCCAACCAATATAGCTGCAACCTAGCTTTACTGCGTTAAAATAGTTTATTAAATGTGTTTAGTTGAAATTATAAGTGTAGATTTACTATGTGCTTGACGGTCAAGGAAAACATCGTGAGGACCTGCATCTCTGAGGACTAAAAGTATTTCGAGGAAAAGTAAAGTGTGCCAACATGTAATGGAGTAACGCGGCGGACTCTAGTATTCTTTCAGAAATGAGAGGAGGTCTGTGCTCAGAAGTGGGAGGTATATACACGCTGTAACATTACTTTTGAATAAGTTTATTGGGGCGTATGCCAAATGTGATGATTAAAGCAAATTTTTCCTACAAGGGAGAGAGACACATGTCCAACACTGGACATTTGAGAACTAGTGAGGAAGGAGAAAAGAAAGAAGATAATTATTAGATATTGGAACTAAGGATCACAGTCCTTAGTTTCAAAATAGTAGAAATTTAAAAAATCTTGCCTCGTTGGTCTTTTGGTTGAAGGTTGAAGTCTTGGATTCGAATCCCGAGTCGGGCTAATATTCAGTTATTTTGGTTCAGTATCAGGTTTTTCTGTCAAGAAATTATCAAATTTCACTCCTAAGAAAGTAAGTAAAGCCGTTGGTCCAGCGCCTAAACCCTCTCCAGTCGTGTCGGTTTAACGTCCCATGTGACTATGAGAGTGACGGAATAGAGAGTGCTCCTGTGTTTGTGCATATACTCGGGCAGTATAAACCCATCCCGTGAGACTGGCTACCGTGACCGAAATTCGGTCTGGATTACCTTATTATTATTATTATTATTTCTTAGAAATACCTGTAAGAGAGTGCTGATAATCTAATAACAATTCATTATAAAATAATTAACATTAATTAAGCCGAAAAATTAGAATAAATATTTCCACATTTCGTTTTATTCTTTAATTAAAACTGAAATAAACAAAATGTTAAACTTAATTACTTCATTCGATCATTTCCACGACGCATTGAGGTCCCTCAAAAGACGAACCATATTTCCTCAAGAGGCACATTTGACATATTTGTTTAGAAATTATATTATATTTGTCAGCAGGTCAGGTTATTTTATCTTACATTACCTTTCCATTTCGACGTGCGGGTTTGAAAAGTATTTTTTTTTCACAATTTTTTAAAGATAATGGTATATTGACTATTTTGAATGTCTCATAAGTAATCATTGTTTAATCATCGTCATCATCATCATTACAGCCCTTTACAAGTTCACAGCTGAACATAGAACTTTCCTAAGGTATGCCACAATAAAATTATTTGAATACATTAATAAAATTTTTAAGGTGAAGGTGAACCTTTCCAGTAGTTGGCGTGGTGAGTTTCATTTCGAATTCACTCTGAACATTTTGAAGAGAAAATATAAAATTTATTAATGCCTCGACCACACTTATTGGTTAAATTTTGAGGTTTTCTTTTCTGGCAACAAATCAACATAAATTGCGATTGACGAGAAAGTTCTGTATTCGAGGCGTAATTATTTTAGGTATGTTCACCGATTTCTCGAAAACGACTGGTGGTCTACACAACAATTTTAAGAGAAATTGTAAAATAATCAAACTTGTAAAATAAACAATAGTTTAACTGAAATTATATAACTTCCACAAAGGAATGTCCACGTTGAGATGGGGAAGCCGGGGCTTTGGTTCTTCGACACAGTCTTAGCACCAACTTATTATGTTAAAATGTTTTTTTTTTGGTATTTGATATCGGTTTAACTTTTTTTTTTAATCACAACCAATTTAATTAGGGTAGTTTAAAATGGTTAAAATACTGTCAACCACACCTTAAAAAGCTAATATATATGCAAATATATTTTAAGTTTCATGTCGGTTTTTTTGGAAGCTTAATCATATATAACCATTAACTTGAACAATTTGGAAGGATAACTTTGAAACAGTCCGTGAAGGGCAGATTATTTGCGCAAACTGTATTTTTTATGGAAGAGAGGGCAAACGAGCATGCGGCTCACATGATGTTAAGTGACTACCGCCGCCCATGATCAACCGCAACGCCAGGGGAATTGCAGGTGCGTTGCCGGCCCTTTAGAAAGGAGTATGCTCTTTTCTTAAAGGTTCCTAGGTCGAATCGGTCCGGAAAAATCGCCGGTAGTAAACTATTCCACAGAGAGGTCGTACGCGGAAGAAAACTTCTTTTGAAACGTACAGTGGTGCACCGCCAAGCATCAAGATGGTGTGGATGGTATCGGGAGATTTGCCGCGTAGTGCGTTCACGAAATTTGGCGGCTGGGATTAATCCGAACAATTCCTCAGATCACTCCCCATGGTATATGCGAAAGAAAATGCAGAGAGATGCAACATCTCTTCGCAGCGCCAGTGAATCGAGCCGATCGGAAAGCACTCGGTCGTCGACGATTCGAGCCGCTCTGCGCTGGATGCGGTCAAATGGAAGGAGCTGGTACTGGGGAGCCCCGGCCCAAAGATGGGAACAGTATTCCATGTGCGGCTGAACCTGCGCCTTGTAAAGTTGCAGGCGGTGTGCCGGCATGAAATACTGTCCCGCTCTGTTGAGCACGCCAAGCTTTTTAGAGGCCAATTTGGCCTTCTCTTCAAAGTGACCACGAAACTACACGTCAATCGATATGTCGACGACGAGGATACCGATACTTGCTGAGGCAACAAGGGGAGTGCCTTGAAACTGAGGAGATACGACAAAGGGGTTCTTTTTAGCGGTTAACGCGTAAACTTGTGTCCTCTGAGGGTTAAACTGAACTAGATTTAGTCGCCCCCAATCCGAGACTCTGTTCAGCAGAGACTCGACTTCAGACACAAGTTTTTCCCAGTACTCGGAGACGTTTTCCTGAGAAATATTGGTACGGCCGGTGTACAGAGCATCACCAGTGCTGTCATCTGCATAGCAATGAATGTTACGGATTTGCAACATACGAGTATCATTGATATGCAGAATTAACAGCGTTGGCGATAGCACGCAGCCTTGTGGAACACCAGTATTAGTATGCTTGTAATCGTAGCTTGCACCGTCTACAACGACCTTGGTGCTCCGATCTGCAAGAAAGCTGGTGATGCAATCGCATAATTTCTCTGGAAGCCCATAGGAAGGGAGCTTCGAAAGAAGCGCTTTGTGCCAAACCCGATCGAAGGCCTTCGCAATGTCCAAACTAACGGCCAATGCCTTCCACTTGGACTCTACTGCCTCCGCCCATCTGTGAGTTATGTAGACCAAAAGATCACCAGCTGACCGACCACGGTGAAAACCGTATTGGCGATCGCTAATCAGCTGGTGATCCTCAAGGTACTTCATGAGCTGGCAGTTAACAATAGACTCCATTGTTTTATTTACTTTATTGTAAATATTTATCAAATTTTCCTTATAGAAATCCCTTAATTCTATTAAGAGGCTGGGAAAGCGACGGCTGTATAGAATTTGATTTTTTAACACAGATCAGGCGTTGAAGGAGGTCAACACAAATGGTTTTTTACAAAACTTTTCTTTGTCGTGAATATAGCTGTTTTTGTGAATTTTACTTTAGAAATAAATTTTCCACTTAGAGCTAATTTTTGAATCGGTATTAGGAAATTAGGTTTAACATTACATTGAAGTTTAATTTTATAAAATATGACCATGTCTAGCAGTGGACTTGTGAAGGGCTATAATAATTCTATACAATATCTTGTCTTAGCACCGACTTCAAAATGTGAAACTACATTATTCTTTTTATTTGTTTGAAGTAAAGTAATACAATAGAATAGAATAGAATAGAATATTAAATGTTAAATATAGATAACAAAAATATTTATATCACAGCTTTTTCTATTAAAATGAAGTCAGAAATCTTTTTTCATAGGATAGGGTGAATAACTGTCATACAGTCCACCTGATGGTAAGTGGTTGCTGCGGCACATAGACATCCACATCTATCCTCGATTACAAATCAAAATACAGATGCCTTATCACCCGTGAGGACTAAGATGGAATGCCTCGTTTCCAGTAAAAAGGGTGTCTATATATCTATATACAAGAAAAACTACCAAATTTCGAGGTATCACCTTAACTGAGTATGTACGAGTCTGTGGGCTGCGTCAAGTGAACTGCATCAGGTGGGATTTGTGCTCGTTTGTCAACCTTGTGCATTAATTACCATTTGAAATGTTGTGTCATAAAATAACAATATTACAAATGTTATCCACTGGATTATTAATCAATGAAATATACTGTAACTACAAAGTTCACTTTAGCAATTTACTGAGATTTGCACAACTGCATTCGTTCTAGTGACATTGAGTGATATCTTACTAACTTGTTATGTTTGTTTTCTTCGTTGCTGAATTCATTTTACAAGTGTCAGCGAGTAAAGTTTTCAGATAAATGAAATGAATAATAGTTCGTTAAACGTGTTACAATGATTGATATTAGGTATATTAAAATTTAGTCTACTGAGAAAATATAGAGAGTTATGGCTTGTTTCCCCTTATTTATATTGCTATACATGTTTTATATATTTTGCTATTAAGTTTTGTATAATATTCCTAATATTGTGTCTTACACATGCTAGGGTTGACTGGTAGAGAGTTAGACATAAGCTCGCCCTTTTTAACCCCTAGTTGAAGTTTTTTTTTAATAAAAAATAATATTAACATTGCTATAAACATTACTAATATTCCCCTTAACCACTAGTGGTAAGCTTAAATTGCTTGTGTTACGTGTGATTCACGCCAGTAGTCGAATGGGGGATTCGAACCCACGACCTATTTGAGATCGCGGTCCGCGCCCTGCCATTAGGCTACTGTTGTTTTACAATAAAAGATAAATAAATTAAATTAGGTTAACAAGTTTTCGCCATGGGGAGTTACTCTGCATGCTAGAAACCGTAATAGTATATTCGCAGAATATCAAACCTTACATTTTGATGTAAGTCCCAGTAAATTGAAGCAGTGACAGAACGGCCATATAGCTCGTATAACCGAACACTTATACTTATGGAGCAGAAAAGTTACCGAGTTGCAGCCTCGTACCTGCAGGTGAAGTGTGGGGCATCCCCCTACTAGATGGAATGATGACCTGGTAAGATATGCAGTAAGTCGATGGATGCAGATGGTTCAGGTCCGTTCTTTGTGGTATACCTTATGGGAGGATTACGTTCAGCAGTGATTTTGTGAAGGGCTGTAATGATGAATAATGATGGTTTTAAGAAGTTAATAATATTAAAAAGATTAATATGATGTTTTGAGTTATATTGATGCATGAAGTTATTGATGACCACATAATCCATCACTAGTCCACTGCCGACATGGTATTTCTTATAGATTTCCACAAAGTACGATTCTCAATCACCTGCATCTATCGGCTAACCGTGTACTTAATCAGTTCGTCATGATATCTAGTGGCCATTCTGTGCTTTACTTATATCGGTATGAGGCTTCAACATATGAACCTTTTTACATAATCAGTTACCGGTTTTTTGAGCAATATGGCCATTTATCACTGCTTCAGTTTACTGAGACTTAAGGAATAGGTTAGGTTTCTACTGCGAATATAATATTACGGATCCTCGTACACAGAGTGACTTCCAGTTCAGGCCTCCTCATTGGACGGTGAGTGACGTTAAGCTTCGCGGTAAGGCCAACAGTATGAACACAACACGCAGTTAGTCGATAAATGCAGGTATCTCAGGAACGTCTTTAGTGGTAGTTCTTGCGAATGTCGTAAGTTGTTATGCGTTAGATTGGGGTGTAATGATAATGATGATATTGTTAGTGATAAATGTGATAATTTGGTTTTTATATAAATAATCTAAAAGTTACCAACTTTTTAGAACGACGCACGTATGTAAGCACGCAAGCACATAGAGACAATATCCATTGGCATTTGTATCAACGATCGAATTAATATACATCTCAAATCTATGCGCTAAAATTTACATTTAATTTAATACAACTTAACGTTAATTAAAACTTGATTGATATTTTATTACCGATATCGACAATATTAGTTTATTAAAAAGTGGTTTTATTAAGTGGTCGGTAAGTTGGACAGTCAGTCGTGCCATGGGAATTGTCAGAAGCAAAATTAATTCCCATGTAATCCACTTAATGGCACGAATTTTGATTATATATATATATATATATATATATACTATTAGTGAGTGGTGGTAATCCCATAACACATGAATATAGTTGGTACTGTGTAGGGGCGGAGCAAGAACATTCCCTAACCCCATATCGACAAATCACACAATCGAAAACTGGAACAGTGTGATAAAATCAATATTTATAATTGAATTTCCGGAAAAACATTACGTATATTAAAGAAAGGATGTTATAAACTAAATAACTAAGATCCGCGTAACATTAAAACTGTCTTACCTACTCTGAAGAGCAACTCGCTGAAGTGACTTAGCCTTCACCATCGTAGAGTCTGTTTCTCAAGATGGTGCTTCTTAGTGTACTGGTGTTTACGAAGGTGCTTTTCAAACTAGGTAATACATATTTAATTATTTACGCATATCTTAAATTACTTATATTATCAGCTTTATCCAAATCCCATGGGACTATATATAATCGAGGTCTTTGTTTAGCAGGGAAATTTTTGACAGGCCCTTTCGCTCGGCTACCAATCTAATCAGATCATACAATACCTACCTTACGCCCGCTCTAGTACGGGGCTAATTAGATCAGATAATATCAGAAGTACTGCCTTATGAAAAAACTACTTTTTCCTTTAAAACAAAACCAAAGACAATATGCAATAGATAATAGTATCAAAGACAAAGATATGCTCTTTTATTTTAAACCATAACCTGGCAATGTTTCTTAGAAAAAAAAAAAGAGAAATCACTCCAAACTTTCGGCGTTCCACGTGTCGTTTTGATGAAGGTGCTCCGTCTTTTTTTATAGAATTTTATAATTGTGTCTGGACTAAAAACGAAAGTATTATACTTTTTTATATTCCTTGTAATATAGTGAACACGTAGATATATAATTTGTGGTATAAAAAGTGAAAAGTAAATTGCCAAAAGTGCTTCAAAATCTGGAAGGCCCATTATGGCGGCTGGGTCATAAATGTGTTATTTTTCAAATTCTCATTAATTTTTAGTGTAAAATGTAAGTAAAAATAGTTTTCTTACATATTTCAAATAACTTGACGTTGTGTTTATTTCAAATTCACGCATAATTATTTTTGAAATATTGTTCTAAATGTCACACAGATCAAATATTATTATTGTTTTTTTTATATTTCAATATTTTGGTATGAGTAACGAATGGAAACATATAAAACATAAAAATATACATATTTCCAAACATTTTCATATAAATTTCTCCAAAAACAAAAGTGTAGAATTCAAATTAGTAGTAATTTTGTCACTAAAATTGAAGTATATGGTACTACTATGCTATACAGGGTAATTTATGTATTTTATTACAATTTCTAGCAACCAAAAATAATTTAATTCGATAGTTTATACATTCAACAAGAAATCCTGTAAGTTTTATCCATAAATATTGTCTCAAAGTGAAAATATAGCAAAATTTGCAATATAGCAAAAAATTTTGCTAATTTGCAAATTTTCCCGCCATTACGGTCCCGAGCGAACGGGAGTATAACATGTCGCGCGCTGTCAGAGCTTACAGGTATAAATGAATGGATGAATATTTGGTATTCAAAAATGATTAAAGTTAAGTAAAAGCATAATTCTCTCAAACGACATTTTACAAAAACACCATCTGTTTGTTACCTCACTATATGTGTTGCGTGGCACCGAAGGTTTCATCTGTTTGTGAAATTTTAAGAGCTTATGTTTTCTCCCAAAGGTGTTGTTTGTGCCGAGTTGATTCAGGACACAAAAATATTTGTTTCGTTACTCTCACGAGAGTTACATTTTCCTCTGTATCAAAGCTTATTCTCTCATACGTGGTGTACGAAGTACGTGAGGGTACAAAATATTAAGAACTTTTTTCGCTGTGGTACCTGTTCGAATATTAAGTTTTTTTTTTCTAGAATAAACCTAATTTTCTAGATTTTATCACCCTTATAGTGTACTTTAAAATATATGTATGCTCAACTTCATATTCAGACTTGGCTTTGATATAACTTCCTTATATCAAGGTTTTTTAATATGCATGGCAGATAATTTGTTTATTAGCATTTAAAATTACAATTCACAATTTCAGTGGTACTGGCCCGGTGGCGACTTTGTTAGCTTACGTACTGTTTAAGTGATGTGGCTAGTCCTGATTCACCACTTACCCACCTACCCATTACCACGTCTTTAAGATTATCTGATTTCAGCTGCCGGCTCTTATACTGATTCTATTACAATTCAAATAAATAATTGCACCAATTTATAGGATATTTTTTAATTTTGAATATGGTTGCTTGTTTTTCTCAGAAAAAAAGGTATTTTACAAATCTGTCGTTAATAAAAAACGACTTTCAACAAGTATAATGTAATATTCTGTATTGAGTAAAAAATATCTGTTCTCCAATATTCTATTGTATATTATAGCTTTATAAATTTATTAAATTATAAATTTTTAGAAAATTCGTGCCTATAATTCTAATATATCCTGGAAAAAATAAGCCCAAGGGACTAAATAAATAAATGATTGAATAAATGATTCTGAATGATTCTGACTAAATAAATGATTCTGAAGCCAAATTATTGGATTATCTTTTGTAACTAATTTTGAATGTTTCTGTTTACGATTAATGCTACACCATGTTAGGGGTCCTACAGGATATAAAGACCTTAAAACTGTCAAAGGTCAGGAATGCGTAACTAATAGAGAAGCATGTGAAGCTCTGCATCTTTTAGAAAACGATAATCACTGGGATGAAACCATGGAGGAAGCTGTGCAGTGCCAGTCACCAGCCAAAATTAGGAATCTTTATGCAACTCTCATATCATCTTGCGGGCTATCTAATGCACATGAATTGTGGGACAAATATAAAGAGTACATGGCAGAAGACATTTTGCGAAGGTTACAGCATCATTGTATGTCATGTTCGTGTGTGTCTACACGCGAACACGACATACAATCAACACATTTATAATGAAGCACTTGGAAAAATTGAAGATAAAGTAATGGCAATGGTAGGCAAAATATTAAGCGACTTTGGAATGATAAGCCCTCAGCGAATTACCGAAAATGAACTAAGTTATGAAATTATACGTGAAACAAACTACGATATACCAGCTTTGCAGCAACAAGTAGCCGAATTTGTTCCCGAACAAAAACGAGTTTTTGACAAAGTATTAAGACAAATTGAATCTGGAAATGGTGCACTTTTCTTTTTAGATGCCCCTGGAGGAACTGGGAAGACATTTTTGTTAAATTTATTGTCAGCGCAAGAACGGAAAGATAAAAACATTGCTGTGTGGCCGTAGCTTCCTCCGGTATAGCCGCCACGCTGCTAAGTGGGGGCCGCACTGCACATTCTGTTTTAAAACTCCCTCTAAATTTATCCCAGGAAGAATCGCCGATCTGCTACTTTAGCAAAAATAGTGCACGAGGTATAATGCTACGACAATGCAAACTTTTAGTGTGGGAAAAAGTACAATGTCGCATATAAAAGCTGTAGAAGCACTAAATCGAACGCTCCAGGATTTGCCCAGCAATACCGATGAAATGGGAGGAATGGCGGTTTTACTGGCTGGTGACTTTCGCCAAACTTTACCTGTCGTTCAAAAGGGCATACCTGCAGATGAAATTAAAGCATGCCTCAAGTTGTCTACTTTATGGAACAAGGTGACAAAATTCAGTTTAATTGCGAATATGGGAGTGCTTGTATAATGATATCAATGCTGGAATCTATGCTGACACACTATTAAAAATTGGCGATGGGCGTTTGGAAACGGATGCTGAGGGCTGCGTTAAATTGAGGAGAGATTTTTGTGATTTAATACAGAGTCATTCCGAATTAATTGCGAGCGTTTATTCAGATTTAACGAACAACATTCATGAAGACAAATGGTTTTGTGAAAGGGCGATTCTTGCACCAAAAATGAGAGCGTTACCAAAATAAATTCAGATATATTAAGCGAAGTAGCAGGAGAAATAACAGAGTATTTGTCAGTAGACACAGTTATGGACACAGAACAGAGCACTTCATATCCCGTAGAGTTTCTAAATTCTCTAGAGTTGTCAGGTGTGCCCTCACATAAGCTTCAATTAAAATTAGGCGGCCCAGTCACGCTATTGCGAAATTTAGATGCTCCTCGGTTATGTAACGGAACAAGGCTGCGTGTGGCACATCTTGGACGGAACATAATCGGTGCTACAATTTTGACAGGCGTAGGAAAAGGTGAAAATGCTATTATACCACGGATCCCTATAATTCCCACCGATCTTCCTTTTCAATTCAAAAGGTTGCAGTTCCCTATTAAGCTCAGTTTGCAATGACGATTAAGCGCAAAGGCAAACGTTACAGGTAGCGGGGGTCAACTTAGAAAAACCGTGTTTCTCTCATGGTCAGCTGTATGTAGCATGTTCGCGTATGCCAAATGCCCAGAATCTCCTCATTCTTTGCCCAAATGGAAAAACATATAACATTGTGTACAGTAGCGTCTTAAAATAGTGTTCAGTTAGTTTTTTTTTTAATTCATTACTTTCAATTAGTTAAAAAGAACAAAACAAAAAAACTTAAACCATTCCCACAATCAATTAATCAAAATTCTCACAGATCTTCCCTTTCAATTCAAAATTTCCTATTTAGCTCAGTTTCTTTTCAATTCCAAATGCTGCACCTTTGACGGACCTATTAAGCTCAATTTCCTTTTAACTCAAAAGGCTGCATCTCTGACGGATCTTTTATTTGGCTCAGTTTCCTTTCAATTCAGAAAACTGCATCTCTGACAAATCAATTTAGCTCAGTTTCTTTTCAAAAGTCTGCATCCCTGACGGATTATGCTCAGTTTCCTTTAATTAAAAAAATATCCCATTTCCATTTGGAATAAACAGGCTATTTTCATGCTTTCCTATACGCTGCGTTTCAAAGCATTGAAATAGGCTGTCGAATCAATTTTGCTCAGTTTCCTTTTAATGGCTGCATCTCTGACAAATCTATAAAACTCACTTTTCTTTCAGTTCAAAAAGCAATGGATAGTTCATTTCCCAGTGATCATGCGAGCGAAGCCGCGGGTAACAGCTAGTAATAAATATAGAGAGTTGTGGCTTGTTTTCACTTATTTAGTTTGCTATACACGTTTTATATTTTTTGGTAATATTGTTCCTAATATTATGGCTTACACATGCTAGGGTTGACTAGTAGAAAATTAGACATTAAGCCCGCCCTTTTTAACCCCTAGTTGAAGGTTTGTTATAATAAATAAATAAATAAAATTATGTTAATAAGTTTTCGCCATGGGGGGTTATTTTGCATGCTAGGGTCCGTAATAGTATATTCGCAGAATATAAAACCTTACCTTTTGATGTAAGTCCCAGTAAATTGAAGCAGTGATGGAATGGCCAAATAGCTCGAAGAACCTAACACTTATACTTATGGAGCAGAAAGATTCCGAGTTGCAGCCTCGTACCAGCGGTTGAAATATAGGACGTTCCCCTACTAGATGGAATGATGACCTGGTAATGCATGCAGTAAATCGATGGATGCACGTGGCTCAGGCCCGTGCTTTGTGGCGTACCTTGGGGGAGGATTACGTTCAGCAGTGGTTTTGTGTGAAAAGCTGTAATGATAAATAATGATGATCTTAAGAAGCTAATAATAATTAAAAAAGATTAATATGATATTTGAGTTATATTGATGCATGAAGTTGTTGATGACCACATAATCCATCACTAGTCCACTGCCGACATGGTCTTTCTTGTAGATTGCCACAAAGTACGGTTCTCAGTCACCTGTATCTATCGACTGACTGTGTTTCATCAGGTCGTCATGATATCTAGTGGCCATTCTGTGCTTTACTTATATCGGTATGAGGCTTTAACATATGAACCTTTTTACATAATCTGATACCGGTTTTTTTAGCAATATGGCCATTTATAATTATTATTAAAGCAGTGGCTTCAGTTTTCTGAGACTTAAGGTATAGGTTAGGTGTGATCTACTGCGACTATAATATTACGGATCCTAGTACACAGAGTGACTTCCAGTTTATGCCTCTTTAATGCACGGTGAGTGACGCTAAGCTTCCTGATAAGGCCAACAGTATGAACACAACGTGCAGATAGTCGATAGATACGATAGATATCAGCAGGTAGCTCAGGAGCGTGTTTAGTGGTAGTTCTTGTGAATGGCGTATGTTGTTATGCGTTAGATTGGGGTGTAATGATGATGATGATGTTATTAGTGATAAATGTGATAATTTGGTTTTTATAAAAATAATCTGAAAGTTACCAACTTTTTAGAACGACGCACGCATGATAGCACGCAAGCACATAGCGACAATATTCATCGGCATTTGGATCAACGATCGAATTCATATACATCTCAAATTATTGCGCTAAAATTTACATTTAATTTAATACAACTTAACGTTAATTAAAACAGGATTAATATTTTAGCACCGATATCAACAATATTAGTTTATTCAAAAGTGGTTTTATTAAGTTGTCTGTAAGTTGGACAGCCAACCGTGCCATGAGAATTGTCAGAAGCGGATCCGAAATTAAACTCGGGGATGGATCCCTTTTTACAGATAACTACGTATGATACTGACGTCAAAGAATAATAAGGTTTCCGTTTAATCCACTTAGTAGCATGAATTTTGATTACATAAAATGGACAGAAGTTTTAATGTTATATACAAACTACTAGTAAGTGGTAGTTATCCCATAAAATAATATGAATATAGTTGGCACTGTGTAGTGGCGATGTAAGAACATTCCCTACCCAATATCGACAAGTCACACAATCAAAAACTGCAACAGGAGCATCTTCTTGATACTAATATAACAAACTACGGTTGCCAACCCGTCCGTCGAGCGTGGCAACTGTGGTAAAATCAATATTTATTATTGACTTTCCGGAAAACCATTAGGTATATTAAAGAAAGGATGGAATAAACTAATCAGCTAAGATCCGCGTAACATTAAAACTAATGTCTTACCTACTTTGTAGAGCAACTCGCTGAAGTGACTTAGCGTTCCGCCGACGTAGAGTCTGTTTCTCAAGTTGGTGCTTCTTAGTATATTGGTGTTGAGAGTGGTGGTGACGGTAATAGGTAATATAGTGCACGTAATTGCGAAGATGCTTTCCAAACTAGGTAATACATATTTAGTTATGTACGCACATCTTAAATTACTTATATTATCAGCTTTAACCAAATCCCATCGCGTGGGCATGCATAATCAAAATCTTTGTTTAGCAGGGAAATTTTGACAGGATTAAATGAATGAATGGACGAATATTTCGTATTCAAAAAATATTATAGTTAAGTAAAAGCATAATTCTCTCAAACGACATTTTACAAAAACACCATCCGTTTGTTACCTCACTATATTTGTTGCGTGGTTTCATCTGTTTGTAAAATTTTAAAAGTTTATGTTTTCTCCCAAAGGTGTTGTTTGTGCCGAGTTGATTCAGGACACAAAAATATTTGTTTCTTTACTCTCAAGAGAGTTACATTTTCCTCTGTATCAAAGCTCATTCTCTCATACGTGGTGTACAAAGTACGTGATGGGACAAAATGATGAGAACATTTGTCGCTTCGGTACATGTTCGAATTTTAAGTTTTTTTTTTGTAGAATAAACTTTATTATCCGGATGAAGCCTCTCCCGTTGTAAGGAAGATTTTTCATAACCAAGACGTTTCACTGGACGATTTTCGTTCTAGTACGTGTAACTAACATTTAGTCGCCTCTTACGACACTAACGGGACTGAATGGACTGTGCGTTCTATTTTTTCTTTTTCTTTGACAACGTGTCCACTTTGTCCAAGCTCACGGCGAGACACGAGTCTCTCCCGTTGTAGGAAGGATTTGCCTTTCGTCACGCTTGGCGGGATAGGTGTGTACAACGCACCGCATATTTTGACGCCGACACTTGTCGCCGGCTGGAAGTTTAACGTTTCGTAAACGAGTTTGTTTAATGCCATCTATTGGCAGCCGAATGATTTATTTTGCGTTTTTTATAATCGCCTTTTACGACACCCACGGGACGTTACAATATTTTTACTCTCATTCTTACCGGTATTAAATTCGTTTATGTGCCAAAAACGGCATGACTATTCATAATCAGGTAGGGTCGAGGTAAAACACTGGCTTATAATTCATAAAATATGAATTTGAATGCACGAATCTGTGTATTTAATGGTAATAAAATATTAAATGGTAAAGTATCAATACTCGTTTGGACTGAGCGCATTAAAATCACATCATAAATAATTTACGAGTATGCAATTTATCTCGAAATAGCTCGTTACAACAAATGAGATTGTTAATGTTATTTCTAAAGGAAAACGAGGTAATATTCTTTAAGTACACAGGTTTTTTTCCTTAATTATATAGTGAAATACGAGCACACAGTCCACCTAATGCATACATAAACACTCACGCCTGTCACCCAGAGGGGTAGGCAGAGACTACAGACTTCCATTTAGCACGATCCTGACACACCTCTCTTGCCTCCTTCACATCCATACACCTACGCATACATGCTCGTCGGTTAAGGGTACTCCTAATTTGGCCCGTTCCACCTAATGATAATACTATTTTTGAATTTGCTAATAATAAGTGGATGCTGTAGCACACAATCATCTACTATCTCAGTGAAATAACTAAAACGCAGATACGTTGTTACCACTGAGGACTTAGACGGAATGCCTAATTTTGGTCTCCAGTTCTGTGAATATAACACACGAAATACTGCAGCATTAAACTGCTATTTTACGCTGGTATTCTGTGAGAATATGGTTCTACCCCGGTCGGGTGCGACCCATTCGTGCACACAACCCTAACAACCCTAACATTGTTCGTTTAGCCGGTGAATAAAAATAGCATATCTCCCGGCGGGAATGGTGGTCAGCCAGTGGGTTGGCCAACGATCCGTATGTTAGTACAGATCTGCGCTATATATAGCACAGTATTTTGGAACCTTGATAACGTGATTTAGGCTTCGGTGCATTTCCCTTATGGTGCGACGACAGCGCCGCCACAGTTTGTTTATATATATGTATATTATTTTTCCGTGTAGCACCGCCAGTGTTAGAGAATTCATTACATTTGCTCTCATACTCGTAGGTATCGTAATTACGGGAAATCAATTGTGTTTATATATATATTATTTTTCCGTGTAGTGGCGGTGTTAGAGAATCCATTACATTTGCTCTCATAGGTATCGTAAGAAGCAATTACCGGGAAATCACCGAAATATCTTACCGCTTACGATCGTTACTAGTATAACCATCTCGTTTACCAGATGTAAAGTAAGTAAAAGGCGACAGAGGGAAACCGAAACGGGAAAGCACAGCACAGTTGGTAACCCGACTGTCAAGCATGGCTATGGCTATATCTCTCCTATTAGGCCTAAGTTCTGCAGTGGACTTTTATGGACTGTAATAGTGATGATGATAATATGTTTTTAAATACGATAATTAAAGATATGAATAAGTACACGTTGAAACTGCCCTTTAATAATATAAAACATACTTATGAAAATGTGCAAGTTTCACGTAGGTATTAAATCAAAATGGGATAACATTTGAGACACCTGACTGCCGTTTTGCAGTATTAAATACACACTTTCTCAACCCGTGCCGTAGGCAGCAAGTGATTCTGAGACAAAGACAAATGAGTTAAGTCGCGTTTAATATATATATGTTGCAATAGAAGCCGTAATGCCGAAATAGGAACGAATTGTCAGCGAAAAACTTTCAGTTGTAGGTTTGTTTTTCGTAAGAAAATAATGATTTTTTAAGCGTTAGCATGCAAAAATTAGCAATGCGTATTAAGGATGTTTTGATCAGTCGAAAAATCGTCTCGATTATGAATCAAAATGCAAAGGTGGTGCCCTGAGAACTTAATTGGAATGCCACATCATTTTTTTTTAACTATTATGACCCATTGCTTGACTACTAGGTATTTCACGTGATGGTAAGTGGTGATGTAGTCGAAAATGGCATCGCGTGCTGACTTATGCCCAATTTCTATATTCAATAAACATTTTGTTCTCCGTAACAATCCATTTTATTACATACGACATGCATGTAAAAGCTTTAAATTACGAACTATTAATTCGCCAACTAAGGATGACGTAAAATGAAGAAATAAATCTTTAAATGGTTTATAAATACAGTAATGTAGTTGAACTGGCATTTTGTGTCAAAAATGGGTTATTTTAAAAGCTCGGTATAATAAACCTACCCGGTATAGTAAATACATTGAGGTGGTTTGTACAGTACTTTATTTGTTTTTAAAGTAGAGGTCTCGTCCGTTTGAAGGAGGACTTTTTGAAAGACGCCGCATAAAAATCTTTCACTCACAAGCATCGCTCTCGTCCTTATGTTGCGTCAAGGAAATATTCACGGTAAAGAAGAACAAAGAACCTCTGAGTAACAACTTGCCTTTGCTTTATAATTTTAAAATTTTACCGAGTATGAGCGAGCTTGAAAAGATGCAGGAACACGAAAAATGGCAGCGTTGGAAATACAAAATACTCGTTTATTCATTTAAAAATTACGTTCAGTATAATAAACTTTCACACTCTAAAGTCAGTGTTAACGGATAAAAAAAATTGAAGTCATGATATCTGAATGTGAAAGTTTCAGTTGCAGTTCCCGTACCATTAGACTATAATACTGGCCTGCGCAGATGAAAAGTCTTGTTTTTATATAGAATAGGGGTGACAAACGAGTACACATGTCACTTGATGGTAAGTGGATGATGTGGTCCATAGACATCTATATTTATCCTCGATGAAAGAATCAAAACGCAGATGCGTTGTCATCCCCGAGAACTAAAATGGAATGCCTCGTTTCCAGTTAAAAAAGGGTCTCCGAATCTCCACCTCCACCATACGAAACACAGTAGTATTAAGCTGCTATTTTACGCTGGTATTCTGTGAGAGCGTGGTGACTCCCCGTTCAAGCCGACCCATTCGCGCTATGACCGTAATATAGCTCCAGCATGGCTCTATCGCGTAAGAATTGTATTGAGACTGACCGCCACGACCAAAATTCATCTGGAGGACATTGGGTGGACTGAGTTCTTTTTTTTCTCTTTATTAGAAATAGCAAACAACTACATAGTATTATCTTACACAAAAAATATTAGCTAATGTAAAAATAAGAATAGATATGTAGTCAAATACATTGTCCATATATTAACAAATGTAAACATAAATATTGCGTGGTAATATAGCGTGGAGGAGGCCATCCTAACCACCGCCGAGGTTATAAAGCTCATGAAATCGGGTCAATTCGATCTTGTCAAGTGGACTAGTAATTCGCGTCCGGTTTTAGATACAATCCCAATATCACACCGTCTTTCGGCGATAAAGGAATTCGACGATTCTGATACACACAAGGTGCTCGGTCTGTGTTGGTCACCAGAGTCCGACGTGTTTAGCCTTAAGGTAAATCCGCCCGTAGAGAAATGCACAAAGCGCACAATACTGTCATGCGTTGCTAGATTATAGGACGTCATGGACGTATCAGACGTGATCAGATGCTAAGCAACAACAGCTGATATTGAGTAAGTAGTTAGACACAGTCACCAACAATAAGATTTAAGCACCTATGTTTAACTTTATTAAAGTAATATTAAAGTTTGTACTTAATTAAAGTGTACACATGCCAGTGCCAGCGACTGCACGTAATATCAAAGTTAATCATTAACAGAACATAATTACAATTAACATATTATTTATAAAGATGACCTAGGAGTGACTGTTGTTTGTAAAATGTACAGTTGCGTAGTTCTTACTAAGCAACTGTACATTTTATTTCATACATTATCTATGGTATAAGCAATGTGTAATAAAAAGTATCCATCTAAATGTAAATAGCGACATAACGTAACAAAAGAGTTAAAAAAAATGGTTAAAAACCTCACTAAAAAGTGTTAAGTATTACAGATTTAATGCTTGAATTGATACTCAGAAAGATGGAATATGTCAGAGTCAACAAAGTTATAATTAGAGATATCAATCATTTGATGCAGAGTTGAGCGGATACCCGCTTTGGTACGACATTTGGCAGTTGCAAACAACTTACGAACGCGCACCTCCCGCCTATGAACCGTTCTTGGGACAATATAACATAATCTTTTGGTCAAGTCAGTACAATCAAATTTATTATTAATGATACCTTGAAGTACCATACATACAAGGAGTTTACGCCTAAACTGAAGAGAATGTAGTTTATACATATTCAACAACTGATTATATGACAAAATGTGCCATAATACCTATAGTACATGGATCGCAAATATTTACGCTGCACATTTTCAATTAAGTCACATTTATTGTACAGAGGGTTCCATATTGGTATGGCATACTCAAGTTGGAAGCGTACCAAAGTTTTATAAAGATAAAGATACATGCAGGGTTTCTTAAAGTTCTTACATGACCACATCACAAAACCATACATTTGAAAGGCTTTTTTAACAATTTTGTCAATATGGAGATCCAAATGCAACTTATTATCCAATATGGTACCTAAATCACGCAAAGATGTGACTTTGTTTAATAAGACATTACAAAGAGAATAGCTATTATAATATACAATATGATGTTTTTTTTTTGAAAAATTTATATAACTACATTTGGACAGGCTTAAATGCAGTTTATTGTCATTGTAGTATTCAGAAAGTCTGTTCAAATCCTGTTGTATTAGAGAGCAATCATAGATAGATGTTATAGATTTATAAATTTTTAAGTCGTCTGCATATGATAAATAAAAGTGGACCTAGGATGGAGTTCTCGTTTGTCTACTTAAAAAAAAGTAAAGTTACAGCCTTTATACGTCCCACTGCTGGGCACAGGCCTCCCCTCATTTCTGGGAGGGTTTTAGGGCAAGGAAGTGTCTGTCGCAATGCCCCAATGCGTGTTGGCGAACTTCACATCATCATCATTATCATCATTACAGCCCTTCGCAAGTCCACTGCTGAACATAGGCCTCCCCCAAGTAACGCCACAAAGCACGGTCCTGAGCCACCTGCATCCATCGACTTCCTGCATGTCTTACCAGGTCGTCACTCCATCTAGTGGGGGGTCGCCCTACACTACGCCTACCGGTACGAGGCTGCCTACTCGAGAACCTTTCTTCCCCATCGGTTATCGGTTCTTCGAGCTATATGGCCGGCCCATTGCCACTTCAGCTTACTAATCCGTTGGGCTATGTCGGTCACTCTGGTTTTACTGCGGATATCCTCATTTCTGAGTCTATCACGCAGAGAAACTCCGAGCATAGCCTTCTCCATAGCTCGCTGAGAGACCTTGAGCATCCTCATACGGCCAGCAGTGAAGGACCACGTCTCTGATCCGTAAGTCATCACTGGCAACACGCACTGGTTGTACTCTTTAGTTTTCAGAGATTGAGGTATACCTGACGAGAAGATGTGTCGTAATTTCCCGAAAGCTGCCCAGCCGAATTGAATCCGTCGATTGACCTCTCGGTCTAAGTTGGACTTACCTAGTCGGACTATTTGTCCCAGGTAAACGTAATCGTCAACAACTTCGAGCATAGTGCTCCCCACAACTACCAGCATAGGCGTGACATGGACATTGAACATAATCTTTGTTTTGTCCATGTTCATCTTAAGACCTATCCGTTGGGAGACACAATTGAGGTCATTGAGCATAGTGCTAAGGTCCTCCAGCGATTCTACCATAAGGACTATATCGTCGCCAAATCGAAGGTGAGTGATGTACTCGCCATAATTTCACATGTCTTCGAAATATTTTTTTCCTTATTCCTTGGACATGCAGGTTTCCTCACGATGTTTTCCTTCACCACCGAGCACGTAGTAAATCAGCACTTAAAATTGCAATTAACAATTGCATTGGTGCCGGTGGGGATCGAACCCGCGTTACTCTTGTTCTATTATATTTGCAGCGAGCATTAACCGTCTATATATCCACTGTCTAATTAATTCTTTAACAAACGTTGCTACTTTTACTTTAAAAAAGCTTCTTTAAAAAAAACAGTAGCTTTGACTAAATCACGTAAAAAAAATAAAAGGTGCAAGTTAACAAGCGGGGTATTAGTGTGTCAATTTGCCACAGAGTAGTATATTCCTTGCATTAGTTTTTTTATAATTTATTTACGAAGTTTATTGTAAAAGTAATTCAAATTGTTATAAAATAAGTAGGAAGATAGTAAGATATTTGCGGAATTTCGTTAGCCGTTTCTACTCCGGCCATTCACTGTATATCAATGTGGTAGTAAATTTCTTACAAACATCTGAAAAGCGGTTGACCGGTAGGCCAACCCTGGATCTTCCCACTTTTTTTCCAGCTTCAAATGCTCTTAAATCTTCCTATTGGTTTATTTTTGACTTCTTCGAGTTTCGCGAGAAAATTCAAAGGATAAACTGGCTGAAGCTTTTGAACGCCTCGTTAGATTTTGACTTTCTTGGCATCATTCGACGCAGATTTTAAGTGCAAAAAATGAGCCGATAAAATGAAGAACTTAAAATTAATCTAAAAACGATTATTTAGATATTTTTAAATAGCTATAATTTTTGAACTAGAAGATTTTGACTTCGCGGCATTCGACGAAGTTTTTTTAATCACAAAAAATGTCTTTGATGTCTGAAGGTGATTAATCAAATATTAAGAAAGTTATTTAGAAAAAAACTTAAAAATAATTTTATTTTCGTTATTATTTTTTAAATATCTTTAAAACGTCTCAATCGATTGACTTCAAAATCAAAATTGATTGTTAGTTGAGATACTGTCGTCATCGACAGTCCTCTGGCTTAAGCTCTTGTGAGAATCTTACAAAAACTTCGTAATTTCAAGTAACAGCTTATTCAAGGCGGAAAATTTTATTCCAAACCACACGTCGATAGTTTCATCCCCTAACATCTGGTTGCTTAGAATGGAAAGACGCAGGAGCGTGGTCGTTCCCCGGTCGAGCCGACCCATTCGTGCTGCAACTAAAAATACGCTGTATTTTGCAAGGCAAATAAATTATATTACTACAGAATTAAATAGCCTGGAAATAATATATAAAATAAAAAGTAAATCAGCCGTTAATACGTGTGTATAAGTTATAATATTCAGTGGGACAAATATTTACAGTACGGCCGTTCCATTTTGAACTGTCGCTATTTCCACTTTATACCTCGTGTGACAGAGCTTTGCAGGCGGCGGCTCTAGCATGCAACATCGACACAATTAGCAAAACGCCCCTGGCAAGTGCGGTAATTCTATCGCGCGTTAGAATCGCAATTTGTCACTCTGCATTTAAGGTTGAATTTCGCTTGCAACATTTCCAGCTATGCGACCAACGTTTCATGTCTAAAACTGCAATCTGTTTTTAGGACAAATAGCTTGACTATTTCATAAACTTCACAATAATGATATCTCCTTTTTTTAAATATTAAAAAAAATATGAAAAGAAATGTTTGTGTCACCACACTATCTTAGCAATGGATGTGGTCATCCATTCAAGGCTCTGTTAATTAAATCTTATTGACGGAAAACTTACTATTATTTTACAAGATGATTTCAATAGTTCCACGTATCATCCTTGGTAGTGCAGCGTTCTTTTGCGAGTACTTGTGGTTAAATTTGATGCAGTAAGATACTTAGCAAAATTTTATATTTTTTGTAGTGATCTATTTTTAAATTTTACCATAATAATAACCATTTATCAATTTAATATAAATTTATTGTATATATACTCCTATACTCTACATACTACCTATCTAAACTAACAAGCTCTGCAGCCTCTGTTATTAAAAAAAAAACAGAAGTCTCACTACTATTGAGACAGCTAGATTAGTTTGTTTCCATAGCATAATTTCTTATGGGATGATACCATAAGAAAATGCGGTTGATTTAAAAACTATTTTTGTTTTGCAGGCGAGGGCCGTAAAAGATATTTACAGCCAGATTAACGATGAGAAAAGGAAAATTTAAATAAATAAATACAACATTGACCTTGCAATACCTTTAAGAAAATTTCAAATTTTCTCAAAAAGAAAAGTAGTTTTTGTAAAAAAAGCGATATTCACTTTGCAAACATCAGGAAAAAACGATAGCTAATGATACCAGTTTCTTGACTCCACAGAGGCAGTAATTCACTTGTGGAGCAATACTTATATACTTGTATACATTATTACAAGTCCCAGAAAATAAACAAGGATTCTCTATTACCAAGTTTTAATATTTTATTAAATAAAAACTGCATATAAAGGGTTATGATAATAAATGTGAATATAAGTATGATAGAGATAGTATGAAGAGTGTGGTTTACAAGATAATGTTGTGATCAGTATTAAGAAAGGAATGCTTCGGTGGTTTGGTCATGTGGAAAGAATGAATGAGGAAAGAGTGACAAAGAAAATTTATGTTGCAAAAGTGAATAGCAGAGTCGGAAAGGGACATCCTAGGCGAAAATTTATCGACCAAATTGGCGATTTATTGAAAACGGGCCAAATTAGGAGTGCCCTTAACCGACGAGCATGTATGCGTAGGTATATAAATGTGAAGGAGGCGGGAGAGGTGTGTCAGGATCGTGCCAAATAGAAGTCTGTAGTATCTGCCTATCCCTCTGGGTGACAGGCGTGAGTGTTTATGTATATATATGTTTTTTATGTAAGTATGATAATA